>JALPQD010000004.1:2554071-2989071 GCA_023101885.1 Typhlomys cinereus | reverse complement strand
TAAGGAGTTCAGTCTGGACCCTGGTGGGCTGTGGTTGCTGCTAAACTAGGCTGTGGCCTGGACACACACCCTGGACCTTCCCACCTCTGCTCAGGCCCTGGCAGACAGACCTTCCTTATGGAAAGTTCACACATACACATACAACATACACACAACACACATAAACAACACACACAACATACACATGCACAAAACACACACACAACACGACACACAACATACACGCACAAAACACACAACACACACACACAAAACACATACAAACACCACACAAGCACACAACATACACACATCACATACACACACACCACACACACACAAAACACACACAACACAACATACACCACACACACACAAAACACAACACACACAACATACACACACACCACACACAAAACACACAACATACACACACACACCACACACAAAACACACAACATACACACACACACCACACACAGAACACAACATACACACATACAACACACACACACAGGCTTCTGATGGCTCTCTAGGCCTGAAGCAGTGGCTGAGCTTTTTGCTTGCAGTGTCTGGATGCCCCGCGGCCTGTCCCCCTCACCCACCTCTCCTTGGCCCCCCTCACTTGGCCTTCAACACTCAGACCACAGTTCCACTTAGAGCTGCCGTTGCCCTCCTGGTTGCCCCAACCTTCTGCTTCTGCTCCTCCACCTCTTTCAGGCCCCCATACTCCCTGTCACCCTGTTCCTCCTGCATCTCCACCTGAAGGTGGGGTTCTGCCCTAAGGAAGGGCGGTGGCCGGGTCAGCATGGGACCAGATAACCGGTGGAGAAAAGCTTGTCGAATGAGTGGTATTTTGCCTTTCTCTACCAGGTTGGAGCCGAGAGAATACATCAGAGCAGCTCAAAGTTGGTGAGTCAGAGGCTCAAGATGTTTGCTGTCTCCACTGGCACCACGGGAGATGGGGTGATGCTCCGGCCCCTCTGCCAGAACCGGGACCCTTGGACATGACCTCATTAGGCAGAGGGGTGTCAGGGCAGCGGCGTCAGGAGGAGGAGAGGCGGCTTTCTACCCAGAGGCATCAACATGGAGAAGCGGCTCCAGAATGTCTCTTGGTGGTCAGCGCGAGGCCAGGCCGGATATGAGGGGAGGGCAGGAGGGCTGTGTTGCTTCCTAGAGTGTGGGGGGGAGAGGTGCCAGGGTGGGGTCGGAGCAGGAGTGGGGTACCCCCTGCAGAGAACATCAGCCAGAAGGCCACTCCTGCAAGCAAACTGAGCGGAAGGGCTCTCTGAGCGATGTAAATATTGAGGCGCCTCCAGCCTTTGTGACTCCACTCTGGGGAGGCCTCCAGACGTCACAGATGCAGCGTGTGATTGATACCCCACGCCTGATGGCGGCTGGGGGAGTGCCGGGACCTGGCCAAGCAAGGAATCTTGGAGATTCTCAGAGGAGGGGAGGGGAGAAGGCAGACCCCTGGTTTATACCGTTCCTTCACTCCCCAGCCCCATCACCACATACGGGGGAGATGGACACAGTATGCCCAGTGGGTTCCTAAGGGGCTAAGGCTCTGAGGTACTGGTGCTCCAGAGAGGCGAGGAAGGGTGGGGGGAAAGAACGGAGGGGGGAGAAGCAGAACGGTGAGGCCAGGGTTGGGGGTCTAGGGAGAAGGAAAACCAGTCTGTCGGTGGTTTCTTCTTTTTTTAAGAGCCACAAGCTGAGATCAAAGGTGATATTTTTACAGCAACTGAAATAGAAAACCACTGGACGCACAGTGGGAGGTGAGCGGCCAGGACACAGGCCCCTTTATGCAGCCTGCGGCCAGGCCCGTGGCAAGCAGACTGCCCTCTGCCAGAGAATGGGGTACAATGGGGTTCAAGGATGAGCTGTAGTCCTCCCTGCTGGAAAGACAGAGTGACCCCAGTGAGGGATGTTGGGGGGCACCTTGGCTTGGTACCTTCCACCCAGGACACTTTTGAATGCAGCAGAGTCTGAGCTGTCCGAGACCTCAATGCACCCAACGCTGCGGACATCCTTCCCGGGAGGAAGGGTTACCGTCGTCCTGATTGCCAGGAATGGTTACAAAGGGGAGCACAACCTAAGCTCAGTCTTAGAGAGAAGAAGGAACAATTTGAGAATTAGATGCTGGAAACTTCTCCAAGACCCTGTCCCCTTACCTGTAACCTCACACACCAAATGGCTTGTCGTCCCATGGTCACTGCTGCGAGCTGAGCAGCTAGGACAGGACCCACAACCAGGGCCGTGGGGTCCCCAGGCAATGGGGTCAGCACTACCCAGACACATGCTAGAATCGCACATTCTCGGACTTAGCCCAGAAGCTAGGCAATGGGATCCTACATCTTGGGACTCTGAAGAACCGTTCCAGGCATAGAGATGCGAGATACTGCCTCAATTTCCACATCTGGTACTCTGGGGAAAATACTTTGTGAGACGGGAAGGGTCCTGTATTCTCATCTATAGAGGCACAGACGTCAAGGAGCCCGGTCAGGGTCACACAGCTAGAGAACAGCTGAGAGCTTCACTCTCAGCTAACCAAGGTGATGCCCCCGCAATGAGTCTGGCTCCCAGGATGCATTCTAGGCAGTCAAGAATGCGACGTCAGGGGCTGGAGAGGTGGCTCAGGGGTTAAGCCTCTGCCTTGCAGGCGGACGGTCCTGAGTTCAGATCCGAGACCCCACATATAGACGCTGGGCGGAAGCAGAGGTGGCCTGTTTGTGGTCCTGGTAGGGCAGAGCCTGTGAATCCCTGGGTAGAGTAAACAAGGAGGAGGTAGAGGCGTCCATGGTGATTCCCAAATTCATCCGTAGTTCTACACACACACACACACACAATTGAATAATAAAAAAAGTTATAAAAAAGAATGCGATGTCAGCAGTTGGCATTATTTCACCTGAATGTGAGAGGATGACCCCCATTGGGTGTATGTAAGACCTGCTACCCTCTCAAGACAGGCATGAGTCAGCCACGCCCCAACTTCAGTGTCTAAAACCCTGGCAACTCCAGCCTCGCTCTTCACCCAGCCACTGAGTCTCAGGCACCATCCTGGGACTTTTGAACCATTCCAGCTCGTTGAAGTGCAGAGCTTGTGAGCTCACGGAGAGACAGAACTCCCATTCCACCTCTGAGCCGTCCCTGTCTTCCTCTGCAAGCTGGTGGGTGACAGTCATAACTCTGATGGTAATATTTGTCCCTGCCACAAGTGAGCACAGAATAGACTACTAGCATGCCCGCGATCCCTCCTTCCCACCTGCCTATTGCTTGTCCAGAGAAACCCCAGTTCAGGACCTAGAAAAAGGTTCAAAGGAAGAACCGAGTTCTCGAGTGACTCACGTTCACTTGGCCTCCAGCCTCCCCGCCCTTCTCTCCCGTCTCCTTGGCAGAGCTGTCCCCAGGGAGGTTTGGGTGTTAAACAAGAGCAGCTGCTGTGTGGCACTCAGGAGTTTAGTCACCTGGGGCGGGGAGCGGAGCAGCGTCCTTTGCCCACCGGTTCTGCGCCACCCCACAGGCCAGGCCAGGCCAGGCCAAACATCTGAAATCAGTGTGCTGCTGTGGACAGCTGCAGCTCGTTAGCCGCCTGCTCCCAGGAGGCTGACCCGCTCGGCTTGGCGAGAATTACCCCAGACAGAGGACCCCACAAACGAAGACCAGGTGAGGAGTGGCCGTGAGGGTGGGGAAGCGGCATCTCCGGAATAGCCTGGGGGAGGGGGGACGGGGGAGAGCAGGGGAACCTGGGGGAGAGCTCCGAGCCTGGCCTAGCTCCAGACCAGATCAGCTCGCCAGTTAGGCGGGTGTGTGTGTGTGTGTGTGTGTGTGTGTGTGTGTGTGTGTGTAGAGGTGGGCTTCCGCTCCCTCGGCCCCAAAACCCCTGTGTAGGCAACAACAAGGTGCACACGGTGGCTTCCAGTCCTGCCAGTGTAGAATTCCAGGCCTCCAAAGTCTAGCCTGGTGCCACTGGGAGATAGGGGCGAATTCAAAGAAGCCAGGAGGAGAAGGCCAGACAGTGACGACACCCCAGCTCAGAACCCTCAGTCCAGGGTTCTCTGGGTGCCTCAAAGTGTCATAGACTTGTCATGCTGGTGGGAGGCAGAGCTGGAGTGAGCAGAACCTTCCAGAAGCAAGCCGGACACCCGGAACAGGACCCATCTGCTCTTTACCCAGGTCTTGACGTTGACCTTTTTCAAGACAGCTAGACGTTGGGCAGCTTGGCTCTGACCGTGCCGCACGCCCCTTCCCCCCTCCTAGGACGATTCCTCCTCCTCCCTTAACCGATGCTAGGGCAGCCCCCCTCCACTAACAGAAATGACTCGACCTCGCTCCAGGCTCCCTCCTGGGGGCCAGGTCTCTGGGAAGTTGTGGCCTGGCAAACCTAGACTCGGACACCTGCAGACCTTGGTGACGCCCGAGAGTGCCCACGCCCAAGCCGCTGCAGGGACTGGGGGGGAGAGGGGGCATCTCCCAGAACCTAGCTGCAGTTCTTTCTTCAGACAGATGGCATCCTCTGTACAGGTCGCGGCTTCTGAGCGGGGAGCCTGCGAAACCTCCCACACTTGTGTTTCTAAGGAAGGAGGGACAGCCCCAGGTTCCAGACACCCAGTGAACATTTATCTTACCATTTTCAAACACGGAAAAAACTAACCATAGAACCGAAGAAAATACAGGTGACCGCAAAAGTATTAAACACACCTTTAGCTTTTTCAGAGAAACTTCTGTTCCCTTTTCCCCATCCTTTCCCATCCTCCCTCACCCCTCACCTAACACCACCCCCCCACCCTAACCATAATCAATATCTCATCTGTTTTTGCCAACAGCTGTTCCCCAAGGAACAATCCTTGACAGCAGATGCTGGAAGACAGCCTTAGGCCGGATTCTGGAAAGATCTGGTGTCTCTTCCGGAAGAACACAGCTTCCGCTCAAGCGGAACTGTTTAAGTGCAAGATCGAGTAAGAAATATTCCTGGCCAGGAATCCAGAGACGGCCTCCAGGCTGCCTGCTCTGCCCATTAGCTGTGTGACCTTGGGCCGGTCCCTGCCCCTCTCTGACTCTCAGTTTCTTCCACTGTCTGGTGGAGTTGGACTCAATCGGACAGTTTCTGCAGGTCCATCCCAAGCTCCCATAGGATTTATAGTCAGAGGGCAGGGCTGGCCCCTCACCTTTCAGTGAGGGCTTGACAGAGCCCCACATCACTCTGGGTTCCCCGTGGAGAAGCTCAGACCAGTGCGCGTGCCCTGTGGGTCTGCACGGAACCCCTGGGGTTTACCCTGGTGAACCAGGCTGAGAGGCTCCTCTGTGGAGCAGCCTGGCGCAGAGACCTGCGCCCGGCTCCACCTGGCTCCATCCAGGCTCAGGGGTCTGGGTCCAGGCTTGTCGGTGGAGCCACTGTTTACCGTGTGCTCACATAGCTGTGGAGGGAGTGTGTGGACCCTGGCCCAGCCCACCATGCGGACTGTCAGTAATGCTGCCCAAGGGCCTTGGGGCTCATGATGTCATGGGCAGCCGTTGCCATGTGAGTCCCAGAGCGGAGTCCATTTAAACATGAGCACAGCCCCCCCCTCGCTTTCTTTCCTTTCCATTTTGGCTGAGGTGTGGAATGTAAAAGCTGCCAAATTACTTCAGGAAGAAGGAACGGCTGGGTTCTGCAACTGCTTCTCCTTTCCGGGGCCCTAAAAACAATGGAGAACCCTAAAAGCTGGCCCCTGCTTCTTCAAGACCACCTTGAGCCTTGCTCTCTGGCAAGACCGAGGTCAGAGACGGTGGGTTGGCTCTAGGGCCCGGGTGGGCTCTCTGCACCTCACCTCACTTCTAGAAAACAGACAATGTAGCCTTTCCCAAGAGCGGTGATGATAATAGTACAACACTAGCCTCTCACTCCTTCATCCAACCACTATTCACCAAAAAGCACCTTCTGTCCTAGACCAGACTCTGTCCTAGAAACAGAGCAAAGCCGCCCTCATGAAGTTGTGATGCAGTGTGAAGACAGACTGAACAGATGGGGGAGAAAGTAGCTCCGCCTCATAGTTGCTATTACAAAATACCAGTGGCAAGGCACTTTATAACAAAAAGAGGTTTGTTTGGGCTCATGGTCTTAACTTCTGGGAAGTCCAAGATTAGAGTACTCAGCTTCTGATGAGGGTCTCAGGTTGGGTTAGCTCATGGCGGAGAGAAGGAAAGGAGAAGTGGGCATGCGCGGAAGGAGCTCTGTGCTAGAGGAGGCTAGAAAGAGGGACAGCAGCCTACCCTGGAGGGACTAATCCATCCCGGTGGGGCCTTACTCACTCCTGTGTGAATGGGCCCATCTCTTAAGAAAGGCATCAATCCATTCATGGAGTCGGATTCCCCCATCTCCTCCCTGTAGGCTCCGCCTTTCAAAGGCACCACCCTCAATAACACCATTTCCTTGAGAATCTGGTTCCTAACATATGAACCTTTGGGGGGGCCACACCACATCCCATCCCATAGTAAAAGGGAAGGATGCCTTGTAACGGATGCGCTGCAAGGGAAAAGTGCATCTGGAGGAGGGACAGAGTGGCAGTGGGAAGAGGCAGGGCCTGACAAAGAAGGGGGACTTAAAAGACTCTGGGGATGAGGAGGAAGAAGAGGAAGAGGAGGAGGGGAAAAGAGAAGGCCCCACGGTGACATTGGAAATAGTGGAAGCAGGAGATGAGCTGGGTGTGAGTGACCTTAAGCATCCCCCTGGGCTCTGGCACCTGGGGACATCTAAGGGTGGAGTTGGGGAACCACCTCAGCCTCCACTAGGCACCTCTCATATGGCCAGGGGTTACCCGCCAGAGAGACTGGCAGGCAGGATGTTGGGACGCCTAGGCTGCCAGCTGTGTGACGTTGGGTAAGGCGCTGAGCCTCAGCCACCCTCCTTGGTATGGTTGGTGGTTGGCAGAGTCTGAAGGGAGAAGAAAGGAGGACCGCTACTGAGATGATGGGATGTTTTGGAATTAGCTAGTAGTGATGACTACAATTTTGTGGATCTATTGAAGTGAATTGCACATGATCCTCTCACCGAGGCCCAGTGTGCATGAGAAGCTGCGGAGTCACCCTGCAGACACGAGGGAGCACGTCCTCAGAGCATTGCAAGATGGCCGGGTCGCGGCTGGCTCTGACCCAGCTCCCGCTAGCTGCCGCCCGAATCCAGGAGCCGGGGAGATGATGGCTTGTTCGGCAGCCCGGGGACATCCGGCCCACTGTCCCTTCCCAGGCAGACCCTGCTCCTGTGAAGAGAGAGCGTTTCCACCACGCGCAGGCCAAGCCTGGTTCTTGGCTCCAGGTCTGCTGAGCCGGTTTCCAGCCAGCTCAGCCCGCTGTGGCTCCCCCAGGGCCCAGGCCAGGCCAAAGGCCACGTGTTCTCTGCACTTTTCTTTTTTCTTTCTTTCTTTCTTTCTCCCCTCACTCTGTGACTCCCCCACCCTCTGCCAGGCCTCTTGGTGTCTTGCCCTCCTTTTCTCTCTCTATACTAGTGGACACGAGAAGAGCTTCGAACTCAGGGCGGGCGGAACAGGGGTTAGACTGCCAGCGGTCACAGCACGCACTCGCCTGTCTTGGTGTCTGCTGCTAGGGCAATGTAGCTGGGATGGAGCCTTCGGGCGAGCAGTGTACTCAGCAAGTGGACACTCTTTGACGCTTTCTTCCCCTGACTTCCATAGGTCCTTCTCCCACACAAAGCAAGAGACACCCTCCCCACCCCACGCATGCGCTGGCCCCCTACTACCATGCCTGTGCAGCTGCTCACACTAGCCCACGTGGAAGGTGTGCCATGCCCCTAAGGGGATGTGGGAGACGCTTTCTGAGTCCAGGGGTCACAGCTGCTTTTCATCAATTAGAATAGGAGAGACAGGAGGACAGCCTGTCTACACCACTGCTTGACCTACAGACCACACTGGCTGACCGCGATGACACTCCCTGCATCTTCAAGCCTCCTACCTGGAGGGTCTAACATCCCTCATTTCGCCTCCTCCTCCTCTTCTCTGTCTTCTTCATCTTTGACAGTCTTAGGTAACCTAGTCAGGATGATCTTTTTTCATAGTTAGATACTGGTGTCAACTATCCACTGATCCATGAGTGGACAGACAGAATGCAGCACATGTGAGGGAGTGTTACCCACCACGGGAGAAATGGGAGGTTCCTATGGGCTGCAATAAAAGAAATAGGAATGTGAATTTGAAATGTCCAGAACAGAAAAAAAAAAATCCATAGAGCTATATCTTCAAAAAAAAAAAAAAAAGAGGTTAGTGTTTTTTAGAGGCCACAAAAGCTCTGAGATCTGGGCACAACTGTGAAAAATTAGTAGTTGAGTTAAGCCCTGAACAAACCTGCAGGAGATTGTCTAGCTGATGAGGAAGGCCCAGCTCATGGTGGGTGGGATTAGGCCCTGGGCAGGTGAATAAGATGGAGGGAAATTGGCGTCCTTTGATATACTTGGCTAGACATGTTGACTTGTGAGGACTGTCCCTCTCAGCGGTCCTGTGGACATGGTATGGTCAGTTCCCTCAGCCCTTGGTGTCGGTGTGCACTCTCCTGCCCAGCTGGACAAGGAATTGTCACCAGGCTATTGTAAGCCAAAATAAAACCCCTTGTTCCTTTAAGCCCTTTGGTCATAAATTTATCAGCCACAATGCAGTCTAACTGAAACAACCTTGAAGTTCCAATCCTCCTGCCTCCCTCTCCTGAGCTTTGGGATTACAGATAGATACCACAACACCTGGCTGATTACCCAGTTGTTTAAATGTACAGAAGATAGAAAGTAAACGTACGGAAGATTCTAATACCTATGTTTCTCCAAGGAAGACCTGGAAATAGCTAATGATTATATAGAAGGAGACTTGGATAAGATTAATCATGGGGGAAGCATAAACCAGAGCCATGGTGAGGGACTGGGATGTAGCACCGTTGGTAGTGCCTGCCTAGCATGCAGGAGACCCTTGGTTCAACCCCCAGCACCTCGTAAAAGTGGGTATGACTGATGCATGCACTAATCTCAGTATGTAGGCGGTGAGAGAAGGAGAGTCATAAGTTCAAGGTCATCCTTGGCTAGATATTGAGTTTGAGGTCAAGCCTAGACTACAATGAGTAGTTGGCCTGTCTCAAAAAAAAAAAAAAAAAGCAAACAAAACACCCCAATGAGCTGCTTTGCTTCTACCCCTACCAAGATAGCTATAATGAAGAAGATGGAAAAATAACACGTTTTGTCTAGGCTGTAGAGAAATTGGATCCCTCATACATTGCTGGTAGAAATGTAAAGTGGTGTGGCGTGTGGAAAACTGTTTGGCAGCTCCCCAAAAGTCATGCTGAGTTACCACACAAGTCAGGAACTCCATTCCTAGCCATCGACCCCAAAGACTCAAAAACATGTATCTCAACATGAGCACTTACACATGAATGTCCATAGCAGAAACTTTTATAATAGCCAGAAACTGGAAACGATCCAGGGGCCCACTGACCCCCGAGTGGATAGACAGAATGCAGCACATCATGTGAGGGGGCGTTATCCACCATGGGAGAAATGGGGTGTTCCTATGGGCTGCAACATGGGGAAACATGGATGCAAACTTGAAATGTTTGGAATAGAAAAATCTATAGAGCTATCTTTTTTAAAGAAGTGCTTTTTTCAGGGGTTGCAATGGTGGGAGGAATGGGGGAATCACTGCTAGTACGTGTGGAGTGCTTCAGAGGGTGGTGGGTGGAATTAGAAGTAGTGGTAGGTGTCAATTTTTAAAAAGTAGCTGAGGGGATCTTGCAGAACATTGAGGCCAGTGCCCCCCTCCATGTTAAAGATGGGGAGGTTGCAGCCCAGAGGGAGGAAATGTCACACAAAGTTTGAGACGGAGCAGGAGTGAGGACCTAGAATACTGCCATTCCTCTCCTTGCCAGATATCTAATTCCTGGGGGGACCAGATTCTTTAATGATCTTTTTCCTCCTATAAGGACAGCACAGTCCTGGGTACAGTGTAGACAGTTGAGACCCACGTGGAGTGAACCCGAGGAAATGTGGGTTCCGTGATGCGCTAAAGGTCCAAGAGGTGCTTAGCGGGCTACAGCTTCCTTGTCCCACCCCAGTTTCTCCTCTTCCTTCCCCAGCCTCCTGCTCGCAAGGCCAGACACTGTGCAGGCAGCAGCCGTGCCTTAGACCCTGCATTCCAGCTGCCCCTCCTCTCAGACCTGCTTATGCCACCCCTGGGTACTGCTGCTGCTCAGTATGTATCCCCTTGGGTCACGCCCTCCCCCTGGGCCAGTTACATAGTTCCGTCTAGAAAACCAGACCTTCTACCAGGATTCTGGACTGTGTGACTGGCATCCCCCCCCCCCCCACACACAAGCTTAGAGAATGTGGGGAGGGGGTTGGCAAAATAGCTCAGTGGGTAAAGTGCCTGCCTGGAAATCTGGCAGACCCGAGTTCGAGCCCTGGAAGGCTGGAAGCCCACGTGGTCTCTCTTTCTCTTTTATTAATTAAAGAAAATGTGGGGAGGGCTGAAAGAAAGGGGTGCATTTACCAGTAGAAGCAAGAGGGAACCGGGCAAGTGAACCACTCAGCTGCCCCCGCCCTCAGGACTCTGTGGATGACCCTCTAGCTGGGGAAGAAGGCGGCTATCGGGTATGGAGGCCGAGTGCCCAGGGCTCAAGACCCAGCTTGTTAGCTTTCTGGCTGGATGTTAAGGGCAAGTGACTCCCGAGTCTCTGTTTCCTGGAGTCAAAATGCTTGAAGGGAGGAGCTAGCGTCAGCTCAGAGCCTGGAGCACAGAAAGGGCTAAGGGTGGTATTGAGGTTGTTTCATGCTTAGCCTCCCGTCAGGCACTAGGAATTCTGGGAGACTGCTTCAGACCGTGGAGCTTTCCCCAAGGTCAGTGCATGGGACCACCTCTCCTGGGTTTAGGATTGTGGTGGACGTGATCTTTGTGAAGCCCGAAAGAGGACTTGACTGCTCAAAGCCCAGCACCACCCCAACCTGCTGGATGACTTCGGCCTGGCAATGTGCCCTCTCTGAGCTCAGTGCCCCTGGGGCCAGTGAGTCGCTCTGGGTGACAGCGCAAGGACCCTGCTCATTCCAGGGTGCTGTGAATTCAATAGCATCACTCTTCCCTGGTGGCCTCCCCTGCCGGTTTTGCAAGCACAGCCCTCCATGTTCTTTGCAAGGCCATGAGCTGGACACAAGGATTTACAGTGGCAGTCAGTCAGTCTAGCCTGGACCAAGATCTCTCAGACTCTGCCTGCCTGGTGAGCCTGGGCAAGCCACCACCTCCCCGGAGCTCCTTGAGCCCCCTTGTGAGGGAAGGGGTTACATGAGTGTACACAGCCTGAAGTAGATGGGGGACCCAGCCCCCACACTTCAGCAGAGTCTGGTGACATCACCCCACCCCCTCCTGTTTCCCCAGCAACTGGGGTGCAGGCCGAGGCTCCCCAGAGTCCCAGACCGTCTGGATTTCCTTGCACACACCGTACCTCGTCCACATTTGCACAATTAAGTTGTCAGTCTGGGTTAAGTGTTGTCTGCTGATGGCTGTCAGCCTCGCTCCTGCTCGCTGTCCGCTGAGCCTGTGAGAGCGCAGCGCTCATTCCTCAGCGCTGGGGACGGAGGTTAGGGTGGGAGTGGGAGGCAGGAAACCTGGGATCCAGCCCAGATAGGCCTTGGACAAGTCTCTGCCCCTCTTGACCTGTGTCTCCCCATCTTAAAGACGGCGATTCCTTTCCTTCCTAAGGCAGCCGGAGCGTGGAACTCTGGTAGATCTTAGGAACGCATTCGATGCTAGGTACAAGACAGCTAAGTCAATGAGCAGGCAGACCCTTAAGAGAGGCTCTGAATCACACACAGGTAAGGCTAGTTTCTTCTCTAGCGTACCCCAAATCTCTCCAACTTTAGACTTGGATTCTCCTCTTTTCCCTCTTCTTAATAGGGCCTGACCCAAAGATGCAGAATTGAGATACTAGGCCAGAGGGTCAAGGGTCAAGGGTGCCCGCCTATACCAACTGCTCTCTGTGGTCCACAGGATTCCCAGACCCCTCCCTCCTCAAGTCGGGAGGCAGCTGCACTGACCTTGCCCCGCCCTCCCCGAGCTATGAACAAGGCTTCGCAGCCCTCCTCAGGCAGCAACACAAATGGCCCACCGAACCTTCCCTGACACCCCTCTGCTCCCCCTCTCCTTTGCTCCCCATGCTACGTCCTGGGAGCCCCTCCCCCACCCCAGCCTGCTGACAGTTCGTCTCCCACCTGCACATAACCCAGCGAGCGTCCCATCTGGAACGGTTTATGTACCTGGCAGAAAAGGAACTAACCTTTATCAGGGACCCGTTACAGCCCAGCATTTCACATTCATCATTTCCTTCTCCAGCCCCCCCACCCCCGCAGCAACCCCAGGTGGTAAATGTCACTCCGCTTTCCAGGTGGGACTGGAGGCTCCAAGGCAGGCATGTTTTCCACGCAGAGTGGGCGGAGCCGGCCTGGGCTTAGGCCCTGGTGGACACGCTTCCGTTCCAGCTCTGAGGATCGACACACAGCTCCTTAAAAACACTTACTATCAGCAAGGTTATGCTGCTTTGCAAAAGCCTGTGATGCCCTAGGACTGTCATATAGAGAGGGAACCCCAGAAGAGAGTCAGAGGCCCCATGGGGGCTCTGCTATAGAGAGTAGAGGATCAGAGATGTCCTATAATGTCAGAGACTTTCTGAAGGACACAGAAGACAGGAGCTGCCGCCCCTTGGGTTTGCAAGAGGAGCTGGCTGAGGGACTCACCCCTGCATCTTGCACTTTGGAGCAGCCACTCCTGGCCTGGCCCCGATGTCACATGGGGTGCTGACATCCAGCATGGATGAGACGGAGCCTGGAAGCCCCTGTGCCTTTCCTGGGTCACCGGAGGGTCGTTCTGTGGACTCTGGTGTCCACCTCGAGGATATGAGAGTGGCCTCCCGCTGGGATGCTGAGCTGAGACTATGGCCACATTAGATATATAACTGCATATTTTAGTTTTTTTTTAAAAATACTTTATACCTATCTGCCTTTTCACTGTCTCTGTTACTACACAGCATCCATGTCAAGACTAAGAGGCATGGAGGCCATGGTTCTGCTTCTCGGGCCCACTGGGCTGTCCAGCTGTTCTAGATGGGTGGGCCCTATGCTGCTGCATCTGCCTGGTGGGCAAGTTGGGATAGGGCCGGCTGGGTCAGGGGGTATCTGTGCCTGGCACCTAGGCATGCAACAGTCTAACCCGAGTCCGAAGTTGTGGCCCTGCAGGATTCTCCAAACTACCCCCCCATACACACTCCAGAGCTGAGCGGGAGCTTCAAGGCCAGAGGCCTGAACTCCTTGGTCACACCCACTAGGTGAGGAAGACGTGTGCCAGCCCCAGTTCAGGGTGGAGAGACAGACTTCACCTGCGTGTTAGTCAGACTTCTTGTGGCTCTGACAAACACCCGAGAAAAACAGCTCCACGGAAGAGAGATTTATTTTGGCTCCCGGTATCGAGGGTTTCGGTCCGTGGTTGGCTGGCGCTGTTCTGTCTGGGCTGTGACGAGGGAAGAACTGGAGAAGGCAAGTTGCTCACTGCACGGTGGCCAGGAAGTCAGAGAGGGGAGAGCGTGAGGGACAGGGCTGATTTTTCCAGGGCACACCCCGGTGATTCACTTTTCCCCAATGAGACTCAACCTCCTAATAATGCTCCCATATACACATTCATCATGGGATCAATCCATGGTATCCAATCACTCCCCAAAACCCAGCAGCCAGCATCCCGGCCCACAATACACAGCACATCTCCGGTCCAGGCTGTCTCACGGAGTCACGTCCAAAGGCCTTTGCAGTTTTGCAGGGGAAGAATAGAGTCGTCGTACAATGGCCTCACCACCGTACCAATAGCAAGTAACTGTTCAGCTTCTGGGCTGGTAGCCAGGAGACCTGACTTCCTGTCTCCTGTGTCACTCGCCAAGAGAGGTGTGTGACATGTTGTTCCCTCCTCTCAGCCTTGGATGCCCTCTGGGTATACGGGCAGTGATCTCTGTCCTGTGCAAGGAGATGGTGAAACTCGGATTGTATCTCTCCTCATTCCCCAGGGTGGAAACACTGATTTGTATTCAACCAGGGAACTAGAGGCTGGGCTGCAGAAGAGACTGCACACAGCCACGTGCGCAGTTGACCCTCTACCTCCTGTTTCTTTCCAGTCCCCTCACCCCAGAGCAGTACCAGATGTCACTCAGAGGGAGGACACATGACTCGGGCGACCAACCCGGCCCTTCCCTAGATGACAGGGGGTGTCTTCTGGCTAGAATTTCTACCTGGGGCTGTCCCAATCAATTCCTAATGGGAGGCTGAAACCTGGTGGGCTCCGAGAGCAGAGTCTGAGCCCTGAGCTTTGGGGTCACCAGTGAGCAAGAATCTTCCTCCAGGTCACTGCCCCCCTCCCCACCCCGTTATCCGCTGCAATGGCCTAAGCCAGAGTCGCTCACGTGTCTGCCAGTTGGGGGTGGAGTTTCTCACCTGCAACTGACAGAGGCCTGAGAAACACAAACATCATCTCCCCGGCGCCCCCTCAGCTGCTGTTGGACAAAGAGTTGAAGGTTGCCTTTCAGAAGCGATGTCTCGGCAGACGTGATGGGTGGGGTTTTGCTATGTGCACCCAGGAAAGCAGCCTCTCCCACCCCCGGCCCCTGCCTAGGTGCTGAAGAATAACAAGGCCTTCCCAGGGCCCTGAGGAGGAGGAGGACAGGTCCCTCCCAGCCGGTGGGCACACCTGGGTTTGCAACATTCAGTCTGACACAACTTCTCGGCAGGCTTGGTGCACGGTGGGTTTCCACGGCAGGCACAGGATGGCCAGGTACATGTGTGTACCTCATGTGTGTCTGCCTCTGCGTGCCCGTGCACAGGCTTTCTATGCTATTAGTACCTACCCTGTAGCTCTGAGAGGCAGCCAGTTGCTGATTTTCCTGCTGGACAAATAAATGCTGGAGGCTTGGATCCCAGTAGCCGAGCAAAAGTCCTCGGCCCCATGGCGGGTTAAGTGTGAGGACCCGGCCCTTGGTGACACAGTTACCATGTGTTCCCTTTCTCCCTTGCTTAGAAGACCTGTCTCAGGGGACATGCCAAGTCCAAGGCAGGAGACGACCAGTCTGGGTCCCTCTGACCAGGACCCTAGCTCTCTATATCCCAGGTGGGCCTTTTTCAAAATACACTGGGCCAGAAAACCCCACCTTTCTGGTTTTCTTGTACATATGCCAAGAAATAGCAGTGAGGGCTTCTGCCAGTTTAATCTAGAAACTGGCACCTGTGGGGTAGTCTGGGGTTAGGTGAGGAAGAGTAGCTGTGGCCTTTTGTATTAGTCAGGGTTCTCTGAAGAAACAGAATCTCAGAATGTAATATATATAAATAAGTTTATTAAATTAACTTACAATAAAAAAGTGTCCTTCAAAGCAGCCACACATAGCCGCTGCTTCTTGACCAGAATGTCTCACAAAGCCAAAAAAAAATCCCAAGAAGGTCTCAAGTCTTTGGAGGGTCGAAGATGCTGGGTTCCGACACTGGTGAAGAACAGCTGGGCAACGATGTCAACAAAAGAACAGCGAACAGCAGCAAGGCCTAGAGACCAGGTTCCAAAGGCAGCGGGAACAGCAGCAACGTGGAAAGGATGAAGCTCCGAGTCAGCCAAGATGGAGGCGGCGGCAGCCACAAAGAAGACCACGATGCTTGACGCTCGCAGAGTGGACTCCACAGCAAGTCAACGCAAGATGAGGGAAGAGCAAGTCCCTCCTCCTTACCCTTTCTATTATCTGGTCCACCACTATAGGTTGGGTTTTCCACAACAATTAATCAAGTACCTGCAGACTTGTTCAGGGGCTTGCTTCAACCATTAACTCTCCACAGCTGTGCCCCAAACCGTCTGCAATTGTCAAGTTGACACTGAAATGTAACCATAACACCTCTCTCCCTCCCTTCCTCTGTCCCTCCCTTTTTTCCTTCATCCCTCCCTTCCTTCCTTCATCCCTCCCTTCCTTCCTTCTTTCCTTCTTTCCCACTTCACATTTCCACCTTATGACACAGGTCAGAGCTAGAACTTTGGTTCTGGAGCTGAAAAGCCCTTGGAGGTTTTTCTAGCTCAACTTTCACCTACACACAGACAACTTTTGAGAGGAGATATTTAAACTAGGGAATTAGGGGCTGGGTGAGAGCCAATCATTCCTGAGCAATCAATCCCTAGGGGCGCTCAGCATTGTAGCCAGCATTTCTGACCCCCCCCCCATCATCTTCACCATGACTTTGGACTCCAGGGAAGGAGGCCAGGCGGATAGAGGGGGTCCATGAGGTCAGTATGACAGATGGAACTGCAGCTGACCTCACACTCATGCCTTCAACCTGGGTATCTGGGAATAGGGCAGGTGCAGGATGCCCCTGGTCGGTGACAATCGGGCAGGGACTGAGCATGTGACAGGGCAGATCAGATGAACAACATCACCAGGGCAACCAAGGAGAAAGGAAACATAGGCGCTCCCAGCAAGCAAGAATGTGGCCGTCCTGCCTGCCGGGACCCTGTCTTCCCTGAAGAAGTGCCTGAGGCCAGGTGTCCAGCGGAGAACTGTCACACAGTGGACCTTGAAGAGGACTGGACAGAAGAGGACACGAAGGAAAGGAGAAAGGTCAGTGGATTCTAAAGATGAAATGCATCCATTTTCAAGTTTTCACACAATCCTGTTAAGGGACTACGGGGAGTCCTTTAGGGGGTTAGGGAGCGCAGACTGGGCTTGGCCTCCACCCCCTCTTTCCTTTTTCTATTTTCATGCATGGGGCAGTACACATGTGTGTAGTGTTTGCATGTGTGTGGGCCCATGTGTATGTGCAGGTGCACCTGCCTATATGTGCAGATGCATGTGGAGGCTGGGTTGTTATCAAGAATTATTCCTGATTACTTTTCTACCTTATTCTTTCTGAGGCAAAGTCTCTGGCTAATCAAGTTGGCTGATTGGGCTGGTCTGGCCAGTCAGTTTGCTCTGGGGATTCCCCATCATTGCCTTCCAAGGCTAGAATTAGAGACAGACAGCTATACCTATGTGACATTTTACTTGGAATCAGTGTGTGTGTGTGTGTGTGTGTGTGTGTGTTTTAACCACAGAGCCATTTTCCTGGTCCTCCAACGTTTCCTCAGAGCCCTTCCACCTCACCCAGTGCACAGCGTCCAGCTCTACTTGGGTCCAGGTCTTTGTCCACTAGACAGAGCTAAACATCTGGACCACAGGACTCTAGAACTGGCTCCTGCTCCCTGCTCGCCACCTGCTCCCTGCAGCCATTTTGGAGGGTGCTAATCCTGACCACGGAGAATATAGATGACTTTGTGAAATTATATTGTTTCTTATTTCCTGGGTGAAAAAATGCCAAGGAATTTAAGCTACTTGTTCAAGATCGCATAGCTAAAAATAAAACTGAGAAGAAAAAAATCTATTCTGGAATCCAAAACTTACTTTTTTTCACTGTTTTGAAACAGGATTTTTTTCTTTTTTACTCTGTAGTCCAGGCTAGCCTGAAACTTACTATGTAGTCTAGACTGGCCTCAAACTCTCAGAGTCCTCTGTGCTAGGATTACAGGTGTGGGTTTATGCCTAACAGGAATTCAAAATCTATGTGGTGATTCCCAACTTGTGATGGTCTGTCCCAGACCTTTGTGTTAGGAGATTGATTGTCTCAGTGTGGTAATACTGGTATGACTGGGGAGGGGGGTGCACTGAGAAAACTCTGTGTGTGGGGGGAGGTTCCCATTAGCACGCAGGTATGGGGCAACCTGTGAGTACTTCTTCATTTGCAGTTGCAAAGAAGGAGGAAAGAGTAACAGGCACTCTGCAGATACTGACAGACACCTTCTCTTGACTAAGCCCCTCAGGAGAAAGACAGACATCTACAGAATCTAAAGTGCAACTAGAAATCTGGGGAAAATGGGATTGGCCTCCAGTCTAATCAAGACATGACCAGTGGAGGGCAGTGGTCCCAACCCCAGGCGGGGTTATGGGAGACCCCCCTCTAGTTCTCTTTAGTTTGTGGTCCCCTACTGGATGGCCCTATTGCCTGTGTGTGTGTCGGGGGGGGGGGTGTCTAGATGACTCCCCAACAATCACTTCCAGAGGTGGCTAGGAGGTCTGCCAGGCTTGGACCGAGTTTATACTTCGCAGAGCAGAGTTCAGCCCCTTCTTGAAGACAGTTCTCCTCTGAGAAGAAAGTTGAACCAGAGATCTCGGAAGATGACCCTTCGAATGACCAGGAGAGGATCCCACCACACGTTTGCTCGGGCTGCAGCGCGGAGCTCAGGACCCCCGGCGCCAGCAGCAACAAGCAAGTTGCGGGGGAGCCCCTAGAGACCCCGGCTCCACAGCGAGATCGCGTGGGACCCTCGCGCCTCCCTCTGCTGCAAGGACGTGAGTCGGGCTTACCTGTGCCCCGCGCGCCGCTGGCACTCAGCAGACACGCTCAGACGCCCACTGTGGCTAGCAAGTTTCCTTTGGTGCTGTAAGAGGGTGCGAAGTCTTCTGGAGCGCCGGGCGGGCGCCGCGGGTCCGAGGCGTCACAGGGACCCCGCCCCCGCCTACCGCGCGGGGCCCGAGCCACCCGGTGGGGTTTCGGCGCGCTGACGTGGGCGGATCAAAGCGACGGCCGGCGGCTTATAAAGCGGCGGGGCCGGCCTGCGCCGCAGAGCGCGCCGGCCAGGGACGGGAGAGCTCCCGCGAGCGGCGAGCGCAGGCCGGAGGAGCGCAGCGCCGCGAGAGCAGCCCCGGCCCTGGGAGCCGACCGCCGCTTGTCACGATCCCTCGCGTCCTTCTCCCGCGGCCTCGCCGAGAGGGCACCTTTTCCTCCCCTGGGGGACACGCCCCGAGAGCGCCCAGAAGGTGAGCAGTGGCCACCGCCAAGGGGAGACTGCTAAAGCGGGAGTGGGGTGGGGAAGGCCACCGAGTATGTGGACATCCTCCAGTGGGCACCCAGGCCCCAAGGGGGGCAAATCGAAATCGCCCCCATATTGCTGTTGCTCGCTCCTCTGCCCTCTCTCTGCGCACCCCAGGGACCTTGGCGGAGCGCAGCGGCAGGGATCGGGGTGACGGAGGATAAACGGGGAAGGGGGCTGCGCTGTTCCTGCAGCCCTCCCCAAGCTCTTTGGCTCTGTCCCTCACTTCTGGACTCGACCCCTTTTCTCCTAGTCGGCGGGCAGATGAGGTCATGCCCAAGCGATCCCGGGGGTGGGGGACTTGGAGCCCGCAACAGAGTTGTGTGTGGCGAGACGGGAGAGGGTGGCAAAAAGCAGGGCATTGGGCAGCTCCTGCCCTAGTGGGAAGCGAGGGACCTGTGGTTGTGGGGTCGGTTCCCAAAGTCAACCGGGATACGGAGAGAGTCTTGTTTACCGACGGACCTGAGCTCCTGGCTGGAGTGGCGGTGGGGGGACGGCGAACAGAGGCCTGTCCCTGGCCCCTCAGCACATCTGGAGACGCCTCAAACATCTGGCTGAGCTCCACCAGCCCCACACCTCCCACTCGCGGCGCTGTGGTGTCTCCGTGTCCCTTACGGCCTTGGGGCACGCAGGATCGCGCTCATGATGGGCGGGGGTAGCGAGAGTCCCCCTCCACACCCCTCCATTTCCACTTCCAAAGCACCCTGTCTCGGCGGTGACTGAGAAGCGTCGGCAGTCTAGCAAATTCCCAAAGACTCGCGGGCGGGACGAAGCTGGGTTGGGGACTTGGACTTGTCGCTCTCCCTGTCGCAGTCCGTCGGTTTGGAGAGCTGGCCAAGCACATTAGAGCGGCCCGTTCGGACCGGTGCTCAGCTCCGAGTGCCGGGAGCCCCGGTGCGTCCGGGTAAGGCGAAGCTCTACCAATCCTCTCGGCTAGCGGCGAAGTTTCTAGAGACCTCCACAGGCCAAGCCTTAAGACCACCTGTTGGCGGCGCAGATCTAAGGGTTACTGCGTTTGCGATGTCCCGCGTGTGCACAGCCCCGGGCAGCGGGTTCCCGGATCCGCTGCAGGCCGGGTACCTTGGATCTGTTTATTCCCTGACCCGAGAAAACAGGGGGATCTGTCTCCCCTTGGCCAACGCTCTTTGCCGCGGGCTTGTGTCCAAAGGAGTCTGCGCACCCGGCCTGGGTAAAGGTATGCGCAGTCTAGGCCTAATCAAGGCAAATCTTATGGGATGACTAGGGCCGAGAGGACAGTCATTCAGCACTTCATCCCAGACGGGGACATTGGGGCCCAGAAAGGGGAGGAGACTGGCTCAAAATTCCTTCGTGCTTGGGGACCTGGCAGAGCCCTCTTTGAAGACCGGCTTGGCGCCCTCTGGCGGGCCGGTGGCTCCCGACGGCAAATGCGCTGTGACCCTCCGAGTATGACCCAGAGGGTGACCCAGAGCCGCTCCTGGCTGTCCTGGACGTTCTTACGCGGAAACAGAGGCCCAAGGCTTCCCCAGCGACAAGCTGTAAGAGGAAAAATCTAGGATCTCTGGAGCCACTCGGAAAGAGCAGGGAGCCCCTGAAGGCCTGAGTCCTCGGCCGCTGCGGGACCCAGGCCCCTCCTTTCCCTGGGATTGTTGGGCCGGACGCAGAAACCCCGCTGTGAGTCCTTGAGTCTTCGTTGCAGCCCTTGCTCCTCCTTCTCCACCCAGGAATTCTGGGCGTTAGGAAGGTACTCCCCTCCTTCCACATCCAGAAGATATTTTTTTTGTTCTTAAGAGCGTGTAACCTTCAGAACTAGTGAAAAAAAGAGTTTGGACGCAGAAGAAGTGGGAGGAAGGGGTTAGGCTATACCAAGCATCCCGCTGAGACCCCCTTTGGACTCCTTAGTACCAAGCTCTTATATGCTGGCACTTAACTGGGAGACTCTGCGAAGGGCAAGAAAAAAAAAGAAGTCATATTTTCTACTTGCTTTTCTCAGGATTATGCCAGAATGGCCCTCAGAAAACGATGAGGTTTCAAATCTGGCTGTGCATGAGTTTGCGCTTGCGCGTTTGGGGCGCATGGTGCCCAGGTATATGTAACAGTGGACGCAGGCAGAGGAAAAAGCCAAGATTCACCAACGATCGGGGGCACGGAAAGACCTCGGGAGACTCGGGAAGGCCAGCCCTCGGTTTTTATAGCAGGGGAAAGGGAGGCTGGAGTCGTAGCTCACACAGCTAGAAAAGAAACTTGCACCTCCCGACCCAGGGCCCCCATACTCCCTGCCTGACGCCTCATTTTTCCAACTGTGCGATCCCTTTACGAAGAAATCCCTTTGTCTTCGCTCCTACAAGGGGAGAGACGCTGAAGCTCTAGATGTCTCCGGGCGAGCGCCAGGTGTTGGTAAATTGGGGAGAAGCTGGGAAGGGAGTTAATGAGGTGAGAATGAAGAGCCGGGAAAGCCGCAGAAAGCAGCTCCGCAGGCTGCAGAGGGAGGGGCAGCGGCTCCTCCGCGGCCCAGCGCGCCGTCTGGCGGCGGAGGCGGCTCGGTGCGGCCGCGAGCTTCCCCGCCCCCGGGCCGGGCCCTAAGTGGGGTATCCGAAGTGCGACGCGGAGAGGCAGGATTCCAAAGATTCCCTACTGGGTACAGACAGCTGGCACACGATTTTTCAACCTCCCCTTCGGGACTGAGAAACGGATGCCCAGAGCAAGACCCATCTCCTGTCTTCTGGTCCCAACCTCACAGGTAGACGTGACTTCAGAACACAAGTGCCCATTCCTGTCTCCTGGCTGCGTTTTCTCTTCTGCGGAGGTCGGAGAAGCAAAAGCGATCGTGTTAGGAGAACATTCTTTGCAACAGGGAAACTGCCTAGGTCGCACCCCATTCGCAGAGGGGCGAACCAAGCCTGTAACAACGAGTAGCCAATGCCTCAGAGAGGACAACCCTGGATCAGTGGCTCCCCCCGCCCTCCCCCCACAACTCCTTTTTCTGTTCCATCTGAATGTCGGTGCATCTTCCGATTTCTCTCTCTGCCCCGGCGGCTCGCAGACTCGTTCTCTCCCGCCCGCTCGCGCGCTGTCTCCTCCGGCGTCTCTGTTCTGCTGCCCTTCGTCCTTCCTGGGCGGTCCAGCCCCGACTTTGCTGGGCGACACGCCCTCCGGCCACTCTCCCGGCCTCACCTAATCCAAGCTTGACGCCGGCCGGTCGAGGTATTGCGGGGCGGGAGCGGACGCCGGCCCCTCTGGGTCTCCCCGGCCCGACCCCTCCTTTGTAATTTGAATAACACACCTCCCCGCCCACGCGCAGCCCTAACCCTCCGCTCCGCTCTCCCCACCGCAGGCGGTGAGCGCGCAGGACCCGCGGCGTGGCCTGCAGACCGGGGACTTGGGCGCGACTCTCGCAGGTTGCGGAGCCCCGGGAGCGCCCGGCGCGGGACGATGAGGGCGCTGCCGCAGATCTGCGAGGCTCTGCTCTTCGCCCTGGCGCTCCACACCGGCGTGTGCTATGGCATCAAATGGCTGTAAGTAGAGACCCCTGCGTCCACGCCAAAACGCTAGGGGTGTCGGGGTGGGCAGCAGGGCGGTGGAGGGACTGGGCATGACGCTGGAGACCAGAAGGGTTTGGGCGGCGTCGGCAAATCTTTCTGGAGCTTGATGTCCTGTGAATGCTCTTCACCGCTGTCGGGCTTGGGAAGTGTGTTAGCGTTTCCTCTGCTCCTGGTCTCAGCCTCTCAAGAACCTCCAAGAGGGTCGGTTTTGCTCTGAGCACGTGGGGTAGTTCAGCCTCCTGGCCTCGTCGGCCTCCTCGACCTTCGCTGGAGGTCTGCAGAGACAGAAGTATCGACCTCTTCACCTTGACTGTCTTGGTGAAATGTGGCTCTGGTAGTCTCAGTGTCCTCTGTCAGATGAGGGTAACAGGCTGGCTCCCCCCACCCCCAGTTGTCAAGCTGCACTACATGCAGTGCGGGGCGTCCTGCAGGAGTAAATACTCCCTCGGGCTGTGTGTCCTTCAGCAGCGGGGCTGCTGCAGGCAGTGAGGGAAGAAGAGGAGTAAATGCAGCCCCTGGGCCGAGAGATAAACTTGGGCTCTAAATGTCTTCAGAAGTGTCCAAGTGTCCTGGGAGAGATAGGTGCTCCGATGTGGGGGCTCAGAGGATGGTGGGGTCCCACACTGGGAGATGCCCTAGGGCTTGCCATGTCCTGCAGCTGAAGTGGGGAGTTTGGCAGGTAAGTAGTAAGGAAGAGACTCCCAGAGGACAGGGCCAGGGTAGAGGGGACCTGGGTTTGCCCTTGGGGCAGGGCTGGGGAGCCTGCAGATAAAACAGCAGGGGATAGGTTGTGGGTGCTATGGAGGGTCTGTGGATTAGCTGGAGGATGAAATGACAGTGAGCTGAGCTGCATCTGCCGCTACAAACTGTGGAAGTCGCCAGCACAGCCTCTTAATAATCAACAACCTGAGGCCAAGTTAATGGTTCGTTGTGACTCGAGAGGGGACCTCAGGCTTCTTGTGCTTCTGGTTTGCAAAGAGACACCTGGACCAGGGTCTGCCCTGGGCATAGGCTCCTCCCACCACCTTTTGCTGAGGGCACCCAAGCCCATTCTTGTAGTGGGTAGGGCACAGGAGGGAAACCCACCTTGCCACTATCATCATCTTATGGAAACGAGGTACAGAGAAGGGTTTGCTAAGAGGCAGTGGAGCCTCTAAGACTGAGAACTGGGCTCAGGTGACTGGTGCTGATCAGAGAGCCCTGGGGACGCTGCCCTTGTCCCCTTTTCTCTGCCTTGCAAAGAGAACACTGAAACCCCCGCGTTCTGAGTGGCTGGCTAAGCATACCCCCTCCCCTCAAGCTCCAGGCATCTTAGGGCAGATGGACAATGAAAAACATAAGGTGAACCCAGAGGTGGAGGAGACGAGTGAGCAGGAGTGGAGTGGCTATTTCTACTCCAGAGAAGTGCTGTGGCCCAGCTTTGAAGGCCAGGCAAGGACCTGACAGGCAGAAGTAAAGCATGAGGCAGGCACCCAGCGGGAATATAGTGTGAGCAGAAACATGGAGGCAGGACTGCCCCCTCCTGCGGGAATCCCAGAGAGCAGGAGTCACAGCACCTGCAGGCACTGCCCAGTCCCGGCTTTGAGAACTCCAGACCTCTATCTGATTTGTTAACACTCCCTGTGATGTATGATTGTCTTATCTCTGCTGGTTCACAACAAGGAAGTTTAAAGGAACAGAGAAGCCAAGTAATTCCTGCCAGGTCTCACACACGTGGATCCACAGTGGCTGTGGAATCCAAACCCACGCAGAAAGCTCATGACACTAAACCTCTAATGGTTGAGTGATTGCTAGAGTTGTAGAGGGGAAACAGGAGAAAGAGTGGAGTTTAAGATTAGTGGTAGGGACTGCTAGTACCAGCCAGCGATCCCAGTACACTGAGGCAGAGGGATTGCAAATCCATATCCTGTCCGGGTTACGGAGTAAGTTCAAAGACAAGCCTGGCAGCTTCATGAAACTCTCTCAGAATTAAAAAGAAAATAAGATGCTGGAGATGTAGCTCAGTGGTAGTGTGCTTGCCTAGCATGCATGAAGCCCTGGGTTCAATCCTAAGTATAGCCAACAAAAAAAGTGAGAGATGTGCGTCATAGACATGTGTACAACACACTTGAATGTACACACATAGCCTTGCTGTACGCTGGGCACTGTTCTAAGTGCCTAGTGTACACACACAAAAGGGGAAGGCCTGGAAGATTCTTTAACAAGGTGTCAGGCCAGTGGGTCTGGCTGCTGGTGATAGGAGAGTTGTACGGTGGGGGTGGGGACGCATTGGGAGGACCAGCTGTCCTGGTGCCGTCCTGGGAGTCATGAAGCCTGGGCTTGGAAAGTGACCCGGAGATGAAAGGGACATTTGACGCAGGAACTGAAACCAGATGTGGCTGAGTGACCTGGGGTGCCCACCAGGTGGATGCCTGGACATGCGGCCTAAACAGGTGGGATGGGGGATAGGGAGCCTGTCAGAAACTGACTGCCCAGAAACACCCTAGAAGCCTCCCTTCCCTCCCAAGCTGGGGGTGGGGAGAAGAGCCCAATCAGCAAGCACAGGGCAGATCTAGGCCACCTGCCCTTTTGGCCACTGGTGGGGGGGAGGTGCAGAGGGCAGACCCGCTTCTGAGACAGGAAAGGCCTGGACCACGGAGGCTACAGAGGCTTGTCTCCGCCCTAAGCAGCACCACTGGGCCTTCCACTCAGCAGTGGTTGGATCTCTCCGGGAAAAATCTTAAGAGACCCCGAAAGGCATGCAGTTGCCTCACAGTGGGGCAGAAGGAGCACCAGAGTGGGAGTCCAAGCCCCCCCTTAGCTTTGTTTAGTCACCAGCCTCCAGACAAGCCATCGGCCCCCCTCCAGCCTCTGTGTACCTCAGCTCCCCGCTCCAGAATGAGCAGCCCTGGCCTAGATTCAGGAAGCCTGCTTCTGGCTGGGTCCTGCCTCTGACAGCTGTGCAGGGACCTGGTTAGGTCCTGGCCTCCCCGGCCCTCCTTCCCAACCATACATTGGGATCCGTAGAAACGCTCTTCGGCTTTTTGGTTAGAAAGTGTCTAACTAAGGTCCTCTGGGCTCGTTGGTTTACCCGTCCAAACAACACAGAGAAGGAGCTAGTGTGTGACACTGAGGTCCTGGGATATGTCCTAGGAGGGAGTCGTGACCCCTAATGGCCTAAAGATTCTTTCTGGGGCTGGCACCTGTATGTCCCTCCTGGCCTGGTCTCCCCAAGAGCTCTAGGCCTACTGTGGGTCCTGACTTGTTCTTGAGGGAAAGGCTCTCCAAAGCCATCCTAGGGGTAGATGGAGATCCAGAGGGGGCGGAGCTTGCCTGGTTGGCTTGGAATCGTGTTCCATTCTTCCTACTTCCTGGAAACAGCTCGGATCCCCATGGGCAGCTGGAGCAAACATGTTTGGGGAGCAGGGTCACTTTGGGACTCTGCAGAGGGAGAACCCTGGGGCTCCCCTGGAAAGCTTTAAGGGTTTCAAGAAGCCGGAGCTGCTGATGTCAGGTTCAACCCTCCACCTGCCGACCTCTTCCTCCCCAAGAGAAACTAGGGCCGCTGTGGGTGTGCTCCCGCGTGAAGTGTGGGAGGCTCCCGCGTGAAGTGTGGGAGGCTCCCGCGTGAAGCGTGGCACAGGGCGTAATTCCATGCACATGAGCCTGGACCACGAGACCCTGCCCCAGGACACCTTAGCCCTGGCTGCCAGGTCTGTGGCCTGTTGCCTGCTTAGGGGTGGTCAACACCAGAAGGTGACCTTGCCTGGGCCAGGTGACTGCGCTTGCCAGTGAGCAGGGCTACTGGAAGAGGCCCCACGGGTGGGACAGGCCCCGTAGCACCTCAGGCAGAGAGCACCACCAGGAATTGGAGATGAGCTGCCGATGGGGAAAGAAGAGACCATCGTTGCTCGTGGTGAGGGCAGGCCATTTCCCAGCCGTGGTACCAGAGAATCCTCCTCCATGGGGCCAGGAACGGTGCTGGGCACCAGGAACCTGGGGCGACCTGCTGACGGTGACTTGCCCAGGTCACGTGGTAGCTGAGCGGCCAAGCAGAGCTTGAATCAGGAGGACGCCATCGCCTGAGGAAGAGTCGCCCACACCCCCACGGGACCCCTGGCACAGCCTCCCCTGTGAACTCTCAGTTCCCTCCTGTCCGCTCTTGCACCCACCCCCCACTTCCATCCCTAGATAAACTGAAATGTTTCCAATTAAGGGTGTGCTAGAGTAGGCGAGCCTGCTAGCTGTCCCTGTCAGCTCCCCCGCCTCTGCCTTAATCCTCGTTGCCTCCTCCCGAAGGGGGTTCACTTAGCTGCGGTCGTTACCACAACGAATGTGGCTCTTAGTGGCAGTGCTGTGGGTTCTCTGCCTATCCCAGGTCCTGGGCACGTCTGTCTCCTCCCCCTCCCCACCCTCCCAGCGGCCAAGCTGCAGACTGCCCTTTTCACCTCTACATGCCCCCAGAGCCGCGCTTCCTGGGGGGAGGCACCTTGTGGGTAGAGGCAGCCCCTTAGGGACGCACCCTCCTAGTACCCCTTCTGACCAGCGTGGAGACTTCAGTGAGGGAATGTGAGACCTGGAGACCCTGGGGTGCCCCCCCCCCGCAAGGTCCTGGCAATGAAGCCCAGGCATTGGGAGCAACAGATGCCGCGCCTGTAGCTGTCCCAGCCTGTTCGGCAGGAATGGGCACCCTGGGCACCCTGCTTCTTAGCAAACGGGTGCTCAGGGGCACAGCCAGGAAGACAGACACACAGCCATGCGCCTCTCTGTGGTCAGCAAAGCCCTTTCACCTCAACCAGAGGAAAATGCGCAGAGGGAAGGGAAGGGGACAGCCTGTAAGAGAGCAAGGGGCCCCAGAAGGAGGGAAGGTGGGTCACACTCACCTGGACCCTGGCAGTCTCGGGGCAGAAGCGTTGGCCTTGCCGGGCTCTCCTGGGCTGCCATGAGAGCTGGTGCCGTGTGACAGGGAGGGGACGACTCGGACTGGGACGTTGGCCTCAGTGGTCTGAACCCACCCAGGCCAGCTCAGGCGAGGCCACCATGTTGTCAGTTCCGTTTAGACCCGGAAGCCATCTGCGGCCCACCAGACATCAGGCATGTCCCTGCTCTGTGGTTTGGAGGGGTAGTAGGGGCGGCACCACAGAAAAGGGCTTCTGAGGGCGCCCACCGTCTTTCTCTCGGGCTGGTGGGGATGCTTTAACCCACCAACTGCCGCTCAGGCCTGCTTCATGGGCCAGATTACTGGGGTCTGTGTGGTGGGAGGGGCGTGGCAGAGAGGCTGCAGGAAGCACGCCCAGCAGCGCAGGGTGTCAGTGTAGTCTGCGTTATCTCCTCCAGCCCCGGGGTGCCCGGGAAGGGGCAGCGAGCAGTACCCTCAAGACCGCACACCACACAGAGGAAAACCAGGTCTCCTTTACTCCCCTGGATCCAAGATTCACTTGGCAATGAGCTGAATATTCCAAACACTTTGAATACATCATCTTGTTTGTTTGGTTTTGACACAAGGTCTCACTATATAGAACTGGCTGGTCTGGAACTCATTAGGGTTTCTAGCCGAGGCTGGTCTTGAATTTCTGACTCCTTCCTTCCTCTGCCGCCTCAGTGCTGGGATTTGGAGCTGTGTGCCACCACGCTTGTGCCACCTCCCCTTGCTTAAGCCTCTGCAGTGTTTGTGAATACAGCTGATCGTAACAGAGGAGGACTGTTGGCCTGGAAGCCCAGAGGTCAGGCAGTGTGCCTGGGTCCCACAGTCAGCGCCCCAGCCCACCTGCGGAACAACGAGGGACTCAGTTAGGGACTCTTGGAGGGAAGGATCAGCGACATGTTCCTTGCCCAAGGAGTCTGGGAAGTCGTGGTGCCTGTCCCGTATTTCTCCAAGCCCATGCTGGATGAATGCTGAATAAGGAGCAGAAATTTACGGCACTAAGTCAAACAGTGGTCGATGTGCTTTGCGAACTACAAAACGGTTCGTCGCTAGGACACTTACAAAGCTTCAATGGGATGGATGTTCTGACACTATGTGAGGGTGAAGCTGAAAGGGGCAGTGGCACAGCCAAGGTCGCAGGAGGTGGCCAGGGGACCATTGCTCTGCCCTGGATTTTCTTGGCTCCTTGCAAGAACTGCTCTGAGTCTCTGGAGGGGAGGGCTGCAGCTCGCAGGATGGGCGGAGGCCCCTCACGCCTCACCTCCTGTCTCTCTTCCATTGGTGGCTTTTGGGGTGTGCAGGGCGCTGTCCAAGACGCCGGCGGCCCTGGCGCTGAACCAGACACAACACTGCAAGCAGCTGGAGGGCCTGGTGTCCGCGCAGGTGCAGCTGTGCCGCAGCAACCTGGAGCTCATGCGCACCGTGGTGGTCGCCGCCAGGGAGGCCATGAAGGCCTGCCGCCGGGCCTTCGCGGACATGCGCTGGAACTGCTCCTCCATCGAGCTGGCCCCCAACTACCTACTTGACCTGGAGAGAGGTAGGGCCTCGGGGTGCTGCCTGCCTGTGGTGGGGAGGTCGATCCAGGGGGGAGCTCTGTGTCTGGAGGGGTGTGTGGGTTCATGCGTGGATGGATGAGTGAAGCCAGGGGTGCACATGCAGACGGAGAAGTCGTGGCTGGGTGGACGCACGGGCAGATGAGTCATGCGCGGATATGGGGTTCGGGCACGAACCAGCAAGGCGTGAATAATCAGTGGTGAGTGAATGTATCAGCGCAGGCACCAGCCTGAACGTGGATTATGGGACGCATGTGTGCGGTAACTCGGGGACAAAGGAGGGATATAACTACAGAGCGCCCCAAGGTGAACGCCTGCTTGCTGAAGGTCACATCAAGGATTAAGGTAGAGTTTATTAGAGGAGAGAAAAAATGGAACTCACAGACTCCTGACGTGGAATGCCGTGAGGGGCAGGCGGCTGAGAAGAATTATCTTATTCTGGAGGCTGCAGCCTGTGAAGAAAGTTTGGCCTAATTCACGTCGCCTTCTCTGTGCTGGAATGGACTCCTGGCCGCCTCCGGCAGTCCTGCCGGCTCTAACCTGCCGTTTCATCACACTCTCGCTCCTCCTGAGTGTGTGTACCCCGAATTCCCTCCCTCTGAGGGCATTAATCATTCCAGGTCCTCCCGACCAGTGTTACTGCATTTTAACAGGAGATCACACCTGCAAAGACCACTCCTGCCCACTCCCTTTTTTTGGGGATTTGAACCTAGGACCTCAAGCGTGCTGGGCAAGCACTCTAGCACTGAAATATTTTCCCAGCCTCAGACCCAGGTTTTTTTTTTAATCTTTTAAAATTTTTTTATTTTATTTATTTACTCTGTGGGGTGTGTGTGTGTGTAACAGAAGGCACATGTGTCCCTGTGGAGGACCAAAGGTGACTTCAGGATCAACCTGGATTGCTTCCTCCTCCTCCTGCTTTGCTCTGGGATTTCCCAGGCTCCGCCCACCAGGGCCGGAAGTGCAGGCCGTTTCTTAGCGTGGGACCTGGGATCGGAACTCAGGATCTTCTGCTTGCGAGGCCACCGCTGACAGAAGGGGGGGGGCGGGGAGGCAGGTGATGGTTCTTGCAGACCCCCGGCTGCGCTGCCCTGGTGGCAGCGGGGTCCCCACCAGGCGCTCAGTGCGATGGGCAGAGAGCAGGGCCCAGGACACACCTCCGCCCGCGGGCCTGCTGACCCGCGCCTCCCCCGCAGGGACCCGGGAGTCAGCCTTCGTGCATGCGCTGTCCGCGGCTGCCATCAGCCACGCCATCGCCCGGGCCTGCACCTCTGGCGACCTGCCCGGCTGCTCCTGCGGCCCCGTCCCAGGTGAGCCACCCGGGCCCGGGAACCGCTGGGGAGGATGTGCAGACAACCTCAGCTACGGGCTCCTCATGGGGGCCAAGTTTTCCGATGCTCCTATGAAGGTGAAAAAAACAGGATCCCAAGCCAATAAACTGATGCGTCTACACAACAGTGAAGTGGGGAGACAGGTAACCAACCCCCCACCCGTCCCAGAGGGGGTGCCTGGGCCGCCGGCCCTGCAGAAGGGCCATGGTGGGCCCCGTGAGGGGGCGGGAGGGGGGATGCTGACCACCCTGCCGCGCCCGGGAACCTGCTACTCTTCCCTCTCCAGCGCTTAGGCTCGCCTGCCCCTCCTCTTCCAGGAAGCCCTCCAGCTTTCAGGTGCTCTAGGCAGACACTGGTCTGGGCTAGGATCCAGGAGCTCTGACTCTAAATTCCCTGGGTGACTGTGCACTTCCTCGACGGCCTCAGTTGTTCCTATCTGTAGTGTGTGACTTGAGTGCTCAGGCCCCTCCAAGTTCCTCGGCCTTTCCTGTAGGGCAGGGATGGGGGTAAGCCAGGGGCCTAATGCCAAGTCCCCGCTTTAAACTTAACTCTCTCCCCCCCTCTCCCCCACCCCCTCCCCCCATTCCGTGGCAGAGCACAGCTCCCCAGCATCTGCTCACTGATTTCTTGGTTGTTACACAAAGGTTGGCTGGGCAATAATAAGCGGATGAATAGCCCTTTTTTAACATTTTATTTTTAAGAATGGAAACAGGCTTCACACCAGTAAGTGGTGTGACTGCTGTTGCTGTGCTGCTAGATTGATTTTTCTCTCCTGGGATCCGTGAGCAACACCTCCTGGCAGGTCTTAGTGTCCGCCTTTCACAGGCAGGGAAACGGCTTCAGGAGGGGAGAGTGTCTCTCGCACGGGTTAGACCCGAGGCCTGAGGAAGCCAGGGCCTCACCTGTCCCCAGCGCCCTCGTATGAGGACTCCAGGATTCTAGGCCATCCTCGGACTCTCAGAAAACTGAGGCCCAATCACACTGCAGGAGTGTAGCAGAACCTAGCCGCGGGCTTGGGGTTCCTAGTCCTGCCGCCCAACTCCACTGTGTCCCTAGGGCCTCCCTAGCTCGCTTCTGCTGAGGCCCATCCTTCCCCGCCCACCAGCGCCCACTGCAGCGCAGGAAGGTATTCAGCCTCGCGGAGCATCTTCCAGACTCCCCACGGGGCTTCCTGTGCCCCGCCAGCCCCGGCCTTGTGAACATTCATGACCCAAGTAGGCGTCTAGTGCTCAGCTACGTCCTGCGCCTGAAGCAAGTCCGGTGGCATCTCTCCCGCTGCCTAAGAGCCCCAATGCTTCCTTCTGCTCCCCCTAGCAAGTTCCGGGTTTCACACCTGGTGGGCTCCCTCAGTCCCCACTTAGTGTGCCCTGCTGCCAGGCACCTTGCCCAGCTCCCTGCCAACTAACTAAGGAATCTGCAACGAAGCCATGGCCACTCTGAGCCTCCCTTTCCCCATCTCTGGGATACAGGTGTGGGCCCAGGTGCCCTCCGAACGGGGCGGGCAGAAAGGAAGGTGGCCCAAGAAGGAGCCCCTTTTATCAGGCACGTAACCTCTGCCCCTCAGGCACGAATGAGGTGGAGGAGAGAGGGTGGGAGACTGAGTCAGAACTGGGGGTCTGCCCAAGATCCAGGGCCTAAGCCGCCTCACTCTCCACCGCATCGTAGAGCCAATACTGAAGTTTTAGGGCGCACACTGCGCCTTGGCACACCCCTTCTCTGTGATCCTGGCAGCACTCTGCCAGGAAGGAAGGACGTGCCAGCCTGCGCCTCGGCGCCCAGGCTGAGTGCTGACCAATTGCAGATGGTCACCTGGCAACAGCTCTGGCAGTGGAGGGACAGGCCAGTCGGTGGGTGGGTCAGGGAGGAAGCACCTCCAGGAGCTCGTCCTGCCCTTGTCTCCTCCTCTGCCTCCTCCTCCTCCTCCTCCTCCTCCTCCTCCTCCCCACCCCACCCCTCCCCGCTGCTCTCCTTCTCACTTTTCCTCCTGTTTCTCTGGCAAACCTTTAGTGAGTCTTGGCTTCGTGGGAGAGAAAAGGCAGGTAGCACTCAAAGCCCGTGGCTTTGGGAAACACTCACAGACACGGGTTCAAATCCCAGCCCCGTGACTCTGGCTGTCACATGAAGCCTCTCTGGGCTTTGCTTTCCTCTTTTGAGGATGGGGGAGGGATCCTCCTGGATGCCCTGCAGTTAGCCCACCTTACGTGTCAGAGCATCGTACGCTGCCGTGGGTACGTGAGAAGGGGCATCTGTTATTCCTGTCCCTCTCAGCTGCCCTGGAGGTGGAAGCATGACGCCCCCGCCCCATCCCTTGAGATTCCAGTGGGCAGCGGGTCCCTGACAGCACCCAGTCATGAAGTGGCATGGGCGGGTGGCGTGGGGAGCAGGGCCTGTCAGGCCGGGGGGGCTGCAGCGTTCAGCCCGACACCCTGCCTGCCCGCAGGCTCTGCGTGCCTCCCTGGAAACGAAGTGTAAGTGCCACGGGGTGTCCGGCTCCTGCTCCATCCGCACCTGCTGGAAGGGGCTGCAGGAGCTCCGAGACGTGGCCGCCGACCTCAAGACCCGCTACCTGTCGGCCACCAAGGTGGTGCACCGGCCCATGGGCACGCGCAAGCACCTGGTGCCCAAGGACCTGGACATCCGGCCTGTGAAGGACTCGGAGCTGGTCTATCTGCAGAGCTCGCCTGACTTCTGCATGAAGAATGAGAAGATGGGGTCCCACGGGACCCAGGACAGGTAAGGGACATGCCAGTCCCAGCGGATGCCACTCCCAGAGTCGGTCTAGGAACAGCTGGCATCTGCAGAGCGGCCTCCCTTGTCCAGTGGAGGGAAGGGGCCCCCAGGGATTTCTGAGTGGCCCTACTTTACCCTAGGTGACAGGCGATGCTGACGATAGAGTGAGACAGGGTGAGGAAGGGGGTGTCACTTGGCTGCAGGAAAGGAAAGTGCCCGGCTTGCTCACCCAACAGAAGGAGAAAATAAGACCTGAGAGGCAGTGGCCAGCCTGAGACCCCCCAGGAGGAGCACAGAACAGGAAGTGAGAAGCCGCCTGCTGCCTTTTGCAGAGAGTATTTTGTACCCCCTAGGCCCCAACTTCTCCCGCGTCCGGGTTAGAGCTGGAGTCTCCACAGGGGGCCCAGACGTGGCTCTGGATAGAAGCCAGGGAGGGAGCCAGTGACGTCAGCTCCCTGTAGACCTACTGTGTGCCAGGTGGGGCTGGTGAGGAAGCAGGTGGTAGCATTCCCAAAGACGGTTCCGGACGACCTATATCCGATCCGTTCTGTGATCCGATGCATCTAGGAAGCTCCCCTGCCATCCCCCAAGGCCCGAGGAAGCCAAAGTTAAGGATCCGATTAGGTAGGGTTTCCCAGAGGTACGCGGCCGGGAAACTCCCATCGAGAAGCCCCTAATAGCATTCCACAAAGCTGGTGCGCACGGGGTTAGGGGAATAGCGAGGGGAGAGCGGGTGTCTGGGAACACGTCTGGCACATAGTTGGTGCCCAGCCAGCATCTGCTTCCTCCGCAGCCCACGTTCCTGCCTGCGGGAGGGGAGGGCTGCTTTGGGGCTCCGTCCCCGCAGACCAGGGCAGCGGCTCTGTGAGAAGGCCCAGGCTCCCATCTGGAGGCCAGATTGAGGGGGTCAGGCCGGGGAGACAGGAAGGAGCAGGAGCCGGGGTTGAGATAGCAGAGCAGGCGTGAGGGGGTGGGGAGACAGAGAGGATTCTAGAACACAGGGGAGCTGGGCATAGGACCCTAGAGAACTCCCGAGTGCGAGCGGATCTGTCTGAATTCACAAGCGGCCGTGTCAGGGAAGGTGCAACCTCAGGCCCTCCCTGCCTCGGGACGCCAGGGTCACTTCCCAGCATCACCCTTGAGCTGGACCTGGCTGCCCCTCTGCCTGCCCCTCCGATGTCCAGTCCCGGGACTTGCTGGTGCCACGGCAGAGCCCTGTCCCGTGCCCATGCTTTGGTGCAGCAACAAGCACACAAGACAGCTCGCTGGCACCAGTACCCCCTGCATCTTACGAGGGGCTGTGTAGGCCGTGGCTCTGCCTGCCCGGAATATGGAGAGAGACTTTAGGACTCAGCCAGGAGAGAGGAAGGGAAGCCACAGGGCCTAGACATCCAAAAAGGTTCCCAGAGGAGGGGATGGGACTGACCAGGGCAGGGGACTGTGGAGGGAGAATCTGGCCTGTCAGCGATGGAGCTTGTGACCTGCTTGGTGCGTGCACAGTGTAGGACTCCTTCTCCGGAAGGTCCCCAGCCTGGGGAAACCGAGGCCTCGTCTAATCAATATTCCAAATCCCAGGTCTCTTGTTACTCTTCTTCCAGAGGTCTGGAAGATTGGGCTGGTGCCTGCCTGGTTCTCTAGTCCTCGTTACTCTGTTCTCAAGTGTGTCCACAGACAATGGCTCTCCAGTCCCTCCCTGCTGGACAGAACCACCCACTTAGACTGTCCCTTTACTAGGCGGGGGACATTGCCTTCCACAGGGACCTGCCCGCACTCCTTGTTCCTCCCGAGCATTGTAGCCCCCACCACGACCTAGAGGAGGGAGGTAAATGGCGGCCTGGGTGCTAGCACTGAGCACGTGGTCCCGCGTTGCAGCAGCGAGAGCTGCCAGTGTGCTGAGCTGGAGGCCTCCAGAAAGGGTCACTCAGACACCAGCACTCTGTGGACGCAGCGCCTTGCCCTTGACTTGGGCCGTTTGTCATGTTTCAGAATTTATCCTGGGGTTATAAATGTAGAAATGACATCCACCTCCATTACTGTAGAATTAAAGACTAAAAACGAAGTCAAGGGGGCCAAGGAATTGGCTCAGTCACTAAATGCTTGCTGGGCAAGCATGAGGATCTGAGTTCAATTCCCAGCACCACATAAAAAGCTAAGCAAGTGTCATGTGTCTACAGCTCTAAGACTGGGGGTGCGATAGAGATGGGGCTCTCCAGAGCTACTCAGCCAGTAAGGCTAGCCAGTTGGAGTTCCAGGTTCAGTAGAGAGACAGTCTCAATAAACAAATAAGATAAGGTTCAGGAGGTAGAAGAGTCAGCCCGGACCTCCACTCCACACACAGTGCATGCGCGGGCACACAGATGGATAGCATATGCTCTAAAAATAAGATTAAATATTAAGTCAGATTAGTAGACACTGATTTGAGAGTTCTTCTGATATTTGAAAAAAAAAAAAAAAAGATAACCAGATAACTCCCAGGAAACAAAAAGCCCCAGCCTTTCCATCACACACATTATTGGAAACGTGCATGTGTGGTGTGTATGTGTGCATTGTATGTGTGTGTGATGTATGTGTGTGTGTGGTGTGCATAGGTGTATATGATGTGTATGCTCTGTGTGTGTGTATATATGTATGTGTGTGATGTATGTGTGTGTGTATGTGTGGTGTGTGGGTGTGTATGTGTGTGTATGCCCTGTATGTGTGTGTATGCTCTGTATGTGTGTGTGTGTGTGTGTGGTGGGGGGGTGTTAGAAGCACCCTTAGGGGACAGGATCACCTGAATTTCCCTGGAGACGGAGCCAGCTTCCAGAGGAGCTGGGCCAGTGGCGAGGGCTGGACTGCAGGTCTTGGAGGGGGCACAAGGGGCTGGAGGGGGCACAAGGGGCTGGAGGTGCTGGGCACTCACTAACCCCAATTCCCACCCTCAGGCAGTGCAACAAGACCTCCAACGGCAGCGACAGCTGCGACCTCATGTGCTGCGGGCGCGGCTACAACCCCTACACGGACCGCGTGGTGGAGCGGTGCCACTGCAAGTACCACTGGTGCTGCTACGTCACCTGCCGCCGGTGCGAACGCACGGTGGAGCGCTATGTGTGCAAGTGAGGCCGGACCTCCACCCCACAGGGGCGCTGCGCCACTGAGGACCCTCAGCCAGTGCGTGTGGAACCCTGGCGGACTTCCTTGCAGCTCTCAGGTGCCAGGCCTGGGAGCAGCTTGCTGTGCCATCAACTTGGAAGCCGCCAGGAACTGGAGGCCTGGTCGTCCCGGGAGGCCCTGGGCATCAAAGGAAACCGATAGGGTTAAAAATAACCTGGCAGCCCCGGAGCCCCCGGAATGCCCACAGGCTGCTCCAAGAAGCCAGGGCAGGGATGGGTAAGACTATACACACTTGACCTTTCAAGGCCAGAAAGACCAGCCTTCTGGAATGTTCTTTGGGGCCCTGGGCCACCACATGGAACCACTAGTTTGGGTTGTAAATTTTTATTTTCTTGCCCCCCCCTTTTGGGATATGGGGGCTACAGAAGTATTTATGAAATACAGCTTTTTCTTTGGGGTGGCTCACTTCCTCTTTATATGTTTTATATATAAATATAAATATATATATAATGATCTATATTTTAAACAAGCTTTTTAAACAGCTGTGTGAAATAAACGCCGAGCAAGCCCCAGCCTGCCTTCCCCCCATCCCCTCCCCTCAGTCTCTGGCCTCCTTAAGTGAACCCAAGATCCTGGGCTAGTCAGGAGGATTCTCCAGTTTCCAAAGAGGGCGGCTTCCCATTGATGTCCCAACCCCACCCAGTTCCCCCAACTGGCCCTGGCCCTGGCCCCAGTTTCCCCGTATGGTCTGTCCTTCAAGGGCGAGGACAGACGCCTTGAAACATAAACTAGCTGGCAACGTCTTTGTTCCCCAAGGACACGACCCACAGTGCAGCCGGCCACACAGGCTACAAGAGACAACCCACCCTAGGGTCAGTGGGGCTGTGGTCAGCCTTGGTGGGTTTTTGGTGTGACCCTGGGCACAGTAGGGATGAACCCACCGCACTGCTCCAACCTTGAAGCCGGGCTGGCCGTCATCAATGGTGGGAGGCTGGGCAAAGGCTCACCTCTGGACCAAACTGGTGGCAAGGTGCACTGAGAAGCAGGTAGAATCTGGTTCTGTTTTGAAGGTGGAGCCAGCAGAATCTGTTTTTGCTTTTTTTCTTGTGGGATTATGAGGGGCAGGAGGAGGCCTGGGGAAGACTGTCTCATTTTGGGTAGGAGCAAGGGAAGGAAGGAGGTCAGTGAGTTGGAGACCACAGAGCTGATTCGGACATAGGGATATAGACTGAGGTGTGAGATGGATACATTAGGACTTGAGCGTTCCGGTGGTCAGTGTTGGAGAGTCACAGCTGACATCCGCTGGTGAGGGAATGGGTGGGCTAGCAAAGCCCAGAGAACCTGGCTTGGATACTTCCACCAACAGGCAGGGGGTAGAAGAAAAGGGGACCCTAAGACAGGAATAGCCAGAGAGGAGGCAAGAGAAGGCAGGAGGTCCTAAAAGCGCCCCAAAGGAAACAAGAACAACTGTGGGCACATCACGCTGACACCCTGAGCTTTGGTATTGTTTCATCTGTAGGCCTGGCCCATGGGAGGGTCTCCCCCACCCCCAGACAGAAGCAAATATCTATATCCTGCTCTGATTCTGGGGGTCACCTCAGGACCAAGAATGACAGCACCATTCCAGTTTTTTTGTGTGGCACTGAAGAGTGGGTGGGTGGGTGGGACCCCTCAGATCCAGCTAGAGACAGACAATACCTGGACGGGTTTGACCAGGCTGGGCCTCAGATCTTGGGCAGGTTAGTGATTGGAGAAGGGCATTCTAGGGGATGGGACCACCGGAACGCTCAAGTCCTAATGTCTATCCATCTCACACCTCAGTCTATATCCCTATGTCCGAATGAGCCCTCACCCCATTCCAAGGAGCTGGATTGGTTACAAGGTAGAAGTGGGCAGGATTTTAAGATTTATTTAGTTTGCAGAGGTGTCTGCATACTATGGCACATAAGTGGAGGTCAGGAGGCTGTGCCCAGCCCCAAGCGACGCAGCTTTGTGTTCCTGAGGCCAGAGAAGCCAACTAGCTGCCGGGGGACACAGGCCAGACCCAAGAGATGGCACACAGAGACGTCTGACCTCACCTGCCATCTTTCCTGCTCTCCTGCGGTGTGACACCCGGCAACCTCTGGCCCTCTCTGGTCTTCTGCAGAGGAATCTGTTATGTCTTCTATTTTGTGGGCTCTGGGGAGATCGAACTCATGTTGACACCGCAAGCACTTTTGCCCAGTGAGCCATCTTGCCGGCCCAAGGACAGGTTTCTGTAGCTCATTCGCAGTCTGCAAGCTTGTGATGGGGGAAGGGAGGAGGCATGAAAGAGCCCAGGATCACGGCTGGAAGGAGCCTCAGGATGAATCCACGTCTGCTGAGCAGATGCGGAAGCCTGAGATGGGAAGGGCCTTCCTGTGGTGATAAGGGGCTGGGCTGGGGCCTCCCAGGACAGCGGGCAAGAATCTCTATACTCTGCCAATGGTGTCCTTGGAACACATTTCCTCTGGGGCTGGGGCTCCCACCTCCGGCATCAGCTGGTTTCCTGGGGGGCTTGGGACGGTCCCTGCTAGAATCCCCGCTACTTGCCCTCCTTGGCTTATGGCTCCTCACCATGTTTTGAGTTTCAAGCTGCCCTCACATCCTCTAGCAGCCTGTGAGAGCTTTCTCCTCCTCTAAGGCCCAGGTAGACAGCCCCCCTCCTCCTCCTTCAGGAAGCCCTTCCTGACCACGCTCAGCCTGCCAGGCCTCCCCTGAGTTCCCACAGGGTCTCATTTCCCTGTGACAGTGTCGGGAGCCAGGGCGTGTTGGTCCCTGTGCTGTGACACATTTGCCTCCACTCAGCTCTCGGGTCCTTCCTGGGCCCGACCAGCCCTTACTCATCCACTGGGCTCTGGAGCGGAGTCCGAATCATCCCTCTGAAGCGTGGAGCTGGCGATGCCCTTTGGATCCTCTTGACCAAGACACAAACGGGAAACCAGGCCAAGGACAGGCAACACTGAGAGAAAGGATGGCCGCATAAAAAAATTTAAAAAGAGGACCCTGTACTGTTGTCCTCTGCGCGGTAGACCCCGCCCATCCCTGACAGATAAGCATCGTCTCCATCCCACCGAGACCAACACTGAGCCAGAGGGCGAGTGACTTGCCCCAGACCTCAGCCAGCCCCAGAGAAGGAGGCTCAGAGCCCAGGGGTCCCTGTTGCTGTCTCACTGCCACCGGAGGGAAGCCCTCGAGGTTCAGGGTGGGGGCTCAGCTGGCCCCTGACAGTGGGTCCTGTGCTCCTGCCTCTGCACCTCCCGGCTGGCCAGGGCGTGGCCGCCTAGGGGACACGGAGAGCGGGACCCTGGAGGTCGCCTCGCTTGGGTCTTCAAGATGGCAGCTGACCGAGCCCACTCAGGAGGAGGCAGGATGCCAGGAGGCACAGGCTGGGGAGTGGGGGGTGGGTGCGGGAAGCCGGAACAGCTCAGGAGCTCCCGGGTTCACAGAGTAGGACCAGAGAATCTCAGTGCTGGGTATTTCCAAGTAAACCCTTAACCATGCAGTCCCGGAGGCTGGGCAGAGAACCCAGGTCCAAGCAGGGCTCCCCATCCAGGGGATCTGGGGTCACCCCACAGGTCTCTGAGACTGCAAGAGCCCTACATGGAGGGGCTGTGACCTGCGTGGGAGGCAGCTAGAGCCCCGGGGAGTCTGGAGAGAGACCAGAGGGCAATGGAGGAAACAGGAACTCTCCAGGAGAAGGCGAGATTAGTTCGGTGGGAAAGGAGAGAATGAACTGATAAGGCCCTGGAGGAGGTGCCTCAGGCCAGGGAAAGGGGGGTACACAGGGGGAGGTGCCTCAGGCCAGAGGAACCATGGGGAGAATGCAAGGACTGGGGTCCAGACCCAAGCAACTGTGTTCTGTTTCTGAGGCCACAGTTGCTAGGGGTTCTGTTTCTGAGGCCACAGTTGCTAGGGGGCATAGGCCGGGCCACAGCCAGAAGCCCAACCCAAGAGCCAGTCTACAGCGAGATCTGACCTCACCCAGCATCCTCGCTGCTCTATTGGGCTCAGGGCCAGTCACCTCTATTTTATGAACAAGGAAGCAGACTCAGAGGAGGAAGAGCCTGGTCCGCAGTTACAGGGTTGGTAGGAGGAGAGCCGGGATTCAAACCCAGACTGTCTGGCTCCAACTCCTAAGCCTATTCTGAGCTATCACGTGGGCTTTGGGGAGGGTGGGGTGCCTTGGTGTCACGTGGAGGCCAATTCAGCACTCAGGCGGTCCTGAAGTGCTTGGCTTTCCTGTCCTGCCTCCCCAGGTGTGCTGTCCATAGGCTGTCCCCTGCCTGCCCGCCAGGTCGCCCGCCTGCCCGCAGAGCGGCTTGGCGGCAGACACGGCAATTTCGCAGCCGTGTTTAACAGGTCCCGGGGCTCTCATAGTCCAAATCAATATCCGCTTGGCTTCCCAGGCCATGACTGCCGAACACATTCTCCTTATCCGTCCCCACGGTCTCCCCTGCCAGGCTTCGGGCCGAGGTTGGGGACCACTGCCAGGAGAGGAGCAGGGGGAAGAGGTCTATCCATGGGTCACCAGGCGAGGTGGGCAGTGCCTGCAGAGGGGTCTAGCCCCAGCGCTCCCGGGCAGCGCACGGACGCAGTTAAAACCCAAGTGTTTATTTTATGTCTGCACCGCCTCCAGGAGCATGAGCGCCACCGGGAGGCGCGGGGAGCATGCTGGGAGTTGTAGGCAGCGCCGCTGCGACCTGGAAGAGTCCTTTCTGCTCCAGGCTCACAGGCAGGATTTCTTAAGACTCTGGGGCTCCTCTTGGAAACGACCCAAGACCCGTGGATGCTAAGGTGATTGTGTTTGCAGTTTGGAAAAGTCCCAAATGGTTCACTTTGCCTTTCGCCACCTGAGGCATCTCCTAGAGCTCTTGGCGACCAGGGCTTTAGAGGAGTTGGGGCAGAAGTGGGATCCAGAGCCCCACATCCTCTGCCTGGGGGCTGGTACCCGGGACTTGACTGCTGGAGATAGGATGTGTGTCACCAAGAAGAAGCTCTCAAAAGGCACAAGACTAGAAGGTTCTGTAAGAGTCACAGACACAGCCAGGATGATAACTCAGGGTAGTCCCAACATTTGAGAGATGGAAGCAGGAGGCTTGTGAGTTTGGGGGCAGCCTGGGCTATATCCATCATGAGGCCCTGTCTCAAAGATCCAAAACAAAAAGTCGATTCACTGAAGGCTTGCCCTGAACTCCCACACGAGGGGATTCAAACGCCTAGACAGAGCCCTGCTCACTTGGGACTGTGCCCTGAGGGGCTAAATATCCATTACTAGGTCTTTTTTTTTTTTTTTTTGAATGTTTTTTTTTTTATTCAATTGTGCGTGTATGTGTGTGTTTGCATGTGTGTATGTATGTGTGTGTGTAGAACCACGAACGAATTCAGGAACCACCATGGACCACCTCCACCTCCTCCTGTTTACTCTGCCCCGGGGATTCACAAGCTCCTCCCTACCAGGACCAGAAACGCAGGCCGCCCACGCTTCTGCCCAGCGTCTATACGTGGGATTTGGGATCCGAACTCAGGACCTTCTGCCTGCAAGGCAGAGGCTTAACCCCTGAGCCGCCTCACCATCCCCCCATTACTAGGTCTTTAGGGGTGCATTCTGTGACCCACTAGCTGACCTGTCGCAGCCCCGTGAGCCGGTGGTAGCATCCTCACCCCGGAAACAAGTCTCTTTGGGTGACTCCAGAGCCAGAGCCAGGCTGGGCTCCACCACGTCATTCCTGGGTGACCTGTGTCTACTTCCGCACCTCAGTCCCCTTTGTAAAATGGGGACAGTCACATCCCGCCTGTGCGCTCTGGAGGAAAGGGGCGAGGCTTGGGCATCCCCGGGTGACAGCTGTGGGGCCGTGGAGCTGAGGTCTAAGCCCTGGACTCTTCCGACTCAGCCCTCCCCTCCTGCTGGCCCCATGAGGCTCTGTCCCTGGGGTGCTGGAGGCCAGATCCTGACAGCTCCTGTCGCAAAGCCAGGCGCCACAGACGAGATGCTTACAAATGACCTTAGTTTTTTGTTATTTTTGGAGAGGAGGGACCGGATGGACAGCACGTGGTGCTGTCCTGTAAGCCCAGCCCCTCCCCTATTGAACTCCCCTACTGTCTGGGAAGGGGCATCGCCTGCCTTGTCACGGGTCTGACCCTTTAATGCCAGCCACTGAGGGCCGGTTCATAGAAGGTTCTCCAAGACTATAGGGTGACCGGAGACAGAAGGGACCTTGGAAGCCCTGTCCAATCCCTCTGTCCCCAGCCCACTTTACAGATGGAAACCGAGGCCAGAGAGGCAGGGGTTTCTCAGGACCTGTTGTGCTTGCACAGGCTTTGGGGGCCGGGGGCAAGGCTTCTTCGGGGAGCAGGCAAGTCATCATCAATCCCAGCACCCTCCATGACCTTCCGGGCCCGCCCACCTTCCCTCATGGCTGAGCCTGGGGGCCGGCAAGCTAGGGAAGAAGCAGCCCAAATATTTAGTCTGTGGGGTGGGAGCCGAGCGCAGATCCTGGCCCGATGGCCCTGCCCGGCACTGTGCCAGGAGCCTCAGCGCCAGGACTTCCCTGGTCCCCTGCACGGTGCCCTCGGGCCTGATCGCTCGCAGGGGTGCCCCGGCCGCCCCCTGCAGTTCCAATGAGCTAAGCACCCGCTCTGACTTCTCCAGGCAGACGGAGTGCTCGGGACCTGGACTCCCCCGCGTCTCTGCCTCTGTCTTCACAGAGATGGCCCCCGGGAAACCCGGACAGGGAGACTAAGCCATTTTGGCCATGAGATGGGAGTTGTACCTTTTAAACTAAGTCCATTTTGAGGTAAATGCAGCTCTGGGAATACCTTCAACTCACTGTGGGCATTCTCTGACCCCGGGACCTCTGTTTACCAGCCATGGGTAGTGGGGTGAGGCTTTTGGGGCAAAGTCACACCATAGGGGGCTTCTCATGCTCACTACAGGAGCGTTGTCCATATACCTGCACCTCAGATCCATGACCCCCCCAACTACTGGTAGAGTGTCACTTACACCTCTCCCCAGGGGACATGGAGGAAGGGGGGGTTAGACCTGCCTGTCATCCTGCTGAGCCTGGTGAGGGCACAAGCCATGCCCTCTGGCCTGGCGGGTTGGTGTGGACTCCGAGAAGCCAGCAGAGGTCAGCTGCCATGCTACTGCTGTTGGGAACAGTCGGGCTTATGCCAGCCTCTTGCCAACACCGTGTGGAAGACTTCCCACCGGTTCAGAAGAGGGAGCCACGCATCCCAGAGAGATGTAGTAACCGGCCCCAGGTCACACGGCCAGAGGGGGAGGGTGGAGGTTTGCATTCACATCAGTCTGAGCAGGGCACACCCGCTCCTGGTGTCCAACACAGGCTGAGCGCAGCGGGGAGCCGTGGGGGGCTTTGGAGCCGAGGAAAGCAGTTCACCTGTGTAGAAGGCTATTCCATACACTCTATCTCAGAGCCGAGAAGGCCCCTCCAGGAAGACCTCCAGGTCTTACATCTAGAAAAATCACTACAGCACATCTTCCTGGTCAACCTTCTCCCCCCCACATGGAATCTCTGACTTCATGGCTTGTGGATCTAGAGGCTTCCAGGGCCCTTCAGTGAGTTGGAGCTAGATGGACCCCGTGCTTCCTTCCCTTCCCCGAGTGTGTGCCCTGTCCCCCTCACCTTCTCCCCCCACCCCTCTTAGTTAGTGACCTTGTGTTTCTGTGCCCAACTTTCTTTCCTAGGGCTGCTATAACCCAGCGTTCATCACCATGTGTGGGGGGGGGAGCAGAGAAGATTCTAAAGAGACACCCAGCACTTTCAGCTTCTTCCTTCTGCCCGAGAAACTGAGAAACTGCTGGATAAATCAGCCTTAGAACTCAGGAAAAAAGTCTCTCCCGAGCACTGCTGTGTCTCGCCCTTTTTCCCTTCATTGCTTCTGGTGCGGGAAGGTCAGAGCTATTCATGGCCATTACGCAGGTCACTGTGATTGACAAGTTCCCGCCTCTCCAGGGGATTATGTCAGCGGTCTTGATAGTGTTTCTTTTAAGCTGTTCCCATGCTCTGTGTGGGGATGTGCTTGTCGCCCCGGCCCTCAGGAAGCAGGAAGATGCAAGACTTTAAAGTCATCTCTGGCCACATAGAGTCTGTGAGACTAGCCTGGGCTAGGGATCCTGTCTCAAAACAAAACCAACTTCTCCTCTCTTTAACCATCATGGGGGGCTCTTTGGTGCTTCCCAGCCTGCCATTTGCCCACCGGTGTGACCCCTTTCTCTTTTGGATCCACCTACAGCACTTCTCCTGCCTGCCAGAGTGGACCCTGCTACCCTTCTTTCTCACATCCCGGCTCTTGGCTGGCCCACACGTGGGGCTGGGCCCTGCCTAACCCTGTCCAAGTACTGCATCCGTGATGAGCGATATTGTTTCATTTCCCAAATCCCAGCGCACGTCCCTCCTGCTCGTCCACACGTTGTCTGAGGCTTACTAGGAAGCGAGGAGAGGCGAGCCTTCCACCTCGCACTCACACTCCGGCTGGGGCGGTGAGCAAGCAAATGCTTCATCAGGCGGCAAACGCTGGGAAGGCTTAATGCGAGGGGCAGGTCTGGAGCAGGCGCTGGAGGTGAAGGGACTCTTCTGGGGAGACCAGGCGGGGAGGTGGCACTGTGCAGTTGGCGAAGAGGCCCGGATAAAGGGAGCCTTGTGATCATGGTGCTGGACATGGAATCCGGGCAGGGGGACACTAGCACAGGTATGGCAGATGAAGCCCCAGAGGGACCAGGGTCAGACTGGGGAACTGTGGGAAGATTGATGCAGCCTGCTTTGTGCCAGACTCCAAGGTAGGTGCCTGACATCTAATTTCCTCATATATGTGTGTGTGTGTGTGTGTGTGTGTGTGTGTCAGAGGGCACTGTGTGTCCCTGTAAAAGACCAAAGGTGACTTCAGGAATCATCCTGGATTACTTCTACCACCTTCTCGCTTTGCTCTGGATTCCCAGGCTCCGATCACCAGGGCAGCCGTGTAAGCCTTGGCCATTTCAACGCCTGGCGTTTTTAGGTAGGACCTGGGATCCGAACTCAGGACTTTCTGCTTTCGAGACAGAGTCTTAACCCCTGAGCCGTCTTGCCAGCCCCTAATTTTCTCCTTGATCTCCTAACAGTTATTATGGGATTTGAGCCTGGTTTTCAGACCTAGTTCAAAGGCAACAGAGGATCAGAGAGGGAAGTGACCTGGCCAGGGTCACCGGGCAGGAAGCCCCCCTTTTTTTCTCTCCAGGGCCAGCGGCAGGTTAGGAGTGGGATGTGCCCAAGATTGCTTGTTTCTTCAATCTCTTCCCTCGGCATCTGCCCATACATCACTCTGACACCCGACTTGGGGGGCACAGACAGATTCAACATCGCCTCTGTGGGGGAGCTGTTCTCAGGCCCCTGCACTCCGCTGAGCGTGTGGTTCTTGGCTCTGGACACTGGCTGCCCAGCCCAGGGCTCTGAACGCTGGGCCGAGAACTTCAGAGAAGGCCTGTTTTCTCTGGGCTGGGTGGGGGAGGGCTTGGCAGAAAGAGGGGGGACTCTACCAGATGAGGGGCTGAGAAAGCTCCTCGCTGCCTAGAGGCCTAGGTGAGGCCCTGGCTGTCTGTTGAGGTGCGGGGGGCGAGGGGTGCTCAGGCTCTGCTCTCTGCGCACCTGCCGCGGGGGTGGAGGGGCGCACTTGGAGCTGGCTCAGCAGGGCCGTTTCTCCAGAGAGGGAAGACCCTCCTCAGCCCCAGCGCCTCTCACTCTAGCATGGAGCACAGAAACCAGCTGCATTTCTTCGCAGAGTGGCTTAGGGCTGTGTGGGCCTCCTAGGACCCCTGGGACTCCAGAGGTCCTTGTGTGCACACAGCTTGGGGTTCAGGGCGCACCTGCCCCATGCAGACCTCAGCAGGGCTGGGAGGTCAGAAGACTACACCCTGACCCCCTGCCCTCATGGAATGAGGCCTGCTTCCCAGGCTGGCATGCGAGGCTTCGGGGTGGCCTGGCCAGCTCTCCTTGTCCTTCCACCTTCCCATGGCCCAATATTGTGACGCTATTGCCTTTTCTCTGGCTGACCCCCCTACCTGTGAGGCTCTCCCTCAATCCTCACAGCAGAACTGACTCCTACCCCCTGGCTTGTCTGTAGGAGCCGCCACACTTTGCCCGGTGGTGAGGACCTTGGCCACTGAATGTGGGTCTCACACACACCGCGCGGTACAGGGCAGCACAGGCCAGGAAATCTTAGGGTCTGGGGTCCAAGCCAGCCAGAAACATACTTCCTGGACAAGCCTCTCACTTTCCATTCTCAACTTCCTTCATCCGGAGACTATACCAAGGTTATGGGAGATTGTTCTAGAAGGTGCAGCTCAGGACGCAACACGGTGCTGAGGATTCTTTGTGATGTCCATGGGTGCATGGGCCCGTGTGGTCAGCTCTCTCCTGAAGACTCTGTCCCCCAAGGCCGTGACTCCCCCTGGTGCTGGGGGGAGGGAAGCTTGTCAGAGCGGCTCACCCTGCTCTGAGGTGGGTAGATAGGTCAGAATTCATGAAGACGCCTCCGCCAGGAAGGTCCCTGGTGCCAGCAGGGATCCTTGGGGTCTCAATAGACTCAACTGTAGGGATGCAACTGGGACGGGCAGAAGTGGGCAATGGAGAAGCACAAGAGCAAGTTGGCAAGGGGCCAGCCTCCCCACAGACCTCCCCCAGGCCCCTTACAGACCCCATGGAGGCAGCTTGTCAAGGCCTTTTGCCTAATTATCAAATTGTTCCCAGATCCCCTCCCATAACCCCACCCTCCAGACTGGTCTGTCAGCAAGTCTAGCCTGAGAACGGGGCCCATCCCCAACCTACACGCCTGGGGCACCCCACAAGCACCCCACAAGCACTCCTGCCCTCAGTGAGCCCTGCCCCATGTCTCGGCTGGGTTTCCAAACCCTGTTCCCTTAACCCCAGCCCACAAGGACACTGAGACGGGTACTGCGTGCTCTGTCCTGGGAAACCAGAGACCCGCCGCGTCCTCAGCTGCAGCCCGGGAGGTGGGGTGTGCCAGGCCTCCTGGACCCTTGCCTAACCTTGACCTTTGTTCCTTCCGCTTGACAAGTTCCATTTCTCTCCTTGTCCCCTAGACAGACTCCTACGTCCTACCAAAGGTCAACCTGTGTCTCATGCCAGCTGTCACCAACTACCTTGTGCCGGGCGTCAGAACACAGCCACGGACTAGGGGCCTGCTTTCAGTGGGAGACCTTGTCTTGGAGCACGTTCAGGGGCAGGTATGGGGGAGCAGACCCAGATGGAGCAAAGACTTGCCCAGGTCTCCTGTGAGTTCTGCATTTCAACGCACAGTTATGCACGTGTGGACACGTGCACACTTCTGAACACACACACATCCGCGCGCGCGCACACACACACGACACACACACACACACACACACACACACACACACACACACACACACACACACACGCAGGACCCAGAGGGATGGTGGGGAGCCACATCTGTCTGCCAGGTGCGACCCAGCTGTTAATCAGCACTTGGAAGGAGCCCCGCACAGCGACCCCCTGGGAGAAGAGGGCAGCCAAAGGTCGCCCGGGGTTCCCACATCCCCTCACGGTGGCCGCACCTCGAGCCAGCAGCCTGTCAGCCCCTCAGCCAGCCTCTCTCGCTTCCAGATGGGGAGAGGGGCTTCGAGTAGACAGGGCCTCACGGGGTGCATATATGGGGTGTGCGGGGGGGGGTAGAGGTCTGCTCCTCCCTGCCCCTCCCCACTGCCTGACAGGGTGAGGACCCAGGAGCTCAGGGGACCTTTGGGCAGAGAGGCAGTTCAAGCTGCCCCCAGCTGCTGGGTGGGGGTCTGGACAGGGTGCTGAGCTCCAGCTGGAGGCTGCTTGGGAGGATGACAGTGGGGCCGGGTGGCCACCAAAGTCCTTGGAGCGTAGCAGTTCTGCATGTGGGGACCGCCAGAGCAGAGCTTCCCCCGCCCAGGCTGCCGCCCTGCTCGCCCCAGGGGCGAGGGACCGTGCCTAGCCGATTGTCACAGGCTCTGCTCACTCCTGGCCTCACTGGGGAGCGGGGCAAGGAGGGCTACGTCAGACTGGATTAGACCGACCCTGGGCACTGTCGGGTGTGGGTACGAGAAGGCCCATGGGAAGCAGTGTGCCAGACGGCATAGCTGGGCAGCCGACCAGCTGAGTAGCTGTAGACCTGGCGTGGCAAGGGACCCCGCAGGCTGAGGACGGGGGCTCCAGAGCCTGTGGGAAGGACATGGATTTTCCAATAGGGCGTGAGTGGGCACATCCAGGCCCAAGGGCCTTGAAGCTGGAGTGGACAGCCAGAGTGGCGCTGACCATGCCAACCCTAGCTGGTGGCTAGGCCTCGGGAGAGAAAGCCAGGAGGGGCCACAGGGGAAAGTGGGCCAGGAGATTCTCTTCTGGCCTCACATACTTCCTGCACGGGGCACCCCAGTGGAGTGCAGCTCTTGCCACGGAATTGTGTTCGTGATATCCACTCCACACATGTTGACACCAAACCCAGAGAGGTTCTCTATCTGTCATCCTGCTCTGGACCCCAATCACAATAGAAACATGAACCCAGGGAACCCAGGAGAAGCTTCCAGATTGATTTCAGAGAGACACTGGAAAGAAGGAGTTTGGGGGAGTGGATACCATGGGAATGGTCAGCTCAGCGTGTGCTCTGGCCACAGCTGCCTTGCCACCTTGGACCTCTTTGACTGACTGAAGTGGACACAAAGGTTTTTAGGAGGCGCCTCTGTGTCCCCATCTGTGAAATGGGTGGGTGGCTCATTGCTCTCCCAGGGGCCATCCGGTCTAGAGGTGGGATGGGGCTGGACAGGACTCCAGAAAGGAGGCCTGCGCTCAGATTTAACAAGCTGCCTGTTCGGTTGGAGCTGATCAAAACCAGACCGGAGCAGTGGAGCCGCCTTGCAGATTCACACAGACCGAAGCCGCCAAAAATTCATCCCTCATTGTTTCCAGAAAATAGCTGGGCTCCCGTGGGGCTCACAGGGCGGGTGGGTCTCACCTCCTCTCCTCACTGTAAGCCTGACTGGGAGAGGCTGGGTGGGAAGGAGACCCAGGGCCAGGCCTCCCACCGCGCTAGCCTATGGGGCAGAAGGCACCGCCCCCTTCCCCGCATGTTCTCAAAGCGCTAAGGGAGTCTAGCCGCTTTCCTTTACTTACGTAGTCAACAAACCTTCAGAGAGCTCCCGAGAGTCAGCGCTCTTCCCAGCTTCCCAGGATGGGGGGGAGCACTGCCCATTCCCATCATTCCTCCTTGCGTATCGCAGAGATGACGGAGAGCTGAACTCAGCAGCTCAGGATGATGTGGGTCCCTGGTACCTGTGTGACGGCGCGCGCGCACACACACACACACACACACAAATTATCTGTGCATCTGTGTGAGCATGCAGTTTTAAGTCAGAACCCGATTCAGGGCTCTGCTCAGTGGGCAGGTGGGTCCAGGAGCCTCGCGTGGGTTAGAATGTTTACTGGCGTCAGAGATGCTTGTGCTGAGCTCGAGAGCTGTACGCTCTGCGTCTCCTGCCCACCCTTTTGCCCTCCCTCCCTCCCAATTAAAATATTAAAAAAAGAGGACCAGGCATCGGTTCGCGGCTGTTTCACACTGAGGTATAAGTAGCTGTGCTGTACCCTGCAGAGGAGAGTTTGGCTGGGAAAGATGCCAACTGGCCCAAAGAAGCCTGGCTGGCTGGCATGTCCGAGGGTTGCTCTCCTGCAAATTACTTTCCCCAGAAGCCCTGGACACTGCGAGTTTGGGGTCCCTACCTCACTGCTATTCCCCTCCCCCCATAATGATTCATGAATGGTGGGGAGGCCAGGGACCATCCCCCCAAACAGGCACTACTTATACCACTGCTCTCACTCACACATAGCACAGAGCTCAACTGAACGAGGGATAACTGCCGAGTTGCCTGAGGTCTGCGTTCACCGGAAGGGGCGTGGGTGGCACAAACCTGGTGGCAGGCGTGGCCACCACCTGCTTCGCCCGTCTAGTGCTCATTAGACTCCCGCTCCTGAGCCTCCCCTTGGTTCACCTGCTTCGCCCTTCTAGTGCTCATTAGACTCCCGCTCCTGAGTCTCCCCTTGGTTCACCTGCTTCGCCCTTCTAGTGCTCATTAGACTCCCGCTCCTGAGTCTCCCCTTGGTTCACCTGCTTCGCCCTTCTAGTCCTCATTAGACTCCCGCTCCTGAGTCTCCCCTTGGTTTATCGACTTCGCCTCTGGGTGCTGGTAGGTTTCACTGCAGTCTGAAGGCCCAAGAGACCTCTGGGACCTGCAGGACCCGCTGCGTGCTTCAGGAAGTGACAGGTGCAAAGTCCCAGACCCTGTTTACTGGCCTTCCCTGTCTCTGCAGATCCCTGGCTAAGAGGAGGTGGTCCTAGCGCCAGGCCACCTTTTCCTCTTAGGGCCCTGGAAGAAGGGCCTGCCGCTCCCCTGGCTCTCGTCACCCCGCAGGCCCCGTCCTTGTCCACATGCCCCTGCCATTGGCCCTGTCTGTCACTTGCACCCCTTACCGCCACGCATCCAAGCTCTGTTGGGAGAGGGGGCTCCTGGCCCTGGCTCCCACCTCAGTGACTCTTGCAGTTGAGCTTGTCATGGGAGAGACCTTGAACACGGGGGTCCGAGGGCATGGCCTCAGACAGTCACCGATGCCTTCAACAAGCCTTTCTGCAGGCTCTTGGGACCCCAGGGGCCTCAATGTCACCGGGAACATTTGGAAGCAGACTGCGTCCTGCTTTCTCTAGCCCCCGCAGAGGATGGTTCAGTCTCTCCTCTGTTCAACCAGAACCCCGCCGTATGGTCCGACTGTGCGCTGCCCACCTAGGCTCATGTGTTCACCGCCTTAGTGGTCTGGGAAGGTCGTGGCACCTCTAGGAAGTGGAACCTTGCGGGGGGGGGGGTAGTGGGGAAGCATGTCACAGGGTGTGGGTCTGGAGGGTTGGAAGCCCCTCGTACATGCATTTTGGTCTTTTGCCTCCTCTACCTGCACAATGACCCACCCATCAGCCCATCTCTACCCTCGCTGCCGAGCCCCCCTAACTCTCTGGAACCATAAGCCAACTAGATCTTCCTTAAGCTGGTTGTGTCAGGCCGTCGTCTCTCAGCAGCAAAGATGAACAGCTGCCAACACCAGCCTAGGCAGGGGAGGCCAGGACAAGTTCTAGAAATTGAGTGGGACCCTGGCTACTAATCCAAATCTACTCTGCCTCAGAAGCACCCGAGAGGCTGAGGACGGGAAGGTTCCGGAAGGGCTAGTGAGGGCGCCCCTGGGTTGACAGCTGGGGACAGAAAGAGGGCACCATGCGCTGGGGATGGGCCCTAGCCCACCTCTGTGTCCCTCTGCAACTGGCCAGAAAGACAGGAGTGTTGGGAGCGAGGCTGGTACTGAGGGCACCACTGTGAGGGACAGGTTCTGAGGGCAGGAAACTTCTGTCTTCCGTGTCCCTCCTACCTCTGCCAGGCTCCCTGGCTGCCTCCAGCGCCTGGCAGGTTCCCCGTCTGCCTCCAGTGCCTGTGGGCTCCCTGGCGGGCTGGCGGACTCCTGCATCAAGTTCCCAGGCTGTCCTCACAATGCCGCATGGCCCAGCCCTCCCAGACAGGTTGGGTCCTTGGCTCACTGCACCTTTCCTATCCCCTGAGGGCCCTGCTAACAGGGCTGGCAGGTGCTTCCGACCAGCCCTGAGGAGGCAGAGAAAATGTCCCAGGGTAGGGCCAGTCCACTACCTGCCCTGATGGGGACTCTCCAGCCCCTTGATTCCTGTGTGAAAAAGACGTGCATTAACCCTCTGTGGAAGGCTTGCGTGAATTCGAATGTGCCCACGATAGGGGCGGTGTGGGGTTTCCTTGCTCCTGACCTCTCTTCTGGTCTCTAAGCGTCATCCAGAAGACTGCCTCTTGCTCCTCAAGCTCTCCTGTCACCACCATCTGCGTCCCTAGGTCCACAGACCAAGGAGGAGATATCAGGGGCGTGAGCGCTTCTAGCTGGGAGGGGGCCGCCTGGAGCAGGGCCAGATTTGCCTGCTGGAGATGAAAAAGGCTTAGGGGTCCGGGCTGGGGGCTGGGGAGTGGGTCTGTCACCCGGCAGGCGGCAGGATGAGCAGAGTCTAAATAAATCACTAACACGGGGCTGGAGAATTCCTTGAACAGGCGCCTGGGTTTATAGACAAGGGAAGGGGCTTTCAGGGGAGCCATGTGGGCGACCCCTCCCTCTCTCACTTCTGGGTTCCAGGTCTGGGACTGTCAAGGATGAGGACTAGCTGGGGAGGGGGCCTCTGCTGTGGGCCTCCTCTGCCCAGCCTGGCCCCTTGATCAGTGCGTGAGAAACTCCAAAAGCCGGCGGGTCCGAGGGGAGGGAGGTGGTGAAAGCGCATCCTGCTCGGGGCTGGGCGCGGGCCAGAGATAACATCACCATCACCGCGAGCTGGGGAGCAGAGGCAGGGGGCCTCCCAGCGCCCCCACATCAGGCTCGAACGCAGCCGAGGATGTCAGCAGGGGCTGGCGGTCCCCACCCTTCGAGGCGGCTGTCCTAGTCACTGGACTTCACTCAGGACTGGACAGCTCAGGCCGCCAGCCCCAGCACAGGGATGGTGTGGGAGGGAAGGAGCAGGCTGAGGCCCGGCTGGAGCGAGCCGCCCGTCCTCTCTGCCTTTCCTTTCTGGACCCTCGTTTTCTTTGAAAATGAATCAGGCATTGGGGTGCAAAAGCACTGGGGAGGTAGAGGCCTGAGATCAGAGGTCAGAGGTCACCTACCCTTGGTTTTCAGCAGGAAAAGGACAGCCAGGTTCATATGAAATGAATAAAACATGGAAGTATAAAACACATAAAAATAAAAAAACAAAAAAAATAGACTAGAAGGGCCTCCAGGTCCCTCTAAGGGTCTTCAAGGGCCCCTAGGACCTGTGCAAAGTGGTGCTGCCACAATTTTTTTGGCAGCTCCTGGAAAGGCTTGGTGGGTGCACAATGGATAGATGTGTGGATGGGTAGAGAGATGGATAGATGGACGATGCATGCATGGGCGGGCAGACGGGTGGGCCGGCAGATGGGTGGAAAGATGCATGGATGGGTGGAAAGATGCATGGATGGATGGATGGGTGGAAAGATGCATGGATGGGTGGAAAGATGCATGGATGGGTGGATGGATGGGTGGGTGGATGGATGAATGGGTGGATGGGTTGATGGGTAGAGAGATGGATAGATGGACTGATGCATTCATGCATGGATAGGCAGATGAATGGAAAGATGGATGGATGGATGGATGGATGGATGGGAGGGTGGATGGATAGTAGATGGGTGGATAGATGGATGGGCAAAAGGATATGTGGGTGGGGTAGACAAATAGATGGGTGGATTGATATAGGCAAGATGAGTAAATGGATGAAATGGATGTTGGAAGAAGGGGCTCTATCTCTACACTCCCTAGGGATCCTGAGAACCCCATATTTCAGAGTGCTCCCTCCTGGCATCCTACAGGGGATACAGGAAGATCTGATTTCCCCACCCTCCAAACCACCCCCAATACATGCACAACAGATGAGGAAATGAAGGAAGAGCCCAGCACGAGGCAGCCTCTTGGGGGCAGTGTGTTCTCTGCTCTGAAGGCCCAGACTTGGAGAGGAAGAAATACGACACAAATTAGGGAGGGCCAGCATAGGGAACCAAAGGGTGGTTAGCACCAGGACTCAGGTGCCCTGCTCCTACCTGGTCCTGTCTGGGCTGTTCGTGCCAGCTGTGGGATATGCAGTAGCCAAGGCTCCCCTTGCGCTCAGTCCTCAAGGGAGGCAGGGCCCAGGTCTCTCTGGAACTGAATCTTGATGAGGTTCGTGGCTCAGCTCTTTCCCCTACCTCACCCCTCATGAGGGGGGAGAAGGAAAAGGGGATTGGAAGGATGGCGCTGCTGCCAACCTCTGTGCCCAGGAGGGGCTGTCAGCACATTTCTGCACTCAACAGTTCAACACACACATTCAAACTTTGGGTTCCCTGCCAGGTCCAGGCCGCCTGGCTCAGTCCCATGAGGTAGGGGGAAGCCCTGCTCCAGCACTGCACCCTCATGTCCACTCTGGCCATCCCCGGTGCCTTTGCCATCCACCCTTCTCTGAGCCAGCGTTTCTCATTATAGAACTGGGTGCTGAGCTGCACAGCAGAGGATGCTGGTATCCTGAGACTCCAAGGGAAAGGGAGAAGCCGCGTGGCCAGTGCAACTGCTGTTCAGAATGCAAAAGAACTGAGAGGGGCCACTTGGAGCTTCGGGGGGATTCAGATTCTCCAGGATGGGACAGGGCGACAGAAGAGGGGTGGAGGTCTTCCTCGTGCAAAACTCCTGAGAGGAGCCTCAAGTTACTCACCCCGGGAGGGCCTGTAGCTTCTGCAGGGAGACTGCCTGGCACCTTCCCTGGAGGATGCAGCCAGCACTGGCCAAATCTACCTTCTCCAAGAGCAGGGATGGAAGAGTCTGTAGGGGTGACCTGGGAGGATGCAGCCACCTGGGGTGAGGGCTCTAGGGTCACGGCTGCCTCTTCTTTTTCTGCTTTGCTCCTCTTCTTCCCCATTCCACCAGGGCGATGGAGGCCTGGCCTGGAGCAAGGTGCATGCCCGTGCCCAGCGCCTTCCACACTGCCTGGTCCCACGGCAGCTAGTGAGGGAGGTGCAGATGCTGGACAGCCTGGCAGCCTGCAGGATAATGGGTGGAGCCACACCTGAAGCAGGGCTGCTTGGCTCTGTGCACATAGCTTTCTGCTGCCTTCTCTTTAAACCCTTGGAGAGAGACAAATTCAGACCCTGAATACTCTCTCCACACTGAGTAGATTCCCTTTTCACCGTCAGTGTGTACTCTCACTAACTTAGTAGGACGGGCAGCTTAACTGGAGGCACAAGTCTGGTCCCACCCCGACGGGCTCAGCGCTGAGCTCAGGCGTGTGAGGCTGTCAGCTCCGCGCCTCCCTGCCCCTTCCCACCTGGCAAGGCTTCCTGTTGCCCTCAGGTAAGCAGGGTCGGGGGAGGACAGGGAGATGCGGAGGTTCCTCAGTCGTCACTGGGGACTCCTCTAGCTCTCCTGTTCTCCTGGCCTGGAGCAGTGTGCATGCCCCACGTCCAGAATCTTCCATGCTCATGGTCCCCATGCCACACCCCCACCTCCCTGACACAGTTCTGACTGTGGGGGAACCGAAGAGCTTGCGTCCTGAAGGAAATGAAGCTGAAAAGACCATGCTGCAGGAAGTGACTGTGAGTGGGGGTGCGGACACCCCCAGGCTCTCGGCAGATCCTTCCTCGGCTGTGTCCACCCAAGCCAGCATGGCTGCCCCTTAGCCACCTGCCTCAGATCGGCAGAAAAGTGCTCTGCCCCTCTCCAGAAGTTCCTGGTCACCTGGCCACGTGGGCCAGCCACAGCCGCAGTGAGAAAGCTATGCGGAGCAGGTCTCTGTCCCGTGACCCTCCCTTCCTTCCCTACCTCCCCCCCTCCAGTTCATCCTGAGTGATTCAGTCTCTCTCACCAGAGGAAACCACACTCCTAGCCACACGCCACAGCCCAGGCTATGGGTGCCACTTGTGAAGTTTCCTCCACCCCCTCCCACCTCCCCCTCCCTCCAGAGCCAGGAGCTCTCCCACAAACACTGTAGTCACCCACTCACAAGTTCCTGACCTTGAACTTCGGGGGTGGGGGTGGGATTCAGGGACTGAGCAACAGAAGGGGGTCGCTGAGGCAGAATGCCTGTCAGGTGCCTGTTATCTATGAGTGGAGTGCATAGCCTCCCCTAGGACTCCCCAGGGCTGCAGTAATCCCCTGGGCCAGGGGTCCCGTACTTCATCTGACTATTCGTTTGCTGCTGGTAGCCCTTGCTCCAAGCACTTTTCCCCCCTCCCTCCCTCCCTTCCTCCGTCCTTTCCTCCCTCCCTCCCTCTCTCCCTCCCTCCCTCCCTCCCTTCATCCCTCCCTCCCTCCCTCTCTCTCTCCCTCCCTCCCTCACTTCGTCCCTCCCTCCCTCTTTTCCTCTCTCCTTCCTCCCTTCCTCTCTTCTAAGGTGGGGGGTTGCTCTGTTGCTCGAGGCTAGCCTTGACCTCCCTGCCATTTCTTCTGCCCCCTGGAAAAGCCCCTCTCTCCCTTCTTCCCATCTCGGAGGGAGTTTTGGGCCACTGCTCTGTCGGAACTGTGTCAGACGCCTCCCCTCCGCGCACAGGCCTTCTGAGCTGAACCTCCCTGGTCCCAGGGAGGCGCAGATGCCTCTATCACCAGGACTGGTGTCACCACAGCCCTAGGGGATTGGGAGCCCCCTCGGGACTCTGACCTTTTACAGCTGCAGATTTTCACGAATCAATTTCCCCTTGGTGTCTATCTTCTTGAAATATTTTGCAGAGTCTTTAAATAACTGCTTTTAAAAATATTTTGTTTCCATTTCATAACGGACATGTACTGAAAGCTCCATGAAAGATCAGTGGCCCCCGCCTGTAAGAAGCTGGTCCTAGGACGGTCTTTTAAAAAACATGCACCCCGAAGGGTTCCCACCACACGGACATGGTCACGGTTTGTCTGTATGTTGCTGATAAATTCACAACCAAATGGCTCAGGGGAACAAGAGTTTTTTTTTCTGGTTTATGATTGTCCAGTTATATTTCCAGCTTGGCAGGAGAGCCCATACCAATACCAGAGCTGGGGTATCACACCATAGCCACAGGACTGTCAAGAGAGAGACAAACCTTACTTGCCAAATCGGTCCTCAAGTCTGTCCACAGTATGCTGAGGAAGGCCCACTTCCTGAGCAGCGCCCACTTCCTGAACAGCTCCCTCCATGTTATCCGCCTGCCAGGGAACAAGTCCCGCCACCACGGGTCTTGTCTCATCACTTAGACAACCTCCTGAAAATCTGTCTTAATTATTGATTCTTCACAGATGCCCAAAGCTCAATCTGCAATTGTCAAGTTGACACCTGTGTCTATCACGGATACAGAGGACAAAACCCACAGCGAGACAGCACAAACAGAAAGTCATATGCAGACGTTTGTCTTGGTGGAGGTGGTGGTGGGGGCTGGGGATGAAACCCAGGTCCCAGCATGCTAAGCAATGATCTAGCACTAAGCTGCATTTCCAGCCCACGCATTCCTTGAAGGGTGGAAATTCCTATGGAGCCCGTGATGCTGAAAACTTAATTTTGTTTGTATAATTGCCTAAGTAAGTCTACGCCAGGACTGGATCTTCTTCCTGGGGCCTGGCACCCACCGAAGCCAGAAACAGAGGAGGTGACCCGGGAGTGTTGTCAAGTTAGTGAGGCAGAGCCTCTTGTGGCATGGTGCCCCCGAGGGGCTCCGCTGCGGGTGTTAGTGGGAGACTCTGCCACAGGACCCAAGCGTTTCCTTCTGCCTCCCCGTCCCGAGGCTGAGGGGAGAAAAGTACTCCCCGACAGTGAGAGAAACAGTTCAAGGGGGAGGGGGCTAAAAGCACCAGGGAGAACTGGGTGAGATGGCGCAGTGGTTAAAGCCTATGTCTCCTAGGCCAAAGCACCTGTGTTTGGATCCCAGATCCCACGTAAAAATGTTGGGTGGGAATGGCAGCACCTGGGAGACCTTAGAACAAAGCATGCGGCGGGAAAACAATCTAGGATGCTTGTCAATGTACCCTGGGGTCTGTACCGCACATACACTCAGAGGCTCTCTTGTGTACACGTGTTCTCACACATATGCACACACACGCATGTGTAAAAAACAACTTTTAAAAAGCATGAGAGAAATCGAAGAAGAATTGGCCTGCAAGAGAGGGGTTGACCCAGAGGGTGCCAAGGATCTAAAGCCAAGGCCCGGGCTGGGGGACAGGTGACCTAGCTACTCCTGAGACAGGGACGGGCAGGTTGGACCCAGCCAGCCCTGAGTGAAGCTGCTCGTGTTTCTCCCAGCTCCTCCTGTTTGGGGTAGGGAGCGGGGGACAGCCAGGAGGACGCCGAGCAGGAACTGCTCCGTCGCTGTTCTGCCCTTCGGGTTCACGCTTGAGCCAACTAAATACAAACTAATGTTTATAGCTCAACCATAAAACCCCCGACACGCTTATAAATTAATACCACACAAAAGCAATAAGCCAATTACATTCTGATCAGCAACAGAACTCAATAGAGGAGGCTGAAGCAGATGCCCCCCCCACACCTCATGCTCTGGCACCCCCGGCAGCGTGCAAATCCCTCGGCCATTTGCGCCCCATGCACCAGGCACTAGGACGGCACCCTCCCCTTCCTCTGACTCCCCTGGCTGAACTTCAGGGCTCCTGGGCAGGCGGCCCTGACATCACTGGGGCTCGTGGGAATGCTGCATTGTGGGGCCTGTGGCCTGGCCCTGCTTTGTCCCTGCCTAGGCAATGAGAACCACCCTTGGAGGTGGTTTTCGTTCCTTTGAACTGTACGCCCCTCAGTTTACTGCCTCCAGCGCCGTGTGGGTGTGGCGGAACATAACACAAGGAACTGAAGTGCTGTCTCCAAAGCTTCATGCAAGGCCTGGCTTTGTTACACCAGCAGGGGAACTGGGAATTCTGACCAGACGGAGCCTGGAGGAGGGCTGTGTGTGTGTGTGTGTGTGTGTGTGTGCGCGCGCGCGTGTGTGCGTGTGGGTAGGTGGGTGTAGGGGGTCTGAACAGCTGTGGAGGAAGGGCTGAAGCTAGGAGCCTGGTAGACTCTTGAGTGGAGCCCCCCCCCCATCTCCTCTTGGGCTCTCAATGGACTGCTGACTCTCCAAGAGACCCAAGAAAGCCCCCCAGAAAAGCTCTGAGAAATCCCTGCAGATAGACCAAGGCCTCCCTCATAGAAAGGAAGCCAGGCAAGCAGCCATCGCGTGCTGTCGAGGCAGCTGGGAGAGGCAGGACCATAGCTCTCTGGCAGCGTTAGATGTCACATGAGTCAGCCACAGGCAGGACAAGTCAAATGGGCTCTTTCCAGGAGCTCGGCAACTTGGCCCAGAGGCGCTGAGGCCCAGAGGACTGGAGACTCTTGAACATAGCCCCAGTAGAAATGTCCGAGCTTTCCTGGAGGGACTGGATGGCCTCCTCCCAAGACCAGCTGGGAGGTCGCAGTGGCTTGGCAGCAGCAGGTTAACCCCCTACCCTGACCAGGTCAGCTGTGACTAGCCAAACCTGCCACTCTGGGGCTGTGGCAGGGCCAGCGGATGGCCACACAGATGCATTAGGATGGGTGGCACCGAGGCCAGGTCCTGAGGAAGCAGGCCAGGCTGCCCTTTGCTTGTTCCTTCTCATCCACATTAAAATGCGCCGAAATACACAGTGTGGAGCAGGGAGGAGGGTGTCTGCAGAGCCTTTAATAACCTGTAGCCAACTGCCCGCTTTCTGCCCACTGCTCCCCTTTTGTGCCAGCTTTGAGTTCTCCTCTGCCGCTTGGCAATGCTGGTCCCTTGTCCTGAATGGGCTCCATGTGGCTTTGGCTTCCATATAAAGTTCACTTTCCCCAGAGGGCTTGCCTGCGCTCCTAGAAAAGTAGACCCCCCCAGTCATATTCTCAGGGGTGACGCTAAGTTGTTGTTACAGGACAGTGAGGAGAAAAGTGCCCCAAAGGTTCTGTTTTCAAGTCCCAGCCATGTCCCTTCTTAGCTCCGTGAACTTGAAGATTGGAATCTCACACACCTGTCCTGGCCCCACCCAGTTTTCCAGAGGACCAGCTGTACCTTTAAAAAGATGCCTGCTGGCCCGGAGCTCAGCTCAGGGAGGTGGCAGACAAGGAGGCACACCCCCATTGAACGCAAGTGGGGAGGGGTACAAAGGAGGGAGGCCCACCCATTTAGGGCGAGGTGGGGCACTGTGGGCAGAGAAAAGTAGGATGGCGCAACTTTAGGGCACGTGGGAAGGCAGAGGCTGCAAAGGGCTGGGAGAGGGACCTCCTAGGGCAGCCTCAGCGGGACATTCTGGGAACCATGAACGTGTCTGCCTGGCAGGGGGCAGGGCACGTGCTGCCAGCACAGGTGAGTACTAAGGCTTTCTGTCCCCTGCTCCGTCCACACCCCCACGCTCAGCCCAGATGTGCTCATTTCAACTGCAAATATTTTGCTATCTCTAAGCAACAAGGATTTAGGAAAATAAAACCCAGAGTATCATACCTAAAAAAAAGGGGGCAGGTTTTTAGCGTAATAGCTCACCAGTGCTTACATTTGCTAGTTACGGGGTCCATGTAAGACCGATGTGTGCCTCTTCTTGCCCTTGGTTTGTTTACTATGATGGGACCCAGGGCCTTGCATAACTAGGCATGCGCTCTGCCCCTCAGCTGCGTCCCCAGTTGAAAATACCTCTTTCCAGTAGATTTTCTTTTCTTTCGTTTTTCTTGGTCTTGTTTTGTGGGCAGAATGAGAATTGCTTGTTCTGTAGTTTCCCAACACCTGGGATTTTTTTTGGTTGATTCTCCCAGGTGGTGGGGGGATAGGGTGACATGCTTCTCTGCCTGTTTCCCCTACCTGGGTGTTAGATGGGAGCCATGTATGTGAGTACATGTGCGTGCACGCATGTGCATGTATGTGGAACACACATGTGTACATATGTGTGCAGGCCAGAGGTTGACCCTGGTTTGCCTTCCTCTGTCGGTCTCCGTGAACCTGCAGCTCACTGCTTCAGCTAGGCTGACTGGCCATAAGCTCCTGGAATCTGCCTTTTCCACCCCGCCCTGTACATGCTGCCACATCTGGCTTTTACATGGTGCCAGGGTTCTGACCTCAAGTCCACATGTTTGCATGCTTGACCACGGTCGAAGTTTCTCTTCTGTTCCCTCGTAAAATACCCTGAAAAAAGCAACCAAGGGGGGACAGGTTTATTTCCTTGGTTCCAGTCCGTCTCTTTCTCCTTCCAGTCAGTCCAGGGCCCAGCCCAGGAGCGGTGCCACTCACTGTGGACAACCTTCCTATCTCAACGCATCAAGATGAAACTCCAGTCTTCTCTCACGGATGCTTCTGGATATCAAGTTGACGACCGAGACTCACCGTTCCAGCCACGAAGCCATCTCCCCAGCTCCTGGCAGCAACCTTTTAAGAACCAAAAATAAATTGATGAAACTGCAATAAATATATTTAATTCAATGAAAGTCGAAGTATTTGGACTCCTTTTCACACGCAGTCTCTGATATGCAGCCTGTGAAATTTCCCACTCACAGCTCATCTCAATTGGATGGCCCACTTTTCAATGATATATGAGTGTCATAGTTAGGCACAGGTGTCAATTTGACTCTTGAGGGTTTGAGCTCTGGGCACAGTTGTAGAGAGTTGATTGTTGAGTTCAGCCCAGAGCAAACCTGAAGGAGATTGTCTAGCTGATGGGGAAGACCCAGCCCATGGTGGGTGGGATTATAAATCACAGAGAGCTGGTTCAGAGAGTCGACATCCTTCTGTTCACTTGGCCAGACATGCTGGTCTGGCAAGTAAGGATTGTCCATCTCTCAGCCATTACGCAGTGATGGTGTGGCCAGTTCCCTCAGCCCTGGTATTGGTGCGTGCTCTCTGGTCAAGCTGGACTTTGAATTGTAACCCGACTATAGTAAGAAAGTAAACCCCCTGTTCCCTTAAGCCGTGTGATGGTAATTTATCAGCAATGTTGCAGGCTGACTGCAACACGTCTCGTGTACTCAGGCCAACCTTTGTAATCTTTTTATTTATTTTATTTATTTATTATTTATTCAATTGTGCGTGTATGCATGTGTGTGTGTGTGTATGTATGTGTGTGTAGAACCACGGACGAATTCGGGAACCACCACAGACGCTTCCACCTCCTCCTTCTTTACTCTGCCCCGGGATTCACAGGCTCCGCCCTACCAGGACCGGAAACGCAGGCCGCCCCCCGCTTCCATACGTGGGGTCTAGGATCTGAGCTCAGGACCTTCCACCTGCAAGGCAGAGGCTTAACCCCTGAGCCACCTCTCCAGCCCCCAACCTTTGTAATCTTTTTATAAGTCCTCATCTCAAGGACTTTTAGATAGATGGCAGACTGCGACTGGCTTAGTACCTGCAAACCCTGCTTGGAGACAGGCTGCCCCAGAAAGCCTGGTGTTAAAGGGGCTTCCCACAGAACAAAGGAACGTCGTTGGCAAGGGCAGGACTCTTTCAACTTTCTCATAAACAAGGAAAAACACGAAGGTCACAGCTTCTAAGGTGGCAGAGTTGGGCTGGAGAGATGGCTCAGGGGTTAAAACTCTACCTCTGCAAGCAGAAGTACCTGAGTTTGGATTCGAGGTCCCACACAAAACACCAGCTGGAAATGGTGGCGGCCTGCACTTCCAGCTTTGGAAGACAGAGCCTCGGAAATCCCAGAGGGAAGCAAAAAGGAGGTAGAAACAATGCAGGATGACTCCTGAAGTCACCTTTGGTCTTCCATAGAGACACACAAACACACACACACACACATAAATTAAAAAAAGTTTTTTTTCTAATTAAGATGATTAAAAAAAAAAAGGTGGCAGAATTGCAAACAGGTGACTGCATGTCAGGGTTGTCAGAACCCAGCTTGTGAGGAGATGTTGCTGGTTTCCCACCACACAGTGAGACCAGCTCCATCCACCCAGGGTGCACACCAAAGACTCAAAGTCTCATTGGAATCCAGCCTCCAGCAGCTGCTGGTCACACTTCAGCCCCAAAGAGTTGTTCCTCTGCCTCACATACCCCGGGGAAGCAACTTCACACTGGCCCGCTGGACTGGTCTGTGACAACCTCGGAGCAGACTTGTGAGATTATCTGGATTAGGTCAGGTTCTAGGTACATTGGCAAAAGACTATCTAGATTAGCTTGAGAAAAGAAGGCCCACCTTAACTTGCTTCAGAACATTCTGCAGACCAGCAGAAACAGCGAGCCGATCATCAGGATCCATGACTTTGCTTCCTGAGTGTGGGTGCAATGTGACCGACCAGCTGCCTCAAGTGCCTACGATGACTCCCCACCATGAGGGACTGCACCTGCGAATTGGGAGCCAAAACCCTTCTGTCCCTTAAGCTGCTTTGTCACAGGAATGAGAAAATAATGCACTCCTGCCACATTCCATGTCTGCCTGTGCGAAGCCCTGACCTGGCTCCGGGCTCTGCCTAGGCTGTGTCTGCCACCTTGTCATTGTCACCTTGTCACGCTCAGTTGTTGTAGCTTGGCCCTTGACTGGAGAATGTGGCAGAGGTCGGGGCTTGGCAATTCCCACCTTCCCTTTGTTCAGTCCAGTCCCACGCGCGTGTGCTTGAGAAGCACTGAAAGAAAGGCCAGGCATTTGAGAACCAGATTTTCATAGTCAACCCAGTGTCAAGATGAAATTCAAAACAATGAAGACAGGACTCAAACATAATAGGGGGAAATAACATACACTCTTAACTCTCAAAATAAATAGCAATCAATTTTATTTTATAAATACAGATGCGGAGTTTTCTTCAAATTACCAACAGACCAGTTTCACATGCCATTTATTATTGGTGGTGGCTTAAAAATTATTTAAATAACCAGTTAGGTCAGGATAAATGGGCACCATTAGGACTGCTAAAAAAATATAGCTGAGTATAATCTTCCAATACTAATATTCTGAGGGAAAAAATGTGCAACTTCTAAAGTGTTAAGGGGAAATGGAGAGAGAAAAACAATAAAAAATTATTCTGACATTTGCCGGCTGTGGAGGCATCTCAGCCATATGAAAACGGAAAGGGCTCTTAGCAGTTCAGAAAAAAAGATAGTGGAGAGTTTCCATCTCCGCTTATAGCTTCCAAGCAAATTTTGTATTTTGAGTGAGTTACAATGTTAATTAAAAGATCAGTAGGTGACAGATCATCCTGTGATTGGGCCTTGGCCACTTAACACAAGCAATCAGATAGCCTCTCCCCAGGCCACGGCAGGAAGAGCGGACAGCAAAGAAAAACTTCAGTGTTTAGATGCACAGAGTAGGGAACCACCGTTCATGCTGGTGTGGGCACCGTGGGACTGGGCCTCATGTTGTGGAACGAAGACTTCAAAGCCCAGATTCTGGGAATCCCCAGGCTAGAGACTGGTGGAGGGAACCAGTGGCTGTGTAGATGAGATGCACGCTGGCCAGGAATGTGCCATGCTCCGTGGGGCACAGCCGGGGCAGTGCCTGCAGTGGGATGTATCTAGATGCATCTGAATGAAGCCTGAAGTCCACCATACCCAGGGCCATCAGGGACACAGGTCACGCAGCATTCCCTTGCACTCTTTCCTACCGACAGACCTCTAGACACTTTTTCCCCCCCTGGAGATGTTACTTCCCTGAAAGAAATTATTTGGATCCAAGATGGCGATTCTCTCTACCTTCTTTGACTCTAAAATGAGAGTACCCGGCAGGGGAACTGCTGCTCCAGGTCTGTGGTGGCCCCACACCTTAATGGGGAATAAGGTAGACTTCTTCAGATTCAGTTAAAGCTTCAAACTGCTTGCAAGGTGGGTCATCTGCTCTGAGGTAACTGAGTCCATAAGGAGTCTGCAAGTTTATTCAGTGATGTAGCTGCCAGCGAGCACTGAGCCCAGGAAAGCCTGCATAGTACGACTGTGACTGAGAGCGAGCTATGGAGCGATGGGAGTGTTGAAGTCTGGGTTGACAAACATGTACAGTATGTAAATGCCACTGAAGTTAGGAGCATCAGTGTGGATACAGCATGACTTCCGTTTGGGCCAGCCCTGTTGTGACATAACATGGAGATGTAAAGAAGAATTTCAAAGCTAGTGAAAGAAAAAAAAAACAGGTCGAGTGAAGTAGATTCAGTTTTTATTCTTCTATACAATACATGGGTATGTGGATAAATTTTCTGTTAAGGAGCTTGCAACCCTGAGGCAATGTCTGTGGGTTCATAATGTATAAAGCAACAGCAAATGACATGTGAACACAGGAATGACAAATGGACTTCCAAGACATAATTTAATAGTGACTTCCACACACACCAATAGTCTATGCTTCATCTAGTCTCTTCTGCCAACTGGCTCTCAGGCTGCACACTGGACAACCTGACTCTACACATTCACAATGCCTTCCTTCTGACTCAAACTTAATAAATTAGCATTGGGTTTTATACCTATGGGTTTTTGTCTGCTGTGTTTTGCCAGAAAGCATGCCTAATTTTGGACCATAGCATCTGCCCACATAAAAACTTTGGCCCCCAAGAAGAACTCAATGCCACCTTAAAGGGTAGTCTTGGAGTTCCTAAGGGTTCTCTGGATCAAACAGAATCAAGTTTTCCCTCCACTTTGGGGGCTACGTCAGGGTATGGCACATGAGAAGAGAAGAATCGTCATGCCCACTGGCTTTAGACTAGATGCGTGGTCCGTCTTGTGAAGGCAGGGCTGACAGGGGGTTTGCAGGTTGACTGTGGTGCCTGGGGTGGTGGCATCCGGGATCCAGGCACGAGGACCACCAACACACTTCTGACGACACCAATAACCATCGACCTAATGGATGGTCACAGACCCCTTGGAAAGTGGTGGAAAGCTATTTCTGAACATCCCATTTTACAAAGTTTATAAACGATCATGAGGGCAAAAGCTTATGAGAAATTAATGAGATCATTAGATTACTTGTATAGCATTCCTCTGAAGAGAACTTAGAGTGGAAATAAAAAGTAGACCAATGCCTGTGAGATGACCTGAGCTATATGCTCTCTCAACCTGAAGGCGACTTTTGCTTAAAACAATCATCGAGCCTGAAAAGCAAATGCTGGAAGCAGAGTGTAACTTGGTCTGGCCCACTGACACCCAATGATCCGAGTCCCCCACTCCACTCACAAGGGCTGGTTTTCTGAGGAATATCCTCCGATAATGTTCACTTTGTGTCATAATTATTAAAAAGGCCCAAGGAGAGTGGTGGCCCCGCCCTGGCCCTCCTGCCTGCCTGCTGCTCACTTGTCGGAGCTCCTGCGCGGCCGGCGGAAGCTGGACACGTTCTCGTTCAGCGCGTAGATCCTCCGGGAGAACTCCTCGAACTCTCCCAGCACTTGCTCGTCGCACTCCACCGCCACCGCGCTGTCCACCGGGATGCAGCTGAAGGCCTCCAGCTGGCCGCTCGCCGTGAAGCCCGTGGCTTCCAGCCCGATGATCTCTTCTGCTTGCTCCACGGCGCAGCACAGCTCGGTCCCGGCAGCTGCGTGGAACTCGGCGGGCCGCGGGCTGCCCGCGGCCCCTGCCTGCTCGCTGGGCAGTGCCGAGCCGTTCACTGCAGCTGCGAGCCGGGCCTCTCCTGGTCCTTGGCCAGCGTCTGCATTCACGTGGCCTCTGCTGGCGCTGCCACTTAAATTCCCTCCTGCCTTCGTGCTTTCTCTGGAGAGGTCCAAGGAGGTATCCAAGGAGGAGGACAGAGCGGCCACCTTCCTCTCGGGGTCTCCCACGGAGGGCACAGCGGTCCCAGGCTGTGTTAGTGCCGAGTTGTAGCTGGGAGGGGGGGTTCTGTATTGGAGTCTCTCATTCTCTGAGCTGGCCCGTTTCCGATGTCCTTTGTCTGGTGAAGGGGTCCCCCCAGAGAAGCCTACATCTACACCCCCAAACATAGAGCTCTGTCTCTTTGGGACAGGGATGGCGCTGGAGGTGTGATGTCTGTCGCTGGAAGACAAACAGAAACCAGAAGTTACTTTTTGCTTCAGAATTTAGCCTATGGCTTCTGGGTCCAGGGATGGGAAACAATGTCTTTCAGGTCTGAGATTAAAAACAACAAAAGGATAATTTTCACAAGGACAAACTAACAAAAAGATAATTATCAAACAAAAATAAACAAAAGACCAACATTAATGTAGGCAGCATTTGTTGTTATATATAGTGTAGATGTAAAAAAAAATTGCACAGAGCATGTTGGGCCAACTTTGGGATTCCACCAAGACAGACACAGATTTATCCAACATGTTTAAGGATGGGGGGGGGGCGCAGAAATCAAAGACCCAGACAGCAGAGATCTGGAAAGAAAAACATGTGAGGGGCTCAATCTGCCTGCCAATGTCTGTGCAGCCCTCTGTACTCTCTTGTTTGTGATCTTCTGTTCTTTCACCTGTGTGAAGTACTCACCCTCACTCGGCAGACAGGGGAAAGACTTGCCTGCGATAAACCTGGGGCAGCGACTGCTGATCAACAGGCTTTCTAACACCCAGTGCTCACTACTCTGCATCTGACAGCCAGCGCAGACGGCAGCACAGAAATGCTCTTGATGTTAATGAAAAGCTGACACGGGACAGGACCTGTCTCTGACAAGGCTGGCAACATACATGGTGCACGACACTGTGTCTTCAGTGCCTTCTTTGGAGCCCCGGTTACTTTTAGAAAGATCTCCTGAACTGGAACCATCTTTGCTGGCTGACACAAAGCTTTAAGGCTTCTGGAGCTACTCTGCACACAGCATCATGAAACTGTTGCTGTGAAAGCAGAGTGATTACACGTAAGTGTAATAATGAATAATCGATTACTGGAAAGGGAGCATCCAGACCCTGGAAGTGATGGTCACATGTCAACTGTGCTAGCGAAGCCACCTTGGACTCCAAGTCGTTGTTTTGACATTGTCCTTGTGGATGAAATCAGCCTGAGCACAACTCTATTAGCAGATGGCATGAAAGGCAGAGGAGGCGCAAAGAAACACTGGACTTGTGTCCTTCCAGTGAGGAAAAGCAGAGAAGTGAAGCGCTTGTAGAGGGGCAGGGGCTAGGTAGGCGTGCCAGCAGCTAGGCGGGCATGCCAGCAGCTAGGTGGGCATGCCAGCAGCTAGGCGGGCATGCCAGCAGGAAACACACTCAAGGGATGGTAGGATGGGCTCCCAAAGAGCTTCTGACCTACCAGAACAGAGGCATGTGTAATCGTTCCAGTAATATAATTTTCAGATTACAATTTCAACAGGGGTCTGGGGTCCGTTCTATGTGTGTTCATGATCACACAGTCTGCAGCCAACTTGCTGCTTTCTCTTGTCTCGGATGTTTTATGCTGCTAGATTTTGCCGTAGCCTCAGACATAAGAGAACGTCTCTTGAGAAAAGGTACCAGGAGGGCTCCCATCCACAGGTCTGTCATGCCTTCTCCCTCAACTACAAGCACTGGCACTCAGGAGATAGTCAGAATAAGGGGTGCACATCAAACTGTAGACCAGCAAATTATTGCTTGTAGTTCTCAAGAAAAAAAAAAAAAGAATTGAGCAAAACCTAGTGGCTTCAAGCTAGGGTTTCAACAGTACACTGTGGAAATGCACAGGTAATTGGGTATGCTGCCCATTTCACTGAACTTAATTCCCCTCCTCTCCATATACTAACTGTGTCCTCCCTAAATGATGCTGTAGGGCTGCAGGCAGGCAAATTAAAACACAGCCCTTGTGACCTGTCTACTGAGCCCAGGGGGCTGGGAGCTTCAGATGACTGGCCGCAGGAGAGGTCCCGGGTGTAACTGGAGGCTCTTCATGGCTCTGGCTGGAAGGGTGAAGGCCCTGGAGGCTCCTCTGCTGCCCTCTCCCTCCCCCACTCCCAGCTCTGCTTCTCTCCTGAGAAAAGGCAGGCTGCCAGGAACACACCTGGCGCTGCTTACAAGAGGAAGTGGGGCTTCGGGAGCTCCCCCTGATGCCAGACTCCCTGAAAACTGCTAACTCTGCATGCAGGAAAGACCCAGGTGTGCTCTTCCTCTCATCACTGTCAGGGGAGGGAGTGGCCACTTTCCCGAGCGTCCACAGGAGCCCTCCTGGCTGCCTGTGGACATGGAGGGCTGAGAGTGTGTTGTGTAGTAATCTCGGCCCACGACATCAGCCGCACTAGACGTAGTCTGACTCTACAGTCCACACTGACAACTATGTCCTAAACGAACCAATACTGCTCAAGTGTCAAGACATCAGCAGATGGGCATTGCGTGGGCCTCCCACTGATCCTCTGGTCCCAAGCCAGGCCTACTGCACTGGGTGGGTGCTAAGGCTGAAGAGGTGGAGAGGTTGGTATTTCCTGGATCTCTATGTCATGACATTCTCTGGATCACCCGGGCAGTTTATAAGAACTCAGGTAATGAGCGTGTCAGAGAGAAACTGGAAAATTATCAGTACCGCTCTTTTAAGACTGGGAAGAAAAATGATGTCAGGAGTGGTGGCGCACACCTGTACAAGGGCACTCAGGTGGGGGAGCAGGGGCATCAGCTTGCAGTCAGCCATGGTTACAGCAAGGCTCTGTCTCACGAGTGTGTGCACATGCGTGGCACACGCACCAGGTGTCCTCTACCTTTCCCTCATTATTCCCTTGAGGCAGAATTTTCTGATAAACCTGCAGCTCGTTTCTTGGCCAGTCAGCTCACAGGCCCCGGTGATCTTTCTGTTCCTCTGCCTTACTGTTGGTGAGGAGCAAGGGTAGGAGCATGCTTGGCTTGTTTTGTGAGTGCTGGGATTTGAACTATGATCCTGGTTTGCACAGCAAGCACTCTTCGTTTTTTCTTGTGTGTTTGTGTGTGTATCAGTGGGCACTTGTGTGTGCGTGTGGAGGACCAAGGGTGACTTCAGGAATCAGCCTGGATTGCTCTACCTCCTTTTTGTTTGGCTCTGGAGTTCCCCAGCTTGTCCCTTCCAGGGCCATACGTTTTTACATGGGATTTGGGATCCAAACTCAGGTCCTTCTGCTTGCAAGGCGGAGGCTGAACCCCGAGCCATCTCTCCAGTCCCATAGCAAGTACTCTGTACTCAGCCTCCTAGAGAGGTTTTTTTTTGAAAAAGCAATGAAGTCTACATATATCTAAGGTTAATCATTACTTTTTATCTTTTTCCTCTAATTTCTAGATATGTAAGATGATAAAATTTAATTTTTTTTTAAAAAAATTAGTCTTTGTTTTATTTTTTATTTTCACATATGTGTGTATATCAGAGGGCATTGTGCGTGTGTGTGGAGGTCCAAGGATGACTTTGGGAATCACCCTGGATTGTTCCATCTCCTCTTCACTTTGCTCTGGAGTTTCCCAGGCTCCACTTTCCAGGAGAGGAAGTACAGGCTGCTATCATTCCTGCCTGATGCTTTTATGTAGGATACGGGATCCAAACTCAGGATCTTCTGTTTGTGAGACAGAGTCTTAATGCCTTAGCTATCTCTCCAGCCCAAAATTAAATTCTTTTTTTGCGATTTAAAAAGGCTGAATGAAAAAGATTTTTAAAATTTGACTCAGCCACTAATATGAAGCTTTTTTGGATGTTTTAATTAATGGATTTACTTTAGTGTGTGCACGCGTGTGTGTGCACATGCATGCATGTTAAAATGTGTGGAAGTCAAAGAACAGCTTCAGGGAGTCAGGTCTCTTCTTCTAGCATGTGGACTCCAGGGATTGAGCTCAGGTTTTCTGACTTAGTAATAAGCTCCTCTTCCTGCTGAGCCATCTGTATCACTAAGCAATGACTCGGCAATGAGCTTACAGGGTTCTCAGGGTGAGGAGTGTTGTTCCCTCCGTGGCTGTGTGGCGCTCCTGAGTACGTCCCTCTTTTTAAAAAAACATCCTGTGGCAAGTTAGCTGGGCTTTTTAAAGTTGGCGTCCTGGCTGTGCTAAGTGAGAGCAGAGTGTGGGTGGGTCTTTCTGTGAGTTCTGGCATAAGCTATAGCTGGTCCTAGATTTACATGCCTCACTGTTTAAGTTTGGTGACATTAACTCTGGCTGCTTAGAACTGACTGTTTTTAAAAAATTATTTTTAAAAAATAAATATCCAGGATCTTAGTTGTACTCCAGGTTTTTAAAATACCCGAGCTTTGAATAGCTAAAGTATTAAATGATTACATTAAAATTATATATATTAAGTACATGTGCTTTCTAATTGTTAAAGTAATTTATACTCACAGGAAAATTTTTAAAAAGGTCAATTACATACAAAAAAGATACTACAAGCCTATTATCCTTCAAATGACTGGTATTAATTTTGGATATTTTCCTTTCAGACTTTGATTTTATGTATGTGTGTTTAATTAAAGAAAAAAACTTGTTTTGCTTGTGGTATACACACAATTCTGCATGCTGCTGTTATATGTTATTAAAACCTCTGGGTAAATGTAATTTCAAAAGACTGTTTTATTGAATGGAATGCTATAATTCACTTAATTGCTCCCTCATTTTTATAGATTTAGTATGTTTGTGAACTTTTTACTCTTACAAAACAAATTGCTGTGACAACACATAGCCTTCTAATAATGTAATTTTGATCTTCACAGTTAACAGAAAGTTTGAGAAAGATCCTTCACTGTTCTTTTAGTCAAGCTAAATTTAAAAATGAACACTGTATCTCTACTGCTGCCTAAAAGAAATCCACCCCAAAAGCCAAAGTCGGACAAATCAGGCTGCTCAGGTCTCACGTTTCTCTGTCTGATTACAGTCTTGCTTCACAATTACTTCATTTGGTCGAAGAGTGTGAAACAAAGACATTTACAGACTTACCAATTGTGACTGATTTCTAAGTATTAGTGACAGCTTGCTATCAACTGAAGTAAGTCTATTATGTAACCTGTGACGAAAAAGTCACAGAATTTCTACTTTTGCGGCAGATGCACCGCTTGTTGCACTATGAATGTGCAAGAACTGAAGTCAAGAATTTCTTGTGTGCATGTGTGTGCGTGTGCGTGGTGACCGTGTGCACACATGGGGTCATGGAGGATGCTGGTGTCCTGCTCTATCACTCTCCACTTCTCACTGAACCAAGACTGGCCTGGTGGCCAACAAGAACCAGAGACCCCTGTCTCCTCCTCTCACAGTGCTGGGATTAGAGCCTCTGGTCATCCACGCTGACTTTTATGTGGGTGCTAGGATCTGAACTCAGGTTCTTGTACTTGGAGAGCAAGTATTTTTACCTATGGCGTCATCTTTCTGGTCTGAATTCCTACTTAAAAAATCCAACTGCCCAAAAACAAATACACCACACACACAGAACTTCTTAAATCATATTGTGTGATTTAGCAGGAAACATGACAAGGTTTCTCACTCTCCACCCCTTGCTAGGGAATCTGCTGTATTCTGGGACCCTTTATTTAGGGCTGCAGAGCCCGAGGTTCAGTCAAGCAGATTCCAGCTTCTGCTGCCATTCAGCCCAACGGGAAGCATCGTGTCCCAGGTTTGATGCTGCAACCAGAAGCAGTGACCCAGAGAGATCCTAACTGTAGATTGATTGGGCTGCAGTGCAGGGAAACACCACCCAGACAGGTAAATAATCTGAGAGTGCCAGGGGTGTTGAGTGACTTATAAAATAACCTTTGTTTAAGGAAAAGGATTTCTGGGGTCACACACCAGCACAATGAGGAGCCAAGTGGCTTGGAATTGAAAGGTCAGTGGGGACTTACTCTGAGTTCTCTAAAACAACATGTTTTGCTTTTTTTTTCATGACCTAAATCCTTACTTATTGTAGCCAGCTATCTTTCTTTGTCTTTCCAGTTCTATCTGAAGATGGTGCTCTGGAAAAAAAGACGTTTAAAGGCATGGATCCCACTGCCTGATTGGCTGCCTGAGTCCCTCTATTTGGAGTTGGCTTCTCATCTGTGAGTTATATGACTTGAGAGGTTTTCTCCTTTGTATAATACATCGCTGGACCCTGGGTAAGATGAAATAAGCAACACACTTAAAATCTTTGGCAGGTGCACAGAGTAAGGGCAGAAGCACCGGGTGTTTGTCTCCATCCCTCTCTGTGCCTCCCACAGCATACTACCCCAAAAGGGAGTAGAACTGTCTGTATACTTCATTTCTTACTTCTTCATATCTTAGAGCTAATGAAGGCTCCAGTTAACACACACACGCGCACACACACACTGAGTAGGGCCTGTAATTCAGCACTCAGGAGGTAGAGGTTGGAAGATCATAAACGTTGTGCGTTCAAGGCCAGTCTGGGCCACATGAGACTGTCTGAAAAGGGCAAAACAAAATACAACAAAAAAAGGAATCAAGGCAAGAGTAAAGGAGTTTGGGGACAATTATCTAATCACTCGATCTGTATCCTGCTCACTGGGAATAGGTTATGGGATGGGAAGATTTTAACTAAAGCAGAAATGCTTAAAATGTCACTTATTAGATGATCTACCAATTGTTTAGGAACCACAAGAACATCCCAGAATCCTTTGAGATACATTCCAACTGTCCCTACACCCATAGAGCATCATTCTTCTATATGAATGTGGCTTAGTGACAGTTTTTTTTTAAAGGGTCTGAGACCTCTGTTTGCCTACTCTGAATGAAGAAGCTCACGGGTTTCATTCAGAAGCCTCTGTATGAATTCCCTGCATGGTGCTGCTCTGTGGGGCAGTGGTGCCCAGCGCCTACTCCTCTACTCTCACTATGCATCTTCCTCTCCTTTTCTTTTGCTGGCTTGACGCCCTGAATCGATAGTCTCCTGTACACAGAAGAGGTTAGCAGAGAACAAGGAGGACAGCACTAGTCCAAGAGGTGGTTCCCCTTGCTACACATCCCACTCGCAACATTCCCAGGCATCACACGAGCCCACCGCTGGTGAAGAGCTTACAGCTCTGTAAAATGGGTCCAGGTACTTAGTGGCCATGGCAGAAAGCAGCAGGCATGGTGACGCTGGCCTGCGGTCCTAGCACTTGGGAGGTGGACACAGGAGGATTGGGAATTCGAGGTCATCCTCTGTTGTACAGGGAGCGCAAGCCAGCCTGGGATACAAGAAGCTGATTTAAAAAAACAAACCAACAAGAGCTGGGCATAGTGGTACATGCTTGTATCCCAGCACTTGGGAGGCAGAGAGAGGCAGGAAGATTTCCCTTGAGTTGGAGGCCAGCCAAAATTAAATAGTGACACCTTCTCTGAAACCAACCAACCAACCAACCGACCAACCAGTAGCCCAACAAGATAAAACCCATAGGGCAGTGAGGTGACTTGGAGGTATCTGCTGCCAAGTCTGACGATCAGAGTTTGATTCTCCAGAACCTGCAGGGTCAAAGGAGAGAGACTCACTCCTGTAAGGTGTGCTCTGACCTCTACATGACTACCCACACCCAAGATGAAAAACAAAGCAAAATAAGCCCAAAATAAATAGTAAGGATCCAACAATGTTAATAAGAAAAATTCTCAGTATAATCAGTAGGAGTCAATAAATTAGTATTTATAAAAACATTTGGCATGGTGTTAATAGCTTCATAGATATACCACATATGTACAGAGTATTGCACTATAAACATCATCCTGGTTTTACATACAAAGCTAGGCAACCTGACTGAGTCCCAGAGTCACAAAGTAGAAAGTTCCCTCCTCTGTCCAGGCAGCATCAATAACGAGCAGAAACAAATCCTGCCATGCAGAGAAATAAATGTGGGAAAAGGGATAAAATAAAATGAAGAAAAACTGCAGATTTATCACCTCAAGGGAGTTCTTGAAGCTGGGATGGGTTTTGAATTGAAATAATCTTTCTCCCCATTCTCTCTCAGACTCACTTATCTGTCTGCAGCGAGGTCTGTGTGCAGAGCAGGAAGACATGTTCTCAGCCTCAGACACGTCTCTCCCTGCTTACGAAATGTTTCCTTGGAGGAACATTACCAGATCACAGCTGGTCAAAACACTGACTCCTGACCACCAGGATCCTGGCCAAAGCCTACAGCCGCAGCTCAGAGGAACAGGAATACTTAGGGGGGGAGAAAGAGAGAGAGGGAGAGAGAGAGAGAGACAGAGAGAGAGAGAGAGAGAGAGAGAGAGAGAGCGAGCGAGAGAGACAGAGAGAGACAGAGAGAGAGAGAGCGCGAGCGAGCGCTGTTAAACAGTGTTTGATCTTCTCTCTCCAGCTCGCAGCAAGCCGTGGTCTCATGAGAGCGCGGCAGAGCCGGAGGTGTTCGGTTTGGTTTGAAGCTCCAGGTGCTGCTCTGCGCCAACATCGTGTCAACTGTGCTGAACAGCAGTAATGGGTTCTCACCTTCTTAAAGATTACTGCTTAAATAATGGAGAGCAACGGCGGGGGCGGCGCACAGTGCCAAAAGCAGGTTGCCAAGGCGAGGCTGAGGCAGGATTACGTCTCTTGGCAGCTAAGAAAATATGACATAAAGTTAATTTAAAAAAAATAACCTCCACAAATGAGGCTACTATCCTCTTTTCAATCCTACCCAGCAAAGGGTAGGATTTCTCTTTCTTTCCCTCTCTGATCAAGGGGCAGCCAGGGCCCCTTTTTGTGAAGCCAAATTTAACAGATCTTATCTCCCAGGGGGGGAGCCTGGGTTAACAGTTTTAAGCAGTGGTCTCCTGGCCACAGGCAAAGGATCTAAAGGGCCTCTCACCATTGCCAGATAAGTAAAGTGCTTAATCTCTGCCCTGGATGTTAACAGAAACACCAAACAAAACAAAAATAGAACTATCTTGGGCCCAAAGCACAGGCTGAAGTATGTCCCAGTGGCCACCTTTCCCTTGGGCTCCATTTGGAAGGTTTCCTGCCAAAATATGACTTAAAAAAAAGTACAGAAAAGGAGAGCTGAGCAAGGGAGTCCTTAGCCGAAACCGAGTAGTGATGCAAAGACACAACAGTGAAAGACAGAGGACAGAGCTCCTCCATGGTGAGGACTGGCCCAGCCAGGTGACCAGAGGGGCTTGCCCTGGGTCAGAACACACAGCGACGCTTAGGGACCGCCGGAGGCCCTGGGACAGGTCAGTCAGTCCGTTACCCATCAGCTTTGACATTCGGACACCATCACACAATCAAATGGCTCACATTCCTGCCAAGCAACCCATGCTAGGACTATAAAATGGTCTGTGGAAATAGACACGGCCCATCTTGATGTCATTTATACTGAGCCGAAGTCATATCCTTCAAGAGAATGGGAAGAGATATCTGGGGACCCCATGGAGTGTCTGAAGATGCATCAGACTTGGGAATAATAAACTGTTTACACTGAAAACTAGGGGAAAAAAACCTTGCGATTTGCCAGGGAAACCAGAGGAATGGCGATCTCTCAGAATCCGACCCCAGGAGGACTTGACAGGGAAATGAAAACTCTGGCCCGAGAAGGCTTTCAGAACTCTAATACGAGTTTTGGAAAGCAGCTAAAGGAAGCGCAAGGCTCCAGAGGCCAATGACAGACTGCGAAGTGAAGTCTTTGAGACACTGCTCCAGCCCAGCTACCATCAGGGCTCTAATAAACTCTGACAAGAACCAAACTGTGGGATCCGGTTTATCATTTTAAAAGAAAAACAGATCACTCTGCCACCCCTGTTGGGAATCCTGCAGTCTCGAAGAAGCATCTTAGTTACAGCTGGCCCAAGTTAATTACTGCTTCAACGGAGACGCAGAAACCCCAGGCTGCCCTTAGGGTCCGCTGCCCTAATGAAGGGCTAGCACATGAGGAACATTAGAAGGGACAAGCTGACACTCTTCCTGCTCTGAGTGTCTACCGCACACAGGTGCTGCACTAGACTCAGGCTCTAACAGCAGCAGCCACAGCTCCTGCTTCTATGGGTCACTGCCTAATGAGACGGGACAGGCACGCACCGCAGAACCCCAGACACAAATGTAAAACTGCCGCAGACACACACCATGTAGGTCAGAGAGGACGTGGGCTACGAGAGCCGGTGCTGGAGAAATAACCCGAGAAGGCTGTGGGGCTAGTGGAGTTCTTCACTAGCTGCAGGGCTAGTTGCTGTGGAATTACAATTTCATAGAAAGATCGAAGATGGTGAGATGTCGAGAACATGTGAAGACCTGAAGGGCCAGTGAGGAGTTGTCCGTGGCACATGAGGCTAAAGAAGAAGACGGAGTCTAGACCATCTGGAAGCCCATGGCGCTGGTTAGATTGTCGCTAAGTTACTGATGTATACTCCAGTGTGTTTCTGGGGTGTTCCCCAAAGCCTTTAACAGGTGGGGTCCAGGCCCTTCTTTATCTTTTTTGCATCCTTGTCATGAGTTAAAGAGCTCAGCTATGTTATAGGTTCCTGTCACATTGCTTTGTCCCCTTGTCACTTTCAGAGGTCTAGGAGCAGTGCTTAGCTCCACTATTCCTGAAACCGATATAACTGGAAATTAAAAGAAACCTTTTCTCTTAATAAGTATTTGAAAGAGTGGCAGCTGATGAGCACAATGTGTTTTAGGTTTGTGTACATATATGTGTGTGTGTGTGTGTGTGTGATTTGGGAATATATAGTTCTGTAGCTGGAAAGCTATATTCAGTGTAGGGTGGCTACTGGGGCTTGTGTCTGAATGGAAATGTCTGGGTACACACAAAGGACACTGTCAGAGGTACTAGGGCTGAATGCAAGGAGGGTGATGAGAGGAAAAGGAGGATGAGGCTGCATCTGGCTTCTGGGCTGGGGCATACACGGAAGCTCCATGGGCTCGCAACAGAGCACGGCAGACAAGGGGTTTACAGTGTCCACGATGGAAGATACAGGAACAAGCATGACACACAGAACGCTCCAGAAGCTGGACAGAGAAGCTTGCCATGCAAGCCTGATGGCCCGAGTTGGATCCCTGGAATCCACATGAAGTTTGAAGGAGAGAACAGACTCTACAAAGTTGTTCTCTGATTTTCATGGCATGCATAACCACACATAGCAGATATACATAATAATAAAATGAAAAAAAGTGAAAAGAGAAACTGGTCTGGCAGCAGAATTAAGAATAAAGTGAGAGGAAAGGTGGCCTCGGCCTGGGCTTCTAGAGTCTCTAGGTTTTCATAAGAAGGATGAAGAGGAAGGTTCTACAAACGACACCAGGAGGAGCAGTGTGAGGGAAGCGGAAAAGCAGGACTTCTTTCCTGGGACCAGCAGGGACACTTTATTCTTAACACAGTTGTGAGATGCTGTCTGTGCAGCGATCAAAGCGGGGCTGCAGGCCCGCTGGCTGGTTTTCAAGCCTTGTGTTCCCACTTGATGGCTGGATCTGTAAGATGCGAGCGTGCGGGGGCCCTAGCTGCCAGGCTACTGGGAAGCAATACAGACAAGACGCTTCACAAGAGTTCCTGCCCTAGTAATAGTCACCTGACAACAGCTGTGACAACATTCCTTCTGATACAGTATCATAGGCCCTGGGCAACTGTTGAATATAAAATGATTGTTAACAATTTCAAAATTGAAGAGCAGGAAATTTTACTTATTTTTACTAAAGGTCAGGGTCAGTGGTCACTTCTACTCTGTTCTGCCTTCCTGAAGTTTAATAGGAAGTGAGTCTAGAACAGGACCACTTCCTTGTACTTACTAGCAGGTGTCAGAGTGCTTCCTGGAAAGGAGTGACCAGGCAGTAGAGAACCGAGTGGCTTTTCTGCCCCTTCACTGAAACTTGCGTTTTCCAACCCATTCTGAGTGCCACTTCCTTCACAGAACCTTCTTGACTGCGCCTTACCAAAGGGATCTCTTTGAACATGGAGAGTCAATTTAAAGTCACCACTTGTGTCTTGACACTATTTCAGTAGTCACACTGAAATTCACATTTACCGCCTGTCAGTCTGCAAAGGTCTGGGTGATGAGAGGCACGGAGTAAAACTCCTTCTATTACTGAGCTTCCCGTCCAGCAGACAGAGAATAAACCAAGAAGCAGAGCACAGTGATGTTTTTGATATAGGTCTACTTTGCATACTAAAATGAGAAGAGAGTTGCTATGTCTGATGGGTGCCTTGAAGATGCTAACCAAGAAGAAAGGGAAGGAAGGATGGAGATAGAATGAATGTGAGAATGAGGATATCAATGTATTCATGTATGTGTGCAAAGGGCTGGAATGGAAGCGAAGGATATTTGAGAAAGAATGAAATATAATATGTGCATTTCAGCTGCATGTGCGGGACCTAGGCTTCCATCTCCACTCCTCCGCTTTCTGACTAATGCAGTCCTGAGTACATGGTGCACATGGCAACTTGTTCTGGGGCTTCAAATGCAGCTGGTGTGATTTGAAGAGTGCTGCAAGTGGAAAACACCCACTCGATTTAGAAGGCTTCTTACGAAAAAAGGAAAGGTAAAAGAATTTACTAATAAACTTCTAAAATATTTAGTACACATTGACCAGATACTATTTTAGATATAGGATCTGGATTTTATTTGGGTTGAATGAAATACATTATTAAAATGAACTTACCTGTTTCTTCTGCCTGCTACAATGTCGCTGCCAGGAAACCGAAGCCTGCATTTGTGGCTCATACACCTTTCTAGTCAATACTACTGGGACAGGGGGCTGGGACATTGGCTGACTTGACAGTCTTTATCTCCAGATTTTAGGGTCACTGCATTGCCTTCTTTTTGTGTTTTTACATCTTTCAAACGGTATTCCTAATACTTTATAATCAAGAGGAATAAACAGAAATCAACAAGACACAAAAACGAAGAAAAGATGTATATTTGGCTGGAGACTTGGAGAAAAACAGCGCGCCTTCTGTCACTGGTGGAAGGCAATATACAAAGGCTGCAAGACAGCTGTTCCCCATCCTGACTGGAGACACAAAAAAGCGGAAATGGGTGTTAACCACAGGAGGGGGGCTGGAAGTTAAATATAGGGAAGAATTTCCTGAAGTGAGGGTGTTTAAACTCTGGAATGAGTTATGGAAGAAGCCTGTCCCCCCAAGGTCTTTTAAAATACTACAGATACCCACATGGCTTGTGTGTTCCTGTCTAGAGGCAAGGAGATGGCTGTCAAGGATCCTTCTAAAATAGCTGTCTTGGAGTAGGTAATTCCAATAAAGCTTTCTTTTTCGTTTACTTTCGACCTTTGCACATGAGGGATGCCAGCCTGCAAGCCATCCTCTCAAAGGCAGGCCCATGTGATACTCAAGTAGGACTCTTGAGACTTCAAAGACAGTGTCATCTGATCTAAATTTAAAGACTATCATCAGCTTAGCTATGTTTTGTGAGTCCCCCGGAGGTCACCTGCCAGAGTCCAGATCTGAGTTCAGCATGAGCATGACAGAGAAGAGATCTGTTTCTGGAACCGAGGCTTGGAGAGCCTTTAGAACCAGACCCTGCGACTATCTCATCACGGTGGTTTGAAAGTGAAATTGCTCACTTACTGCAGATTCTCAGTGTGCACAAAAATCCTTTAGTCTTAAAGCGCTTACAATCCTCTCGAGCTTTATGGTTTCCTTTCTCTCTGAAGGGACTGGGCAGGATACATTAGTGAAGGTGGCTCCCACCAGAACTGCTGCCTCACTTTTGCCATGTGTCTTTCCAGGACCCTGGACTTGACTTTGGTGGGCTTCCTCTGGGGAGACAATGGGTGCTAGACCATAGGTGGCATTGAGCTGGGAGGGCTGGGAAGAGCCAGAACAGCCACTAACACAACAGAGCATCACGGCATGTGGAAAGAGCAGGTGTGCATGAGTGGCTGAATGCAGGCTTGCAACCTCAGGCCACGGCGAGTACCGCATGATGCTGGTAAGCCACTCCCAGTTTCTGAGTCTCACTTTTCTCTGTCGCAAAGCGATCATTACTCTTGTCCTCGTTCCCTCCCAGGGTGACTGCAAGCATAAACAAAAGCACAGGAAATGTTCAAGGAAAAGTTTTTTGTTTTTTACTATTGTATTATTACATATTTGATTTTTTATAAAATTATTCATTTTATATCTCTATCTATCGTGTGTGTGTGTGTGTGTGTGTGTGTGTGTGTGAGAATCAGAGGGCATTGTATGTCCCTGTGGAAGACCATGGGTGACTTCAGGAATCATCCTCGATTGCTTCTACCTCCTTGCTTTGCTCTGGGATTTCCCAGGCTCCACCCACCAGGGTGGAAAGTGCAGGATACTGCCATTTCTGCCTGGTGTTTTTACGTGGGTCCTGGGACCGGAACTCAGGAACTTCTGCTTTTGAGACAGTCTTAACCCCTGAGCCATCTCTCCAACCCCTAAAAATTTATTTATTTATTTATTTTTGCATGTGTGTGCTTCTGTGTGTATTGGAGGGCATAGCTTATGTCTGTGGATCTTAAAGGTAGCTTTAGGAATCACCCTGGATCATGTTACCTCCTCTTTGCTTAGCTCTGCCTTCCAGATCAGAAATACAGGCTGCCACCATTTCCACCTAGAGTTTTTACATGGTGTCTGGGATACAAACTCAGGACCTTCTGCTTTCGAGGGAGAAGTTTAACCCCTAAGCCATCTCTTCAACCCAATGATACTTTTTTAAAAAATGAGTCAGTATGATGACAGGTGCCAAAAAAGTTTGTGGGCAAACAGATTTACAGGGTGCATACCTCTGCTACTGCAGAACTGCCTTACAAGACCTGGGGAAAATGCGAGTCTAATTGCGGCTGTGCTGTGCCATTTCTCTTCAAGACAGCACGCCATTATTTAAAATGTGCACAAGAATTATACTCTGTGTTTATGTTTAAGATGTATGATTTTAAGGAAAAACAAAACGTAACAAAGGATGGATTTCACTGTGAAACAGAGGCAGGCACTCATTACACGTCTGCAGCAACTGTCTGTATTTAAGCCCACAGCATCATCAGCAGCTATGTCTTGCACCCTTACTTTGTCGATAGAGTCCAAGGTGGACAGATTAACTTTCCCAGCAGAGGGGAACCCATTTTCAAATCCATAGTCTTGGTTCTGTCCACTGGGCCGCTGTCTTCCATACAAGCCACATGCACTGGTTCCTCCCGTGTTCCAGATCTACTGCGGCACCAGCTCCTTAGCAAGGTCTGTCCACAGGTCTCAGCCTGGGAAACACAGGGCTTCCTCCAATGTCAGGGATAACTCAGATCCTAAGGGCATTTCACACCTTCTAAGACTTCATTTTCATCCTCCTTTCATTGCCTTGAGGGCACTCTGGGCTTCTTGAATGCACATAAGCCGCAAGATACACATTCTATGAAGAGGGCAGACGTTTACCATTCACTGTCCTGTGTGAGACTGGGGTCACATGGGTGGGATGGTCCCATCCCTAGATTCCTCACTAGCCTCCTGGATGAGACCCAAAGCCACTGATGGAATATTCCTTTGTTCCCACATCCACTTCTGTCTGGTGAGTGAGTGATGTAGGATGGACTCAACTTTGAGCTGCAAGAACATCTGGACAGGGTGGGGGAACTGGTTGGAGTGAAGTGCTGAGTGCTGTGTCGGGGGTCAGCTGGGATGGAGTGGGAGAGTGGGGGAGGCACATGAGCAAGGCAGCCATTGGCCATCACACAGCTCTTCCCCAGTAACGTGCTGAGCACGTTGTCACATGGCGGCCATCAGCCGCAGCTTGGGAACACATTCTTCCCTGACCATAACTCAGTCCTCGCGGCGGCTCTGAACAGGAATGTCAGCTTGAGTCTTGGGACCACTTTGTAGTCAGCAGGAAAAGAAGAAAAATGGGATGTTTAGATGGTATTCTGGTGGCTTTCAACCAAAGTATTCAAGAGTTCAGTCTCGCAGCTGAAATTCTGCTGCTGGAAATCATGCAACTTGGCAGCGACGGCCAGGTTTGTAACCCTGGTATGGGAAATCAGGGACCTCTTGTGGAAAGAGCTAGCAGAGACCAAGGAGCACTGTACCCATGCAAATGTGTGTGTGAGAAAGGGAGTTGCTGCTAATAGTAGTTAAGAATTCTGTTAATACACAAGAAAAAAGCCTGTTTCATTAGGGTTTTAAATCACAGCTTTTTTCTTTACAAAATCAGACAAACTGCTCTGAAGCTTACAGTGGGAGGAAGTCAGTGAATGAGCTGCTCCTCAGCCAGCCTGCCTCCGTCACACCAAAAGAACAGAGAGGGCGTGCCTCCATGGGGATCGTCTGCAGAGGGCAACCCCTGCACAGCAAACGGAGTGTTTCCGTTCCTAAAAGATGTAAGCGTCTCCCGGAGGAGCTGAGTTTTTTTACCCTTTGCCCTGAGGAGCACAGGCTGAGGAGGGAATGACTCCATCTACGATTGCTTTCGGAAATTCTCGGATTTCCTCCGAGGCTGAAAGCGCTTGTTCTGGCTTTGTTTAGGTTTGTAACTGCCAGCCTGGCTTCCTGCGGTGGTCTCGACTTGGAGCCATTCCATAGTGTTCATTTTCCCAGGGCTCTGCAATGAAGACAGAGGTCCATTTTTCACTGAAGTACCATAAAGTGGTCATTCCTGCTTATGTGTGCCAATGTGTTGCACAGTTGGGACACAGGGGTGCTACATGTATATGTAGTTCACTATTTGAATGGGGTTTAATGGGTTTGCTATGCCAGTGCCTGGAGACCTAGGTTCTTGGTTTATTGCTGCAGGTTCACGGGTCTACAGTGCTCAGAAAGTCATTTAATGTCTCTGCACTTTCGAACTGAAAGATGCTAAAAATTACTGCATTTCAGTAATCTGTCTAGAGGTACCTCAAAAGGGACTGCATCTCTGAGGTTCCAGTGTTTTGTTGTGATCTGCCCTTCACTACAAAGATATCGACTTTGTTCTTTTCCTTAAAAAGGATCAATAAATTATATGTGTTCTGAAACCCAGTTTGTCCCCATTTTTAAAACAAATGTGCACTCTCGCCCAGGAAGTATGTTCTTTGCTGATAAAACTGCTGTCTTTTCTTTAACTGGTTCCATTCAAGGTGGAATGAAGAGTTGCTAAGAGGGGAGGAGCCAGGAAAGTCCCCTCTTCAGAGAGCACATCAGTGGCCCTCCCAGTACTGCATAGCAGGACCCTGTCTCAGAAAAAAAAATTCCAGTGGTTCCTATGGAGAATGGATGGTGTCAGGACGGAAGGAGAAAGAACAGAGTCATTGTCTGCGCTGGTCGTGGTGGTGGTAGTAGTAGTAATAGCATGAGAAACAGGTAGAATAATGAAAGAGCATCAAGATGATTCCATAGCTTGGCTATCTAGGAAACAAGGTGCCACCTGCAGAAGACTTGTAGAACAACACTTTAAGTTGGGCATGATGGCACATGGCTATAATCCCAGCACTCAAGAAGCTGAGGCAGGAGGACTGTCATATGTTCAAGACTCACTGGACTAAACTGTGAATTCCAAACTAGTCTATGAAATTCTAAGAAACCAAACCAAACCGAATCAAACCACAACGAAAAGAAGGGCAGCTTTGAACCTGCTGAAGCTGATACCTGTGATAGCCCGACGGCAGTGTCAAGACTATTTCTGGTATCCAGTTTGCAAGAGAGGTTGACACTTGGTACAACTTTGGGAGCCATAACATATAGTAAGGTCAACAGTTTTTCTTTTCTTCTTTTAAAGGCAGGGGCTCATGTAGGCTTCTAACTGCTAGGTAGCCTAGGGTGACCTTGAACCCCTCATCCTCTTTCCTCTGTCTCTTGAGTGCTGGGTTAAAAGAGTGCACCACCACATTTGGCTAGTGGGTATGTTTCAACTACAGGAATGGACAGGAACGTATGAGAAGAGGGCAGGGGGAAGGGAGAAGAGAAGGGACCCCAAGATGGAGCCACAGAGAATGTCAATACTTAAGGATTACAGACAGGAGTGGGGATAGCCCGAAGCAGCAAGAGCTGGAAGGGTCAAGAAGCCAGGTAAGCACAGCTCTGCAGAAACCAAGAACAAAACCGTGTTCCCTTCAGGAAGGTAGGCAGAGCCAGCAAAGCCAGAGGTCTGACCACATGAGGAATGGGATAAGGATAGGAAAGCGACCTTTGGGTTTGGCTACAGAGCTCAATAGATAAAGGAAATTTGGCATATAGACCAGGTGAGAAATCAGGTTGGAGTGAGTTAATAAGGAGCTGAACATAAATATAACAACATAAACAGATCTGTAATCATTACAGAAGTCAAACTCCCTCTATAAACAAGACACAGCAGGCTAGCTTAGCTCCATCTGCCCTTCAAGACACGGAGGATTTCTATCTAACATACATGGTTCCAGAGAACGAAAAGTAAAGTTCCTTGTCTGTTCTACGAGGCCACAGGCTCATCAGGTTTGGTTATGTTATAACTAAAAGCAGACAAGATTTCTTTTCTTTTCTTTTTTTTTTTTTTGAGATAGGGTCTCATATAGTTTAGGCTGGCCTCCAACTCATTGTGGCTGGATATCATAAAAGTCAAATTCAAACAAGATTCTAAGTCGAATAAAGCCAGGAGTATAGAAGACTCATTTGAGTAGGAGCTTCTTATGGAAAAAAATCTTGATCTTTTTTGATAAGAGATCTTATCAAAAAAGATCAAGGTTGAGAAATCTTTCTCTTCCTTCCCATGCTGCTTAGGAGAGACCCTGGGTCTGTACTTCCTCACTTTCTCCCACTGGAGGGCTTTTCTATGCATGACTTAGAGATCTCAGATTCTGGGCAATCTTGGCTCAGTACTGCCTAGGTTCTGCCAGAAGTCGGCAGATGGCTCTGAGTGTCAAGGGTCTCCCCTGTGAGGAGAGCGGCTGTTCACATCCAGTAATGGTAAGGGTAAGTTTAATTTTGAATGATGTCTTTACAAACCACTTTTATTACAGACCTAAAGACACTTTTTCCGAGAGGCTTTATCAGTAATAAAACTGACATTTTGATTGCAGCAGTCTGTCTCTTGTATCCTCTCTCTCTCTCTCAAATGGTTCCAAATGTCAGGGATGCTTTTATAGGGCATCTTCTGACTGCAAAGACTTACAGAAATTACGCCTTACGATAATTAAGAATGAGGTCTAGTCCGTGGATAGACAAAACACAGAGCAGAGCAGGAAGCGTGGACGCAGACCTCTGGCTGCCCAGGAGACGTGTATCTACTAGAGGGAAACACAGGCTCTTCAAAAAATGATGCAAAGACCATCGGGCTGAGCGCAGCTCACTTGTGGCTGGTCAGGGAGGCTCGTGGTGATCTCTCTTCACTCTCTTATTGGTCAGCACTTGTGTTTGACTTTAATGACATTCAGCCATAGTTTCACGATCCCATTCCTTGTTTTCAATGACACGTAATTCCTAGCGGGTGGGGCTGGAGCATTATCCCACTAAGCTTGCTCAGAGCTCCACATGTCTCCCGCACAAATACCTGCAGCTCGCTTTCGTCCTTACTATCTCTATTGCTACTTTGCATGAACTGAGATTCTTTCCTTGTATTCTTCAAGGCACTCAGGTCCACATTCAGTACCAAGCTTTGACAGTTATTTTGATATTCTGAGTAGAATTCTTTAAACTCACCACCTGACCATGAGCCCATGTTCCATGAAGTTTTTCAGGTTAGGAAGGGTTTGTCCTCCTAAAGACAGACATCTGAAACTGGTCATTCTGAGGATCTTATGGTATAAAAATACATGTCGGAGCCCAACCATAGATGTAAGCTTCTTGTTATCACAGAGGAAAAGAGCTAATACTGCCCCTCCAACAGTATTTTTCCCATTCAACATCTTATAGCAAGCTGAAGAGAAAGCAAGGCAGGGATTATCATGAGGAAATCACAGTTCAGAGGCAGGACTTTAAACCCATCAGCATACTAGGAAAAAACCTAGGATAAGAAACTGACGCTCTTTTCAAGAGGCCAGCTGTTGCCAGTCCTCCATTCTCAAGGTCTGGTTCCCATCTTTAAGACACTAGGTAAGTTAAAGCCAATCACAAAAGAATTCAAACTTCAGGATCCCTAAATTCCAAAGCTTTCCACTTACTAAATCATAGGAATAAACACAATGTTGTCTTGTTTACCATATTTCCATTGTCCAGCTCTCATTTTAATTAAAAAGTTATTGAGTTATTTACTTTGTATTTTGTGTGCACAAATGCAGGTTCATGAATGCCTTTTCACTGTGCTGAGGCAGGGTCTCTCTTGTTTCTGCCATAGCATCCTGCAGGGTGGCTGGTCCTTGAACTTCCAGCTGATTTTCCTGTTTCTACCTCAGGATTCACCACAGGAGTACAAATGTGGGCCACATTTGGCTTTTTCATGTTGTTTCTGGGGACTGAACTCAGGTTGTAGGCAGCAGTCTGCTCTCATGGTACAACATGGTACAAACTCAAGTCACATGCATCCTGGGTATCAGACTAGGTCCTGACAACCAGACTGCCTTCTTGCCTCTGTTCCCTGTAACTAACTCTCTTAGCCACAGTCTTGATACTCATTTGATGGCCTTGTCACTTGTTCTCTGGAAAATTCTTGGGACTCTACATATCTAGTCCCAGTCAGATAGGCTGTCCTCTGTCTCAGCAATACAGTCCAGGATCCCTCGCCCAGCTGACTCTCCACTGGACCAGTCACCTCCGTCTTCTACCCTAGAGGGCTACTCTAGCTTTAGCTAGAGTAGGGCTGAGATCACAAGTAGGATGGCTGCCTTCCCTTTTCTTCAGATAGCTCATTGCAGAAGAAAGCACAGAAGGCAGGCGTGGAGCAACATGGAGGCCAGGGAAACACTTTAGGTTTGTCACCTACATCCCAGGTTGTGGGCATCAGGGGTAATGATACTCACCACCTGACCATGAGCCCATGTTCCATGAAGTTTTTCAGGTTAGGAAGGGTTTGTCTCAAGTCTGGAGTCCCCAGTCCATGCTGATATCTTAGCTGCAAAGGGAGAACAGAATTAAGACATTTTGGCAGATTCTAGACAATACTTTAGAAAATAACCTCCTAAAAGAAGAAACATGCTTATGAGGCCCACACCATCTCCACTAGATGGATGGCATTTAACAGGCTCTTTATCTACAGCTGCCTTGTGCCCTAAATGTGAAACACTCAGCATGGCCAATAGTAGAGCTAGGAACATACACTGTAAAGTGAATATTTTATTTTAGAGACAGTGATGTTCCTGGCTTCACTGTTTTTTTTTTCTTTTTCTGTAATAAGGACAAGAATCATCTGTCACTCATCTGATTCTAAGGGTCTGGCATAGTGCTGGTGCAATCAATGCTGAGGACATGTGTATAGGTCCATGAATATGCATATGTGCATATGTGTAGAGGTCAGAGGTTAACATTGAGCATCATTCCTCAGGCACCCTCACTGGGATCTGGAACTCTCTGGCTATTGAATTCTATTCCAAGATGTGCCTGTCTCATCTGCTCAGCACTGAGGTCACAAGTGTAAGCCACTGTGCTCGGCTCAGCAACTCCCTGACGGGAGCTGTGCTCCACACGCCTTACTCTTCTCTTTGTCTAGAATCAGCACAGAGTTTGTGTGAGGCTTGTGGACTTGTTTCTTCTAGATACTGTTTTATAAATTTAAGTATCCTTTGTAACATAGGATACCTTATTAAGAGGGCTTCCCCATTTTTTCAGTCTTCACCTCCATTTGCTTCCTTAAGTGACCATAATGGATGTGACATCTATTCCTTACACACACAGATGTTGGACAAGACAGTCGCAAAAATGTGCTTTCAAATGGCATAGAATGCACGAAGCAAGTTTATAAACTTGAGACTGTTTACTGTAAATAGTGTGCAAATGTGAAGGGGGGCTCATACTTGAGGTTTCACTTTTTACTTATGTTGAAGGGTTAGGTTTGATCTCCAGCAACAGAAAAAAGAAAAAGAATAAACTAAATTTAAGACTAAGTAATATTTTCTTCTCTTAAATATTAATACCCGGGGACTGGTGAAATGGCTTAGTGGGAAGGTATGTGCGTGCCGACCTGGAGATCTGAGCTCCATTTCTGGAGCCCATATGGTGGAAGGAAAGCAATGACTTCTGAAAGTTGTTGCCCTGAACTCCACCTGCACACTGGCATGAGCGTGCTTGCTCGCATGAGTGCGCATGCTCTGTCTCGCACAAGTAAAAAAAAATTAAAACAGAGCTGGAGAGATGGATAAAATCCTTATGGTGCAAGTTTGAGGACCTGAGTTTGCACCCCAGAACCCACAAAAAGTTGGGTATCCCAATGCACTTATGGAGAAATGGGAGGCAGAGACAAGAGAATTGTCAGAAGCTGGAAGACCATTTAGACTGATATATGCAGAAGTACGACAGCAACAACAAAGAGATTCTGTCTCAAACAAGATGGAGACAAAGACTGATTCCAAGGCTGTTCTCTGACTTCCTTCCACACACTGCAGCACATGCCTTCCTGTACACACACAGACATTTCACACACAGACATCTCGCGCACACACACACGCACAGAATTTTCTAATTACAACTGTTACCAACAAGAGTAATTTTGTTTGTACCAGCAGATTTTTCTGAGTGATACTTAGTAAGGAGTTTACTCTCTGGTACTGAGCCTCTTAAGAACTGCAAAATTCAAGTGGGACTCCAGAAGGTCTAAGTGAATACACTTGCAAACTAAGAAGGCATAAACAAATGATGCTAAAGTAAAAGGTATCTTGACTATTGTGCAAGTCAATCTTTTCTTCCTCCAGAGGAGAAAACTGAAACCCCTAAAAGCCATCCTCTCTAGGGCTGCAAGTTCAATGGCACAGACAGACCCAGCCAGGACATGTTTTTCACAAACTGTGTTATTCCATCATCCATCCCAAAGGTTGAGGAGAAAAACTAGTAACAGTACTTGCTTAGAAAGACAGAAGAAAATGTTCTTTTTCTTTTTCAAACTTAGTTTGGTGACCTAAGTCACCTCTTGAGATTTGCTAACCTTGAATTATAAGATCTACTCCATATTAAATGACATCATTCCTTGCATTAGTATAAAAGCTTTTCTCCATACATTGATAAAAGCAAAATGGCTGATATCCCAACATGACATTCCTGAATTCATTGTTTCAATAAAAAAGTGAAATTGTTTACACATGGCATGAAAATTTCACCTGTGATTCATACTGAAAAATATTAAATATCAAAAAACCCCACATTGAATAACTCCGAGCTCTGTGTCTCTGGGCCACTACAGTCAATGGCCTGTCCCAGGCTCCACAATGGAAGGTGGAGTTGAATTCTTCTGGAGACCACAATGAAATTTTCTCTCCAAGTCTGAATTCAACTAAAAAGTAAAATGTGGGAACTTCAAGCCTCTGCCCAGGTCTTAACTATTTAATTGCTGTGTAGCTCAAGAAAGCCATGCAGACCCCTGGCCTAGCTCTATTCTTAGGCAGATGAAGATCCCAAGGCTGCAGAAGGCCTGTGTGCGGTAGGAGGTCAGAGCCGGGGAGGGGGCGGCAAACCTGGGCTAGAATCTCTAATTAGAGCTAGGAATTCTTTCTATCACACCAGCCCTTTCAGTTTTCAGTGCAGACAGAGTAGCACTTGCATCTTTGGGCTGGGGATGTGGCTTTCCCTAGCAGGCATGAGGTTCTTTCTGGGTTAGGTCTTCAGCACCGCAAGGATATCAGTACTTCAAAGACATTGTTGGTTTACAGGGAATTTAAGGTCGGCCTGGGCTACGTGAGAGTGTCTCAAAAATAAGGAGGTGGGGTAGCGTTGGAGAAGTGAGGTAGTTCAGCGGGTAGAATACCTGCTCACAAACCTAGCAACCTGTATTCGATTCCTGAAAGCCTGTATAGTGGAAGGAGAGAACTAACTTCTGAAAGCTGGCCTCTGACCTCCACCTATGCAATATATGGCATGCATATGTACTCGCTGTCTAAAAGAAAATGAAGTATTAAAAAAGAAGAGTGTTCATATATATGTAAATTTAATTTGTATTTAACAAACTACATGTGATGTTTAAGAAGTTTACAAGACATCTTATAATGGAAACAGTAGTTCTTGCTATTCAGTGGCAACTACTTCAAGCTGTTCCTTATCTTCATCTAAGTTAGTGTTATTGCTTATGCTTGCATTTTAGACATCATCCACCACATTGCTACTATGAAAGAATTTCATTTTCTTACTCTACTCCTCTCTCACACACATCTTTCCCTTCTTCCATATGTCCCTTACTTTTTATTAAACATGAAAATTTCAAGACAGCATGTTTTTGTTAAATCACAATGCTGTCCAGGCCAGGCCCTAGCAGACAACTCTGTTTTGTTTTATTTTGTTTGCTTGTTGAATTTTCAAATGTCCTTAGCAACATGAACTAAGAAACTGTCACACTCTTCTCTATCTGATTACATACACCATCTACTGGTTGTTAAGTCAATTTCTTTCCGGGCTGAGGTATTGCCCAAAGTTTATGTCAATCACTTCATTTTGTAAAAATGTTTTTGAATATTTTTAGCTGCTCAGTTTTTAAAAATTATTTAGTCTTTTTAATACAAACATAATACATCCCTCTCCCACCCACCCTCCTGGCTGCCTGCTTATGTGGACCACAGGGTTGCCTTTGGGTTGTCTGTATTGGTATGGGCTCAGGTCTCTGTGGCAGATTAAGCAGCCCTTCCTTGGGTAGACCCACTGACAGGGATGCTTTCCTTCACGAGTCTAGCCCTAGCCCCTAAAGTTCCACTTGCATGTAATTATTTCTCCTGAGTTCATCGTTAGTATATGGGGCAATGTTAATATGTAAGTCATAGTGCAGTCTGGTGAGGATGTCTCATTGTGGTAAGTTTCTGCATGTAGCAGCTCTATCTTTAGTGGAATAACTTGGCCAGCCATGGTCACTTCATTTCTTGGAGTTTCTTATTTATAAAATTGGGAGCACTGTTTTCTTAACGTATATATACAGATGGCCCACACCAGTCTCTGGCACCAGGTGGGTACTCAATATTCAACCCTTACTAATACATTCATACATCCTTCTCTGTTTGATCTGCATGGCATTTATCACTATGCTGGGCTTAAAAACTAATTCTTAATAATGGTTTATTACCTAAGTAATAAGAAGGGAATCAAGAAAGGAAAAAGAAATGAGCATTTCAAATCAAAAGGTAAAATTTTAAATATACTGCTCATATCTTTTAAATAATAATTTTCACTAAGTCTCTGACTAGAGAGGCAACAATTCACACATACACGCACACATACACTTTGGGGAAAATGGAAAGACTGATACATGATGTGGGAGGTCAGAAGACCTGGGTGATAGACCCAGCTCTGCTATGAGGTTGTGGGCAAATTTTTTCCTTGGTTAGCATAGTTAAATAATTTCAAACTTTTAAAATTACACTGCTTAACAAGTTACCCTGGAAAGGTATTATCAAAACTAGAAAGGAAGAGAAGGATCTAGGCAAAAAAGGGAAAAGATAAAGATACGGTAAAGAGGGAAAGACTCAGATAACTAAGTTCCTAATGTTCCATCCACCCACTTACCCACCTTCCTCTCCACGTTAGCTAGCTCTGTCTTTGCATCAACAAAGCTCTTCTCGCCATGATCAGTTCCTTGTGTGGAAAACAGGTCCAGTAGTGTTTGTTCATGAAACTGCTGAGGAGCATGACTAGGAGTCGCATCTGTGGAGGATGGCGGCTCCTGAGGTATGATGGTTACAGGACTGTGCCCTGGGCCTGAGGCTAAAGAGCTGTTTATGTTGCTTGTCAGTGGTCAGAACTGACTCTAGGGCTTTCAGCAGCACAGCCAGAACAGACAGGTTACAGATGCAGTCCTGGGCTTAGCTAGTAAAGTGCCAGTTAAAACATACGAAGCCCTAGGCTTCATGCCTAGTACTGCATAAATCCAGTGCAAGTACGTATGACATGCCCACAATCCTAGTTCTGGGGAGGTGGAGGCGAGGAGATTAAAAATTCAAGGCAAGCCTGGGTACATGAAACCCTGTAATGATAAAAGGCAAGAGGACCATGCATTCAGGGCCAGCATAGGCTACATAGATAGACTATGTCACAAACAAACAAAAAACTCACTCCTTCCCCTCCAAGAAATCTTATCTCAGTTTCATCCAAAACCACCTTCACCAGCTACTACCAGCACCACACTTTTCTAAGTTCAATTACTTCTACCTCTCTTCCTACTGGCAAAGCAAATGACAAGAAAACCAGGCAAATAAAATAGTACTTTGGGTCTAACTGCCTTAAATTAGCCTCTGAAATAAACACCTTTTGTAACAACTTCCTAATGTACCACCACCCAGAGTCTAAGCAGTTTATAAGTTGAATTTTGGTTTCAATTAGCTTGGAGTTCAGCTTTATTCTGGCATAGAACTCCATGGAAGCAATTAAGTTTTTCTTTTGTTTGATGGCTGGCATGCAAACAGGATGAAAACTACATGTACATAACATAATAAATCAGAGGGAGATGGTGTCCATGATTTACCTGAAAAATTGGCAAATAGTATTGTCTACTGGCAAAATAAAAACCCTACAGTAAAACAAACCATGAAGATTTGCCTTTACAGTCACTGGAACAAGCAGAAAGAAAACCAGAGCCTAGAACATGTTCAAATCACAATGCACGCCAATTTCATTAACTAACATCTTATTCTCTCCCATACCCCTTTTCTGTGTAAAAATGCAATATGTTTGTCTTATCCCAAATCACCATGTGGTCACAGAGTTTTCTCAAATAAGACAGGTTGGCCATGATGTTAAGAGTCCTCAGGCTTGGAATCACCTGCTGCTCTGTAGATCAAATTTAAAAATGAAGCATAATTGTACTTCTGAGAAGTAACTGCTAAGCATCTTCCTATTGAGTAGAGAAGTTTAATTTTATATCTAAGGTCTCAATTTTATTTTTAAGAACAATTTTTTTGGGTCAGGAAAAACTCTAGGGGTTCAGAAATAATTTTGTCTTTTAGGTTTTGGAAGAGGAGAAAGTGACTTTAAAACACACACACACGCACACATACACACACAACCCCCAAAGCACACTACCCATACAAGGCCACTTATTGCATGGCTTATTAGTTCCATATGGCTTGAGCTAAGCTGCATGATAGGTTTGATACAAACCGTCTGTTACTGTGAGGGAATGCATAGTTATATGGGCTTCAATAAAGGTTACTAAAAGATCAACACTCTTGTGATGGGATTACAATGAATTTGACTACAAAGAGAACTGGTCTGGAGGAACCAAAAAATCCAAAATTAAAAATGCACACATGCATCAAAGCTTCAACTTTAGAGTTCTGGTTATGCAGTCAAAAAATCTCTACAGGATGAGTTGCCGATATTTAAGTTCATTTCTAAATGCTGAGGTTTTACTGACATGAAAAGAACAGATTATAAGCTTTAAAAAAGGGCACTACCAAATCAAAAATAAAGTCTGCTTTTCAGAAAGAAACTACAACTTGCTCAAAGTTATGGAAAAGCTACTTAAAGAATATTTAATACGAGCCATCTTAGAGTAAATTGTCACAATAGACAGCTCTAAGGAAAAATGGAAGAACTTGATTGTGAGCTTTTGATTTGAAGAACAACATAAATATGTTTCCAACCTCATCTATAAACATTTGCCAGTCTTTTCTAACACAGATATGTTGTAATGTAAATACCAGACATGGCCAGGCCAGCTATCTTGAGGTCTGAAGGCCAAATATCCAGCCTAAGAGCTCTACAAAGTTTCCACCACATCTCCCAGCCACACTATCAACGCCCTCAGAACATGGATTAATATGAGAGTACATGGCACTCTAAAAGCACCCCACACCTGCTTTGTTTCCCCTGAGGCAGAAGAAAGAGGATACATGGTCACTGAGGTTGAGTGGGCTGTGTCCAGGGACAAAAGGTTGTTTTAATGACTTCTGATCACAGGCTCTTTTCTACTATCACGTGCTGGTTTTTTAATGTTAATTTTTATTTTTTTTGAGGATTAGGGCAGAGTTTATTAGATAAGAGAAAGAACAGAACTCACAGACTGCAGACATGTAGTACTATAAAGGCAAGGGGGCGCTAGAGAACTCATGGACTCCAGTCACAGAAGCCCTGAGGGGCAAGGAGCTAGAAAAGAATTCATGGAGTCCAGATCTGAAGTGCCACTAGGGGCAGATGCCAAAGATATCATGTGCTGCTTTAAAAAAAAAAAAAAAAAAAAAAAAAAATATATATATATATATATATATATATATATATATATATATATAAGCCAGAGAGATGACTCAGGGGTTAAGCCTCTGTCTTACAAGCAGAAGATCCTGAATTTGGATCCCAGATCCCATGTGAAAACGCCAGGCAGAAATGGTGGTGGCTTGTACTTCTGGCCTTGGAAGGTGGAGCCTGAGAAACTCGAAAGCAAAGCAAAGAACACGTAACACAATCTAAGATGATTCCCTATGTCATCTCTGGGCTTCCAAGTCACATATATAGTGCCCTCTGTATACACACATACACATACACGCACACATATTTTATAAATAAAAATAAAACATTATTTCTGAGAAAGAGAAAGAGCAAAAGCAAACACATCCATGCAATGTACCACATTTAGAACCGAACACTCATATCAAGACTACAGTTAGCAGAACAAAGACAGCTTTCCAGAATGTTGCCAAAGGGAATCACAGAGGACAGACTCCTGCATCTGGCCTTTTCTCATTCATATTTCTGAGACTCGGTCAAGTTGCTACATGTGGGAATAGTTCATTATTTATTGTTGAGTAGTTATTTCCAACTATTTATATACAGACCAACTGATGTGGTCTTTCCTTGGACCAATATTGAATTGGTCATTTAATAGCAGGTATATGATCAATTTTATTTTAAAAATGCCAAACTTTTTCAAAGTGGCTAAATAGATTGGTGTTCCTGGCACCAACGTCTGTGTATTTCCCTCAGCACTTGGTATTGTCTGTTTTAAACCATTTAGCCATTCTAGAGCTGAGAGCAAGTCAGAGGTACAGTGCTTGCCTGCATGTGGTAGCCCCAAGTGTGATCCCCAGTACCAAACAAATATACAAAAAGGAAGTTTAAAACAAATTTTACCATCCTAATACCTGGGCAGCAGTGTCATTGTGGTTTTGACTTATGTGTTTCTGATGACTGACAGTATTGAACATTTTCCATGTCCTTGTCTGCCACTGTTTTCCTGCTTTCTAGCAGTCTGTGAGCTACCTAATGAGGAAGGAAGGTGAGCTGCCTCTGAGGGATTCTTTGTACCCACCATGTAATGACCTCTGAGCAGTATTCCTCTGCACAAAACAATTTCTGTTAGGAATCCCATTAGAACAATTTTTTTTTTGTTCTTAGCTTCATGTATATATACAATGAATTTAGGTTGTTTTTACTTATATTACCCAATCCCCTCCCGCTTGAGTAGTTTCTTCCTTGAAGGCAATCCTGCACTCAATGAAGAACTATGATGTGTGAAATAACAAAATGAAAATGCTATCCTAACTGCAGAGATGCTTGCATAAGAATTCAGATAAAGTGAATGCATAATGGCATGAGTCTGCAGTCCCAGAACTTGGGAGCTTTAGGTAAGAGGATTCTGAGTTTAGAAAAACCTAAGCTACTAGAGCAAGACCCTATCTCCCAAGGTGGTGGGGGGGAGGGGGAGACAGGGAGGGGAGAAATCAGATGGATCTATTAGTTTCGCTGGAATACAAAATAAACTTAGGGCTGTGTAGATGACACAGGTGGTAAAGTACTGGTTACATAAACTTGAAGACATGAATCTGATCTCCAGTACCCACATAAAAGCCAGGCATGGTGGCATGTCCCTGTGAAACCAGTGCTGGAAAGGCAGAGAGAGGCACATCTCTAGTTGAATCCATGAGCTCCAGGTTGAGTAGAGACCTGTTTCAAAAAAATAAGGTGAACAGGGAAGACACCCGGTGTCACTGGCTTTGCATAGCACATGCATGCATGACATGCACATACTTAAATATGTTGCTGTAAATTTGGTTACACAAGAACAAACCCTTCCCAAGCAACATTTAGTAACCACAAATACTTGCCCATTAACAAATTATTCAATCAATAAATAATGACTGAATGGTCTGTGTGGTGCTGATGTCAACGGCACTCACTATTTGTAGCAAGGGAAATTTGGAAATATTTGTGGTTTAGGGACAGTTAAGGTGTGGAGTCTTAATGTGTGTCTCAGGTCTGCCCGACCTAATGCTTTGTGCTCTTAACCACCTAACTTGGATGATGGCTACAGTGGTCTTGATGTTCCCTACTGCTTCTCTCGCCCTGTAACCCACAGAGGGAATGGAACTCAAGGGCTTACTTGTATGATTTCATTTAATCTTCAAAAGCAATCAGAGAAGATAAATGGTATAATTCCAACTCTGTGCATGATGAAGTTTACAAAGCTAGGAGAGTTGCCTGAAATTTCCCAGGTAGCAAACAAGAGGAGATGGCATTTGAGTTCAACTGATTGTTGACATCACAACACAAAGTTTAAATACCACTTATTTGTTGGTGAGAAAACACTGTCTTACTTTATTCCTTGTGTCATTCCAATAGTTACAGAGACAAATACTTTTGATCAGAGAAACACATTCTCTTGTGATTTCAGAAAATTGACAGCAGTTATATCTCTTCTATTCAGCTGTTATTCAGCTCAACTATACATATTTAGTCTTTTAAAATATGATACTTGGGGCAGCAAGATAGCTCAGTGGATAAGGTACTTGTGAACTTGCAAACTTGGTGACCTGAGTTTAACATGGAAGAAAGAGAACTGACTTGTGAAGTTGTCCTCTGACTTTTGTCCATGCACCACAACATACACGTCTTCTCTCTTTCTCTGTCCATCTCTCTCTCATAGATGATATAAAAAGATCTAATACTTGTACATTAACTCCTACAGCCTTGTAGTCATTTCTCTGAATACCCTTCAGTGTCCTTTAAAGAGTCTAGCTAAGAAGTGACTGAAATGGAACAGTTTTGCAGAATGCACTTTTTCTTTCATTAATGATTTTCCCTTTTAAATGTTTCATTGCAACAGCTTCTTTTTGCCTCTTAGTTAATTTGTGAAAATCCCATAACCTCGTTTGAACTGCAACACAGTCTAAGCCTAGGCATCTACTGTTTAGTCTCTGGTTGATCGTAAACAAAGCAAACTTCAGAAACACCCCAAATCAGCAAAGAACACTGACAGTGCTCCTCTGACTGTACTGATGGGCTTACAGTTTATTTTGGAATAAATTTTATCAGTGTTTGATCCAACGATCCTTTAACTATATGCTATTTCCTGTCCTATAATGGGATTCCTGAGGTACTTAACTTCTACAGAGAAAAGGTTTGTCTGGGCCACAGCCTTGGAGCTTTGGCCCTGCAGCTTTGGCCTCTGGTGAGGCGGCACATCATGGCACAAGTGTAGGACACAGGGAGCTGTTCACCTCATCACAGGAAAAAGGAGAGACAGGAGTCCTACGGTCTCCTTAAATGATGACTCCTACAGGTCCCACTACCTCTCAAGAGCACCACCCTGAATCAAACCTTTAATTCCCAAGTCTTCCTGGGTCTATGGGGATATCAGATCATAACACTGCAGAACACCTACTATTTGCAAGGTATGAAGAGATCACAAAATGACAGGTATAAATACTGCCCCCAAAGAGGTTACCTAATAATGGAGTGATAATTAAGTGAACCTACAAGGCAAGTGTAACTTAGTAGGAAAGTCTGAAGTGGAGATAGCCAACGTTACCTTTACCTACTGGTGTTACCTCTGATAATTTCATGTTTACAGCATATGGAGACAATTTGGCTTAATCTAATTACATAAACCTTTTGGAAGCATTTGGTGTGGTGTCTCCCCTACCCCCAGGCTCATAACAAAAGAATCTGCAGTATGAGAAGGGCTTGATGGGACATTACTGGTCCAAAGAGAGAGGAGCCATATGAGAAGGCGCACGGATGGGCTGAAGGAGTAAAGGGTGGCCCCTGGCCAAAAGCCAGCAAGCGAAAGGAACTTTAGACCTATAGCTGAAAGGAAATGAAGTCAACCAACAATTTACAAAAGCCTGGAAGTAGATTAGCCCCAAGAGCATTCAATGAAGGTTTTGGCCTGGTCAACACACCTAGATTTTGGCCTTGTGAGACCCGGAGCAGAGAAACTAGCTGAATCTACCCAGACTTCTGACCTGCAAGCTGTGGGATGAAAATGGGAACTGATGAGGCAAGAAAAGAGGCGAAAAGAGGTAGAGCTGCTTAAGCTGCTAAATTGATGATAGTTTGTAGGAAACAAGAAAAGTAACACAGGCTGGAAAGATTATAGCTGTCCTCTGCCTGAAACTGAAGAAGAAAATGGCTTGGGCAGTTCCCTCACAAACAGGAAATAGCGAGGCCAGGGGAGAGCACTTGTGGACCTTGATTTAACACTTAATTCCACATGCACTTTTATGCATTTGCTGTCAGGCACAACAGGGAAGTCCCCAGACAGCCTGCTGAAGGGCTCAGTTAGCAGACAAGATGGTTCCCATTCAGCACATGCTAGGATATAGTTGCCTCAGATAGTTTAAATGCTGCGGGAGCAGAGTAACGCCCTAACACCTGATGCTTGGGTATCCCGGAGGCAAGTCAGTGAGATGCCATCTTTTTGCTTTATCCTCATTCCTTCTGCCCTAGTGTTGTCCTAGCCTGTGCTGAATTTGCTGCTTTTTTTCATATTGAAAAGATGACATTGCCCCAAGAGCCAAAAATAAATGGGAATTGAAAATAAAAAAAAATGCTGAAAACCATCCCAATTTCATCTCCTCTGAGGAGTATGAGTTCTTATTCCACTAATCACAGTTCTGTAAAATATTCTAGACAGTTTGGTCAGGGTAAAAATCAAATTTAGTCTCTTGTGTTTAGGGAAGACAGACTGGGCAACAATAACAAAAAATCCCATGTGAACAACTGGTTTAGAACAGGACAGAATCTTTGGTGCTTAGAGAAAGCAAGTATAAATGGTTAAGTCAGAAACCATAACATATTGGGAGTTCAATATCATCTTTGACTTCATAATAAGTTGGAAGTTAACTTGAGTTACATGAGCCCATCTTCAAAAACACAAGAAAAAACACAAACAAGACAGAGATACTCACTCACTTTGATCAATCAATATTAATTATAATTAATTTATTACTATAAAATGCTATGAACCATTAGAAACTGGAAAACAGGGGTTAGGGAGATGAATAAACAGTTAAAGCAATTGCCATGCAAACAGAGAAAATCAAGTCTGGACTCTCAGATTCCAGGTAAAATGCCAGGTGGGTATGGAGGCCTGTTTATAATTCCAACCCCAGAAGTTTGGAAATTTCCCAAGCAAACTGGATTGCCAGACAAGCCCGAGCAATGAGCTCTGGGTTTAGAGACACAGGCTCAAAAGTAAAGTGGAAGAGTAATAGAGGATAATGTCCAACACCATGCTCAGGCCTCCATATGCACGGACATCCGCACCCACAAACGTGTGCACCCACAAACGTGTGCACCCACAAACGTGTGCACCCACAAACGTGTGCACCCACAAACGTGTGCACCCACAAACGTGTGCACCCACAGCAGATACATATACACATGTGCATACTCCACTCCTACACACATGCAAAAATGGAAAAGAAATTGGAAAATAAAAAAATTAACATTATAGATGTTCTGAATACACATCTAGAAAATCTAAGCAACTAAGTGAAATTTATTACAGTTCAGTACAAAATTAAAGAAACTAAACATGAACTGGAATGTTACAGTCATTTTAAATGGCAACGAAGACGAAATATCTAGAAATAAGCAAAATGGCAATTTTTCTATTAGGAAAACTTTACTATTCTAATGAGGGATATAAAAGAAAATCTTAGTAACTCATACCCGGCTCTTGGCTAGTAAGAGTGATTATAAATAAAATAATGATAAATGAAATATAATGCATAAGTTTTTGATAAATAGATAAAAACATTTCTGCAGCATCTTCTAGGCCCTGATCAACCCATTCATTCATGATAAGAACAACAAAAAGAAGGTAGGATTCTATCCCCACAAACCGAAGTGCAGAAATTAGTAATTTATTTCTACAATCCCTACACAAGATCTGTAATAAAACTACAAATGCTTGAAAGACAGAGATGCTACTGCACTTACTGCTGGAAGTAGTAACCTCATGCCAGTGTGTGGCCATTACTATATTTCTACTTTATGTTTTGGAATTGAGTTGTCAACTGCAGGGGTAAAACTGTTTTTCCTCTTCCCAGTTACGGAGATGTCCTCAGGATGTCTGCCCTGCCCAGAGGTGTTTTGAAGCTTAGGCTTTGTTGTCTTTGCAGGCCACGGGGCAGATTCCAGCAGACAGCGGAGAGACTAGAATAAATCTGTGGAACGGGCCTTGTGGGCAGAGCGTGGTACAAAGATTATGTGGTGAGGCCCAGAACCCTGGTGGTAGAGGGTAACTCTCAAAGGCTCTTTGGTTCTGCTGCTCCACAGAACAGACTTCCTCCATTCTGACCCTGCCTAGTCATCCAGTCACAGACATGCACAGTGAATGACCCAGAGGTTTAATTCATCCCAGGCTTCCCAGTCTTCCCTATCTGTTAAAAATATTATTTCTCTTGTTAGCTAAACATTTTCCCTTCTGATTTCTAAATATTTCTATGAATTCAGTGCCTTGGCCAGGATTAATTTGACTCCTTTTTCTGGACATCTATCCTTTTTTATATGATGATAGCTATCTCCTTCCCTTGGACATATAAAAAAAACTTTTGTTTTGTAACTTGGCTATAATAATAATAATAATAGATTTAATGTTCATTTTTCAGTCTTATCAATAACTTCTATTACACTTTCACCCTCTATCAGATCGAGTTGTTACAGAGCATATTAGATAGATTTCAACAGGACAGGGATCTTTGCCTCCCCAGTGAGACTTTTGTTTTGTCTGTGGCGCTGTGTTGCAACACGGGAGAACACCGACTTCTTTCTCTACGGAGTCAGGCCAATGCGCTTAAGGACTCACTCACCACGCTGCCTTCCCTGTGCGCTCTGCAGTCAAATCCTGAGAACACTGGCCAGTCCCTAAGCTGCTGCCTTCCATTCTCTACACAGCAAGTGACCATGTCAGGCTGCTCTTTGGTCTGGAGAATGTTCCTTGTCCTTCCTATCCCTGGCTGTGACAGGCTGAAAGTGTATGATCTCTGTTGAGGCTCTAGTCTACAGTGTGACACTGTTTGCAGGATTTAGAGGAGGAAATTAGGCCATGAGTGTGGGGGGCCTTGGGATGGGACTGGAGCTCTTGGGAGAGGAGGAGAGCTTGTTGCCTCTCTCTGATCTCTGCAGAATGAGGCGCGATGAGAAGGGGCCATCTGCAAACGAGAGGCAGGCCTCACTATCCACCGTGAGAAACAGAGGCCAGCTTTTTGTTTTGTCTTCTTTGTCACAGCAGTTCAAAGTAATTAAGACACCGACTGTTTGTTTCCTTATACTTTGTTATGATACTGAGATGAGTTTCCTGGTAGAACCAATGAGAGCAGCCCGGGTGATCGACTGATAGGCTTCAATATGCCAAGCTCTTTGTCATGTCCACACCTGCAGCTCGCACACCGTCTAGTAGTATCATCTAGTTTTATAGATGGTAAATAGAAGGTCATGTGATTCCTTCCAACTGTGATAATATTCCAATCATGGTACATCTTATTTCAAGCCCATGAACTTTTTTTTTTTGAGGATTAAGGTAAAGTTTATCAGAGGAGAGAAAGAACGGAACTCACAGACTCCAGACATGAAGTGCCATGAGGGGCAGGCGCCCCAGAGAATGCATGGACTTCAGGCCTAGAATCCATGAGAAGTAAACTAGAAATGAGCTCATGGACTCCACATGTGGAGTGCTGTGAGGGGCAGGTGCCCTCAAGCCTGTGAATTTCTAACTCTATTGTTCTCACAACATTCTAGCTCTCTCTTTGCAGGATGGATGTAATGGAGAGACATGACAGAGGGACGAATTTTGGTTCAACATGAAGAATATTTTTTTCTCAGCTTGAATATACAGACTGCTTCAGAAGGTAATAAATGTCTTGTCAATTAGGGGCTTAGAAAGCATGGATATTTCTTGGGAGTACCATAGCACAGGGTCTACATGGGGTTGGGAGTTAAGGTGATTTCTCTGAGATCTAAATTTTGTGACTGAGGATTCTGAATTTTAATTCACAATCATGAAAAGATACATTTAGGAAAGCTCTTTGGTAATTTGGGACATTCATTAGTATGTTTGAATCTCATCCTACTGAGGAAAATGCAACAAAATAAGGCTAAATTTGGTTAAAAGAAAAATATGAAGTTCAATGTATTTTACTGTAAGTTCAAAAAATATTTTCCTTTCTTTTAAAAGTTTTTTGAGGACACGGGAATAAGGATGGCAGACTGCACAAACTTATTTCCTTCTATTACCTCTTGAAACTCCAACATAACACTAGTAGTTCTACTTTCTTTTCTACAGCACTTCAAAGACAATGTCTCCAGAATCTCTGTGCTTCCCTTATCCCCACTGAGAAGATAGCACTAATTTAAATGGTTTCCATGGTATGTGCTGTGTCATTTCCTACTATTAACACTAGCTGTGCTTTGTCTTTTACTCATCTCACAGTGGCACATCTTGGTTTATGTGTCATATTTATCCTATCTAGAATTTATTCAGTTTCCTCAGCACATACATTTAAGTTCTTGAAAAAAAACAAATATGAAAAAACTGACACACTATTTTATTTATTATTAAATAATTGTTTTCCCCTTAGTGGGACTGAGGATCAAGTCCAGGACCTTGCACCTGTGAGGCAAACTCGACTATTGAGATGAAAAAAGAAAAAACAAAAATATCAACAGCAGAATATTTTTTGTTTTATTTTGTTTTAAGATAGGGTCTCACTAAATTGTCCAAGATGAACTAACTATGTAGGCTTGAAATCTTCCTGTGCCGCCTTCTTGAATACCTAAGATATTATGTTGCTGTGCTTGGATGTGACCAAGTCCTTAACATTTTTCTCTGTTTTTTTTCTCTGCTAATTACCTACGTTAGATCTTCTGTTACTATCCCTCAGGCGCCTAGGTTGGACCTTTAGATATTTATTCCATAGGTCCTGGTGCTTGACATATTTTTCAATCTTTTTTTAAACTTCCTTCCTTCCCTCCCTTCCTTCCTTCCTTCCTTCCTTCCTTCCTTCCTTCCTTCCTTCCTTCCTTCCTTCCTTCCTTCCTTCCTTCCTTCCTTCCTTCCCTCCCTCCCTCCCTCCCTCCCTCCCTCCCTCCCTCCCTCCCTCCCTTCCTTCCTTCCTTCCTTCTTCCTTCCCTTCCTCCCTCCCTCTCTCCCTTCCTTTCCCTCCCTCCCTCCCTCCCTCCCTTCCTTCTTGCCTTCCTGCCTGCCTTCCTGCCTTCCTTCCATTTTGTGTGTGTGTGTGTGTGTGTGTGTGTGTGTGTGTGTGTGTGTGTGTATCAGAGGATACTGTGTGTAGAGGACTAAGGATAACTTTGAGAATCACCCTAGATTGCTTTAACCTTTTTGTTTCATTCTGGGATTTCCCAGGCTCTACTTCCCACCAAGGCCAAAGTGCAGCCTTCTGCTGTTTCCACCTGGCATTTTTACGTGGGACCTGGGATCTGAACCAGGACTTTATGCTTTTGAGGCAGAGTCTTAACTCCTGAGCCACCTCTCCAGCCCCCATTTTTCAATCTTTTAATTTTTTCTTTAGATTAATTTCTATTGTTTTATCTTCAAAGTCATTGATTTTATAATATCCTCTCTATTTTGTTGTTAAACACATCCAGAGGCTCAACTATTATTTTAGATATTATCTCTAGCCTCCCTCCCTCTCTCCCTCCCTCTCCCTCTCTCTCTCCGCCTTCCTTTCTTTTTATACTTTCCTGTTTCTCTGCTGATATTTCCTACACAGCTGTTCCTCTGTTATCTGTTGGGGACTGGTTCCAGGACCTCCTGCAGCTACCTGTGCATCTGTGGATGCTCAAGTCCCTTAAATGAAGTGGCATATTACATGGTAAGAGTAAATCACCTTAAGTTGCTTACAGTACCCAAGGCAATGCAAACACTGTGAAGAGCATCTGAGCTGGACTGTTCAGGGAATAAAGACAAGAGGAAGAAACAGCCCATGCTCAACACAGATCCTTTCTTCCACCTCTCAGTGCTTCAAACCAGCTGACTGAATCTGTAGATGTGGAATCCATGGATACTTATATTTACTGTCATTGAGAATGTGTGCTTTGCTTGATATGGTGAGTTATACTTTTAATTCCAGACTTGGGAGGCTGAGGCAGGAGGATTACTGTGAATCTGAGGGTAGCCTGGGTTGCTCTTCCAGCTGGGCAGAGTAGTAGTCACCTGTAATTCTAGCACCTGAGAGTTGCGAATCACCAGGGTAAGCGGACTAGCTACCTAGGCAAGTTCTAAGTTCAACTGAAAAACCCTGACTTAATAACACAGAGGAGAATGGCTGAAGAAGGTAGTCGGTGTCAACTATGGGCCTCCATAAGCACTCCTATACTTGTATCTACACACCAACATGCATAAACACATGTGTGCATCCCACATATACACATAAAATCCCACCAATATATTCAAAGATGAAATAACTCAAGGATCCTCCCTTCTACAAACTCAATGACCCATTCCTGACTGAAAGGATCTTAGTTATCTAATACAACAGATTTTGAATTACTGACCACTGGCCAAATCAAACAAGTAAACAGGACAGCAGTGGGGAAGCCAAGTGTCTCTAAGATGTCTCAGGAACCTTACAAGCTAAAAACCAGCAAAACAGTGATTTCAAATTTGTAAGACAAAAGTCTTGTGCCTAAAATTTCATTTATAACCAGAGAATACCTTCAGATTTATAGTCTCAAGATTTAAGTCATCTGTGCTTTCTTAGGAAACTACAAAAGAATGCAGAGCAAAACAAAGGAGTAATGTGAGAGGGGAGGTCCGTTTAGGACTCAGGACTTCAATGAGAGCATGCAGGGAGGGCAGCCCCAGGATTTGAAAAGACAAAGAAAAATACCTTTGATTGAAGGAGGTCAGAAGGCTCCAGGAGAGATTTGTTCCATATATGAAATGATTTGGCTCTTGACATGTAGCTGTTTAAGTATCTGACATCTTTGAACTTTCCCCCCATCTGAACAGGTTTATTGAACATAATAAAGTTCTATATACAAAGCGACCTACACCTCCTGCTTTGAAATAGGATCCTTTAGCCAGGTATGGTGACAAACACCTGAAACACACACACACACACACACACACACACACACACACACACACACACACACACAAATATTCAAAAAATTTAAAAATTAAGACTGTCAATGAAAGGTATACTATTAGAAAACACTGGTAACATTGACAATATTTGTCAGCTTTCTAACTATTGGGGGGAACACTCAATAACATAAATATCAATTTGCTCCCAAAGGCATATGAAATTACTTATTTTGTTACTTCTCCTTGATCTCACCCTGGTCCTCAAAGCCTCGCACCACCTTCTTAGGCACATGCAGAGTCAAGGACCATTTATAAGCGGAGACAGTAATTTTAGTGGATATAAACAGGCACTGTCTCTTCTCCTTTTAAATGGCAGGCAGGCTATTCTTTTCAGTGTTGAGTTCTTAGTTGTTAGTGCAGATAGGAAGGAACTGATTCAGTTGCCGTCCAAGTACAGGATCAAGTGGCAACTTGGTGTCTGGTCCTTAAGGAACTTGTTAGTTCAGTAGGACACATAAGAAATAACAACAGAAGGAAAAAACAGTGGTATATTTGATGGACTGGTAGGTTATGAAACGGGTTCAGCACGGAGAACCAAAGTGACTGAAAGCTCTGCAGGAGAGTCAAGAAAAGCTTCACAGATGTGAAAACGGCTTAGCTAGACTTGTGGGCAGAGGGAGAAGTCACCTTTGGGGAAGAGTGCGGAAGCCAAGGCAGGATGGGACTTTCACTGGGCTTTTCCGGCATAAAGGGCCTGGGTGGATATTTGGAGTTAAGTGGTGGCAGGAATTGAGGTTGGAAAGTGTGGAAGGAGATGGGTGACAAAAGCCTTTGCATTGAGAGAAAGAGAGAGAGAGAGAGAGAGAGGGAGGATGTGTGCTTGAGGGGGGTGTACGGGGGAGAGGAAGGAATGTGGCAATGAGGCTTTGGAAATATTAAGTGGTTTTAAGCAAAGGACACATATGAACAGATATGGAAGGCTACTTGTAACCCTTTCTCAGTGCAAAAAGGCACATTGGAATGCCAGTTAAGTATCTGAGCAAGGAATCACTCTAGGAGACAAGGCAGAATCTCATAACAAATCAGTCAGTGGAAAAATCACAGTGGAACTACCATGATATGACTAAATTCATTACTGACCCACACAGTTCACAAATGTCACGTGCACAAGGTTCCGGGGACGGCGCTACAGTGAAAGCAGGCCAGCTGCCACAGCCAATGTGGGAAGAGAAAAAAGGCATTCTGCTTACCTTAAAAAAAAAATCAAGATCAAATAAAATAATTCACCAAAATTTTTTTCTGATAAAAGATCCTGATCCTTCATTTAAATGTATAGCCAACTATTTAAGTTTTTCTGAGCTGTTGGGTGCTTATTTGCGAAGTGGGGGCAACTTCTCCATGTTATAGATGCTATGAGGACGAATTGCCTGATGCACAATCACTGTTTAGGATCCACAGCAATGTCTGACCCACTTACATTGGTTCAGGGAACAGCAGTTGGTTAGTTAAACAGTCAGTAGCACTCACTGAAGACCAGAAGCAGGCAGGAGTCCTGAGAGCCAGAAGCCCAAAGAAGAATAAGTGAAGTTGGAGCAAGATTTAGAAACAGTCATACTGTTGGTGATTGGGTCAGTTTTAGAATCTAGTGACACGACCTGTAAGCTCAAGTATTTCAAGAATCTCATGGAGGACTCTGCCAAGAATAGGTTTGACTTTCTCACTGGCATTCCTACATACCACATACATTCATAAGCATATGTGCACAGAATGTGTGTGTGTGTGTGCATGTGCACGTAGAAACATTAGGACTCACTAAGGAAAAATAAATCTCACACACTTGAAAATGAAGGAACTGCAGAGGCAGCAGACTACTGAGCAAAGTCGACGCGTGGGATATACAAGCCAATAATTTATGTTTAGGGCTTCACAAGATGTTAGGCACAAGGAAAGGAACCAAAACAAGTCAAATTACATCAACAAAAAGGTATGAGGAGCTGGGCTGCCTCAGCTGGAATTCAGATGGCTAAGCAAGCGTCACACCACTGAGAACAAAGCCCGCTACAGCTGCAGGGAGGCCTTGGCCTTGGGGATCGATGAAATGATGCCTGTTGCCATATTACCCCAGCTTGTGGGGTTTTGTGTTTTTGGAAAAATAAGTTTGTATGATTTCTAAACTTAGCAATTTGTCTGCCTAGATTTTGCTAAGCCTGCTATGGTCATGATACAATATGATCTTTCATATTAAATCATTTATGACCTTGGTAAAATATTACTTTATATTAACTGGCTCTTGGGGCCTTTTAATTTTATGAAACATGTACTTTAGTTTTTAAAAGTATGAAAGCAAAATGGGATATTCCCGGTCTACTACTACTACTAGCAAGGACCTGGGAATACAGAGAAAACACACACCAAATCTCCATCCAATCAGTTTCAAATATGAAAGGATGCTGATGATTAAAAAGAAAATGCAGTTCAAACCCTTAATATATGGGAACAGGCCTGACAGGATCCTGGATTCACGTCTCTTCGTCGAGGTCATTCCACTGCAGGACATAACCAAGGTGAAGGGTGGTAGGAAATTCCAACACTCGCTTTAGGGCAAGAGTCAGCAGTTTTATGAATATGTGATGCCAAGTATTTCTAGAATACATGGTGAAAGAACTAAAGAAACATTCAAGCTTGTGGACCAAGCAGAAACATCCATGGATCAAAATAAACCTTATGGAGTTCCGGTAACAGGATCACATTTTAAATTACTAAAATGGGGCCGGAGAGATAGCTCAGTGGGTAAGGTGCCTGCTCGCAGACCTGGTGACCTGAGTTCAATCCTCAAAGCCTACAGGGAGGAGAGAATTGAATTCTTTTGACCTCCATCTATGTTATGTTAACAGGCTAGCAAGGACCTGGGAATACAAAGAAAACACACACCAAATCTCCATCCAATCAGTTTCAAAAATCAGTTTTCTCTCTCTCTCTAATAAATAACTCAAAAACAAAAAATCTAATAATAAACTTTTTAAAAAATAAATTACTAAAAGGTAACGAGGGAATAGGTCAGTGCTGTGCTGGTTGTCTATCTGCTCACTGAGAACAGCATGCTTGGTCCTACTGAAGGGCTCAGGGACCTGAGAACAGGCCACGAGACGGGGCATCCCCAGGCACATGGCATCTGAGGTGTGGCAAGAGCTCTTGAAATCTACGTTGTTAAAGGAGTTGCAAAGAGACCCACGGAAGAGACCTTGACATATGACAGACCTGTTGACTTTGGTATCTGATCACAGGACGCAATGATGAGGAGATGGTGCCTGCCACTAATACTAACGTATGATTTATTGATGCACAACTTAGAGGGTCTACACTGTGGCAGACAGGCAGAACACCCATCAGGTAACCCATGTGCCATGAAAAAGAAAAAGCAATTTGTTTATTTATTTTTATTCTTTGATGGTTTCACACATGAATATAATGAATTTATGTCATTTTTCACTCCTTATTACCCGATCCCATTGCCTCCCCTAGAAAAGGGGATTTAAAAAAAGATTCTATTTTATTTTTTCATATTCCTTTCAACTGTAGTGTTACTCTTAAGGTGCAACAAGTGAGGAGCCTGTGACAAAATGCAAACACACGTGCCGCTTCCTGTACTTGCGCAGCCCAGCCGATGACTGCGTGCGTGGAGTTGAGCAAGGCTCTTCCCGTGGGGAATTCTGGCTGCAGGTCTCTCAACTTCAAAGAACTTTTCTTGAAACCGAGTGGAATTCAAAACTCTTCCTACCTAGTTCTCCTTCCTTCCTTCTGTAGGAATCCTGTGTCTGTCTGAAGGCTCTTCCCATCTTTTTCCACTCACTCCCCCAATAAATCTTTGTATATCTAATCTGCTTCTGGAGTCTGCTTCTTGTCAATCCACATTAATATGCTCGAGAATGTGAATGTTAGTGCTGAACCGTGTGATTACACGGGAGGAAGAGAATGGAAGTAGAGTACTAACTTCAGTGATTCCAAGATGCATTTCACTCACAGTAGGAAAGAGCAACACAAAGAGCAAACTGAAAAGGCTCCGCGCCTAACTTTCTGTTCTGGGATAACACACTGGAAATGAAGGCTCAGGATGCAAGGCTACAGTGCTGGAGGTGAGACGGGGAAGCCATCAGACGGGCTTCACAAAGTAAAAACAACGGGAAGTAAAACAAAAAGGTGCCATTGTCATAGCCCAGCCTGAAGCATAATTTCTGGATTCCTCAAATGATGAGATGATAATAAATGAAATTAAAGAGATATATGTTGAACAGATACCTTGGTTAAGGTGAAATGGTAGGGAAAATTAAATTTTATATACATGCAGACTATTTTTCATAAGAAGAAACATTTTATATCCCTCCAATGCTACTCAGAGCCTAGTATATTGGATTAATACTTTCTGGCTTGTATAGCCAAAAGGCACTCAAAATTCTGAATCTGTTCTGAGTTTCAGATTAAAACTAGAAAATTTATACAGTAAAAGGAAACTAGGATAACATACTTTGTTTAGAAAAGATTATACAAAAGATATGAATTAACTTTTAAAATAAATGATGGTAAATATATTATAATGGTTATGCTCTAAGGAGGAAAAGTGAATAAAAATGACAAATTAATAATGTCTTTGTTTTTCACATCTACGTTTTACTAGATCTTTACTAAAAGCTCTGCGTTGTCTCAGACCCTCACATTCAGATATTAATGCCGCCTTTATAGAAATAAATAAAAAAGCACTGATGGACGATGGAAAGTGCATTAGAGTGCATGTTATCTCTCCTGCTATGAATTTAATGGATATCTTAATAAGGAGATATAAACTAATGTCACCGATTAGGAAACACATCCACTCACATCACAGCGTCCTCCAGTGGGCCTGAGGATCATGTCTGAGGAGTATTACTATAAAGCCAATGATGAATTAGCGCCAGGGGCGGAGGGACCCATAAATGTGCCTCAGAGATGTCCTGGGTTCCAGGTCAACTCTTGAGACAGCCATTTGGCCCTAAGGTTGCCCTGACAGCCTGGCTAAGCCCAGTGCTCATGACCAGCTGAAGCAGAGCTATTTTGATAGCTGGGCCACAGGCTTCCTTAGTTCTAAAAACTTGAAAATAACATTTATGTGTTTTAGTCTCTTTTAATCACTTAAATACCATAAAGTGAAGTTTCTTAGATTTTAAGACAAGATTTTCCACTCAGATGATTTCATTCTTGGGGGACCTAGTCATTATGGAGGCTTATTAAAAGAAACTGAAGGTTCACAAGCCTTTTAGAAGAATCCCGTGACATGACAAATGAAATTTAAAAAATAAATTTTTTTTGGTTGGGCTACACAAAGCAATTTCCTTTTTTTGTGGTTAGTTTAGTGGCCAGAGTTCAGCAATCCTTGGCTATAGTGGCCACCACAATTAGTGTTATCAATGTGCAGATATGGTCTCTCCCACTCTTTTACTAATTGAGTATGATTTCAGTATTCAGTACCAAGTACATGGGCTTGACCTATCAGCAGAAAATGCCCACAAATTCATTTACCACTAGGAGTTTGAGAAATCTTACACACTTTTAGGAATGATGAAAAGAAAAGACATGTGTCTAAATCTCAGTCTGCTCATATGCTCTGAGCTTATTTTCATATTACATATTATTTTTTAAAATTTATTTAGTGTATGCATATATAAGTCTGTTTATCAGAGGGCACTGTATGTCCCTGTGGAGGACCAAGGGAATCATCCTGGATTGCTTCTACTTCCTTTTTGCTTTGCTCTGGGATTTGCCTGGCTCTACCCACCAGGGCCTGAAGTACAGGTTGCTGTCCTAGAGTTTTTAGTGGGACCTGAGATCCTTCTGCTTGTAAGGCAGAGTCTTAATCCCTGAGCCATCTCTCCAGCACCACATTACATATTCTTAAAATGCTCATGTGTTGGTCCCACTTTATCTTTACATAACATGAAAGAGAAAAAAACTCCTAAACCACTCCATACAGATTTGTTTTAGTGATTTAAATTCTTCCTGCACCAAAATTACTCTAAGCAGTTTCCACATCTGCAAAGCGAATATAATAATAACACACAGAAATACTGTATGAAGATTAAAGAATATACTTTGCATAGGTAACTAGAAAAAGGAGATACTCTTATTAGTGAAGCCAAAACAAATAAAGCGCTCTGGCTCAAAATTATTTTACTTCTGGGGTGCAGGTCAACAAAAGTGAAGATTTGTGTAGTAGCCAATTACTTCAGGAGGTGGCGAGAATCTTACTGAAGAAGTCACTGAGCTGTTGCTTTACTTTCACTGCTGCTATTCTATAATTTCTAGTGGCAAAATAGTAAACACATACATAGAAAAACACACAACAATGCTGGGGAATGACTTAGCAGATACCGAGCCTACAAGTGTGAGGACGAGAGCTTAGAATCCCAAAACTCACTTAACAAGCCAAATGGGCATGGTGGCCTACCTGTAATGCCAGCACATGGAAGGCAGGATCAGGGAAAGCTTGAGCAAGCTGGTGGGCCAGATAGCCAGAACATCCAGCTACATATAAAATAGAGAGCAATAGAGGAAGACACATGTGCAAATGTACTTATACATACATGTGTGTTACACATGTGAACATACACAATATACACACACAAGTAATAATTAAATTAAATAGAAAAACAACTATCGGGAAGGATGAGACTATGAAATATGCTAGTAAATGGATGGAACCGGAAAATATAATATTGAACAAGGTATCTCAGATACGGAAACACAAATACCGCATGTTCTCTCCCTTATATGTGGATGCTAGCACTGATCTCCTGCTTGAATATTTGGCTTGGAATTACTGTAAGAGCCAGAAAATTCAAAAGGGACCAATGATTGGAAGGTGGGAAGGGACGGTTAGGGTGAAACCTTTGGAGGGGGAGATAGAGGATACCAAGGCAGGCAGAATGAAGGAGAGAATAATGGGAAAAAATACTTGTGGGAGGGGTGAGGGGATGGGACATAGGAAGGGTCGAGGGGCTTAAATAAAAACTCTAAGATTGTGGGATGGAACTAGATAGGAACCGCCTATGTTATTAATATGTCAAAAATCATTTCTTTTAAAAAAAGAGTAAGAATGGACAGTCCTTATGCAGAAGAGCACACAGAAGGAAAATGGCAAAACAAAACAAAAATGCCTTCGGTTCTTCTATTTAGAACTGAGTGACAATTAAAACTATGCTAGAAGTAGCAGGAATGTGACATTTCCCGATAAGCTGTTGGTCAGAGAGGTCTCAAAGGCCCCAAACAGTACAGGCTCTTGCCATTGCTCTTGGATACTCTCCAAACGCTGACAGAAAGACCTTGTCACTGAAGATGCAACACATGTGGGTCACAGGACATGGGCAAACAACAACAACCACCACAACAAAAACACCAGTTGGTACTGGTTTTGGAGCTTCCTCCTTGCTGGATAGCTTACCAGAGAGTACCACAGAAGCCATTGTGGGGAAAAAAGTCTCATCAACCTGTGAGATCTGCAAGTTACAATGAAAACCATGGCAACAGGTGACCGCAAGTGTTAACAGTGGCATGAGTAACAAGGAGACAACCAACAGCTTTCTGATGGGATTTAAGGCACGCTCGTCAAAATGGGACACAGTCCTGTTACTGTAAACTAGAACAAAAACATATGAAAGGAAAGGAAATAGGTCACAAGGGAAAAGCTGATTATGATTGTTTAGCTAGGAAGACAGTACACCAAACTGCACAAATGTAAATACCTGTTATTACACCCATAGAGTGGAAGAACACTCAATCTAGAAGCTTTTTTCTACAACAGAAGGTGTTCATTACTGAAAAATACAACTTGCCAAAATGCAGAAAATAAGTGTCTGTGGACTGCTTGTCTCTAAACAGGACATGTAAGTCTCACCCACCTCCACCCAAGATTCAGGGAACATCAAGGAAAAGGGGGTGGTATGACTGTAAGAGCCTGAAGTGGGAAGGAGGTTGGCCAGGTATTATCTGTCACAATATATAAGATTTCATGACAGACATATATACTTGTACAAGAATTGCACAGAAACTGTCTTATCAACATCTTACCAGACTATTAGATCTGAAGAAGTTCCACACCTCTCTGAGAGACTGATGAGGACTAATGCTGAAGGGGCAGAAAAGGAGGATGCTTTCCTCGATGGTATATCCACTGATGTAGGGTGCTTGCTGGAGCATGAATCAGGTCAGGTATGTGATCAAAGAGACCAGATGGAACACAGTGGGCCACCCGAGCAAAAAGCTTTGAAAATAGGAAGGAGTCTGGTGGGGAGATGAGATGTTGTAAGAGGAAAAGGAGAGGGACTAAAGTTTGAAAACATAAAGTCACTATATTCATGCATAAAACATTAAATAAAAAATAAAAAGGCAAAAAAGGAGAAAAACACACCATACACATACTCATGTTTAAAAGATCAAGACAGTAAAGCAAACCTTGTGCACAGTCACCACACTATCAACAGACAGAATCTCCCTGAAAACCCTTTTCCTATTCAACTCTCTTCCTGCTCTCTCATGAGCAGACTAGTCCTACAGAGATTTTCCTTGCTTTTAAACTCAGCACTGCATTGGTGAAACTCATCCTTATCACTGCCATAGTCGCCCATGTATGCAAATGTATTGTGATTAACGATGCATATACTTCTGATAGATTTTTAGCTAGTTCCTAGTCTTTGGTTAGCATCAAAGGTGCTGCTATAAAAGTCTCAAGTGCTTACGTCCAGCTTCACTGGAAGTTGCTAAGCTATTACTATATTTTCTTTTTGAGACAGGTTCTCATGGGTCCTAGGCTAGACGTGGATGACCTTGAAGCTCTGATCCTTCTGCCTGTATCTCCTGAAGTGCTGGGATTACTGGCACACACCACCATGCGTGGCTTATTTGCTGCTGAAGATCAAACTAGGACTATGTATATGTTAGGCAAGCATTCTACCATCTAAGCTACATCTCCAGCCCATCAAATGATAATTTCTAAGTTTTTTTTTAACTATTCTTTTTTTAAGAATTTTTATTCAATTGTGCACGTGTGCTTGCGTGTATGTGTGTGTGTGTAGAACCACGGGTGAATTTGGGAACCACCATGGACGCCTCCACCTCCTCCTGGTTTACTCTGCCCCGGGATTCACAAGCTCCGGCCTACCAGGACCAGAAGTGTGGCCGCCCCCGCTTTCGCCTGGCGTCTATACGTGGGGTCTAGGATCTGAACTCAGGACCTTCAGCCTGCAAGGCGGAGGCTTAACCTCTGAGCCACCTCTCTAGCCCTTTTTTTTTTTATTATTCTTTAATTTATTAACCTTTCTATCTTTCCATTTTCATGTGTGTGTGTGTACATGTGGGTGTGTGTGGGTACATGTGCGTGTGTGTGTGTACATGTGCGTGTGTGTGTACATGTGGGTGTGTGTGTGTACATGTGGATGTGTGTGTACATGTGGGTGTGGGTGTGTACATGTGTGTGTGTATGTGTGCATGTGTGTACATGTGGGTGTGTGTGTACATGTGCATGTGTGTACATGTGGATGTGTGTACATGTGGATGTGTGTACATGTGCGTGTGTGTACATGTATGTGTGTACATGTGTGCGTGTACATGTGCGTGTGTACATGTGTGTACATGTGCATGTACATGTGGATGTGTGTGTACATGTGCATGCGTGTGTGTACATGTGCATGTGTGTGTACATGTGGATGTGTGTACATGTGCGTGTGTACATGTGTGTGTACGTGTGTACATGTGCGTGTGTGTACATGTGTGTGTGCGTGTGTGTGTACATGTGTGTGTACGTGTGTGTACATGTGCGTGTGTGTACATGTGTGTGTGCGTGTGTGTACATGTGTGTGTACATGTGTGTGTACATGTGGATGTGTGTGTACATGTGTGTGTACATGTGCGTGTGTACATGTGTGTGCGCGTGTGTGTGTACATGTGGATGTGTGTGTACATGTGTGTGTGTGGGTACATGTGCATGTGTACATGTGGATGTGTGTGTACATGTGTGTGTACATGTGCATGTGTGTACATGTGTGTACGTGTGTGTACATGTGGATGTGTGTACATGTGTGTGTACATGTGCGTGTGTGTACATGTGTGTGTACGTGTGTGTGGGTACATGTGTGTGTGTACATGTGGATGTGAGTACACATGAGTGTATGTGAGAGTGGAGGTCCAAACTGATAATCATTCTCAATTGCTTTTTCATCTTATTCTTTTTAAGGCCGGGCCTCTAACTAAACCCAAACATCACTTATAGGACAGTCTGATTGTGTACTGCATTCTGGGGATTCCTAGACTTTGCCTTTTGGGGTTATAATTTATAGGACAAGCCCACCTTGTATTTTTTTGGTGGGCTCTAGGAATCCAAACTCCAGTCCTTTTGTTGGTGCAGTAATAATGGCTGAGCAGTTTTCTGACCTTGCTGCAGTTTTTAAAAAACTGTCTACCTATCTACCTACCTATCTATTTACTTGTGTGTGTGTGTGTGTGTGTGTGAGTGTGTGTGTGTGAGAGAGAGAGAGGGAGAGAGAGAGAGAGAAGGCATGTATGCACCACGGTGTATGTGGATATGGGGATCAAATTCAGGTCACCAGGCTTGTATAGAAAGCACCTGTACACACAGAACCATCCAACTTGCCCAAGAAGCCTCAATTTTTACTTGAAGACATTACAGTTAATTTTATATGTACGTAAACACATTCTATTATAAAAGGTAGGGCATGCTTAATTAGGAAAGTCAGAAAGATGCTGGGCATGGTGGTGTGTGTCTATAATCTCAGGAACTCAGGAGCTGGAGGCAGAAAGATCATAATGAATTCAAGGCCAGTCTGCTGCACAGTGAGACATTGCCTCAAAATGCAAAACAAACAAAGGTAAGAAGAAAGACTACCAGAGTCTCACAAATAAATACAACGACAACCCAATTTTGGCATATGCCAGGGCATTAATCTCTCCAACACACAGGAAAAACAGCTTCCTTAGTGAATTAAAAATTGTTAAATAAAAAAATAATGCTTTAGGGGCTGGAGAGGTGGCTCAGGGGTTAAGCCTCTGCCTTGCAGGCGGAAGGTCCTGAGTTCGGATCCTAGACCCCACGTATAGACGCCAGGAGGAAGCAGGGGGGGCGGGGGGAGGGACTGCGCTTCCGATTCTGGTAGGGCGGAGCCTGTGAATCCCGGGGCCGAATAAACAAGGAGGAGGTGGAGGCGTCCATGGTGGTTCCCGAATTCGTCCGGGGTTCTTCTACACACACACATACACACACAGATACACATGCACACACATACATACACACACACAGTTGAATAAATAACAAATTAAAAAATTTTAAAAATACATATATTTAAAAAAATAATGCTTTAAAAATTTATTCTGTAACAATTAAAAAATTTTTTTTGCATGTTTGTGTGAATCAGAGGGCCGTGTGCCCAAGGGTGACTTTGGGAACGATCCTAGATTGTTCTACCTCCTCTTTGCTTTGCTGTAGAGAGTCTCAGGCTCCACCTTTCAAGGCTGGAAGTGAAGGCTGCTGCCATTCCTCCTGGCGTTTTTAAGTGGGACCCAAGATTCAAACTCAGGACCTTTTGCTCTTGAGGCAGAGGCTTAACCCCTGAGCCGTCTCTTCAGCTCTATTCTTTGATAATTTCAAACATGTATATAAATGAAATTTGATCACTCTACTTCCCATCCTCAGCACATTTCCCCTCCCACCGTCATGTCCTCTTCTTATTTGTGAACCCCTTTAGTGCTGCCCACATATACATGGACATAGGACCATTCACAGAAGCATGGGCTCTATGTTACCAATGAATCAACAGCCACGCTCCCAAAGAAAAATGGTTTGCCCTTCTCCAGAAGCCATCACTGCCACTACCTCCTCAATCAGAGCAGGGGCTTCGTGAATACCTCCCCATCCATGCAGATTAGATCCTGTGCAGGTAAAATTTTTGTTTTAATAATGATAATCAGAGTATGTTGTCAATCTTACTTTCTCTTGTTTCTGTTTCTGTACTATACAATCTTCATAAAAATTTTAATCACACTGGATGCTCATCACTTATTTCATCTACCCCAGATAACTACTTTCAATTAGTAATAAAGATGTTTAACTGTGTGCAGTAAGTTAAAATTTTTGTATGGTAGAGTTATAAGGGGAATTATAAAATCCTATTCAATATATTTCAGAGAAGAAACTGTGAGGATAGTTGTAAGAATGTTGTTAAAGTACTTTGAGACCATGTAAATCCAGGCCCTGTGCTCTTGCCCGTAATACCAGCACGCAGAGGGCTGGAGGCACAAGGACAGCCACCAGCCTGAGGTCAGCCTAAGCTACAGTGTGAGACCCTGTCTCAAACAACAAGGAAATTCTGTATTAATGGAAGATGGTATTATCATTATTTCTTTCAGTAAATGGTACATTGAACTTAATTGAAACACTATGTATCTAGGATAGTAATTCCTAAGTATCTGAATATTTAAATAAGTAAAATTATCAATATAGAATTACTTCTTTAAGTTATATCTTAGAGAATCCTAAAATATTTTGATCATATTGTATTGAGCCGAAAAAGGTAAAGGTGACAATAAAAAAAGCAATAAAGAAATTAAAACTAGAAGTGGAAGTTAAGAAGTAGAGATTCAAAGAGCTTTGGAACTGACATGAATCTCAGAACACAAAGCTCAACATCTTTACATGGGTGGGTTTCATTGGCCTTGAATTTATAATCTACCTGCCTCTTCTTCCTAAGCATAACAATAATTTTTAAATTCAGTTCTAAAACAACCTGACCAGCTTTTTAACATGAATTAAAAATATCACTTATGTTAACAGTAAGCAGAAAATGTACTGGTAAACATTTTAGGAGAACCCTAGGAATACAGTATTCCTCCTGAGCGTCTCATCTCTCTATTATCAATACACACTGCACTGCAATGTCAGCCTGGCTGGAGGATGAATATACATAGTCCCTAGTGGCCAGCCCAGAACCCGACAGTGAACAAGCAGCCTACTGAAGGCCAGGGAGCTAACATACAGGGCTAACATATTTTGGTTGTCATAAAATAGAAACTAAATATATGTATAATTTATCATAGACAGATAATCGAAGAGCTACAAATAAAATCCCATCAGAAAACATTTAATAACAAAATACCACCGAGAAGGCAAGAGAGAAGGAGTCCGTCAAATTCTGAGATGTCCACATTCTTCTCTCTTGCTCTGAGACCAGGTCTCGTGGCTCAGGCTGGTCTTCAGTGTGTAAAACTTTCACCTCAGCCTCCAACTATGTTTCACCATGCCTGGTTTTTATTTTTTCTTAATGCTTTTTGTGTTAAAAATAACTTATGCCGAGACTGGATCATTTATACAATAAAAATGCAATTTCCTTTGTTTTTGAGACAGGGTTTTATGTAGTCAGGCTGGCCTCAAACTTGCTATGTAGCTAAGAATGACCTTGAACTCCTTTCTGACTCTCCTGTCTCTCCTTCCTAAGTGCTGGTATTATAGGCATGAGGCACCATTCTCTGCTTAAAAATGCAATTTCTATTTTTGGGGAAAAAGATGGAAGGAGAAACTGGCTTTGTCTTGAAACTTAAAAACAATGCATAAGGTGTCTGGGTATTTTTCCCTTCCTTTTCACAGTCATCTGTGTGAAGCAGTTAAAAGTCCTTTTTCCTTTTTTGTATTTACTCTTTACTTGACTCTTTTGTTTGTAGTCTGTTCCTATATGTTTTGTATTTTACATTTATGGAGAATGGGCTTTCTTTTTAAAATGTTTCATTCTTTGGCGACAGCTATTCTGTAGCTATCTAAGGTTCTTTTCCTGGTGCTATGATAAAATAGTCTGACAAAAGCAATCTTAAGGAGGATCGGTTCACCCGGCTCTCAGTTCACAGTATAGTCCATCATAGTGGGGACAGGGGTGAGAGCTTGAAACAAGTGGTCATTTTGCATCCATAATGTAGAAGCAGAGAGAGACTAATACACATCTGTGTTCAGCCTGCTTTGTCCATTTTATAGAGTCCAGGAAATGGTCTCACCCACAATTAAGATACATCTTCTCATGTCAATTAACAATCAAGATAATTCCTCATACAACCTTACAGACTTCATTTAGACACTAAGCAGCACCCTAGCTAGCCATGCACAGTGGCTTTGAAATCCTTCCGTCTCAGTTCCCAAGTGCTGGGATTAGAGGACTATGCCACCACACCTGGCTTTCTTAGCCTCATCAACATGCAGATATACATTTCTCACATCAATTTCATAGACTAGGAACTATCATCATCCCCCATTTTACACAAAAAGTTACTGAAGTACAGACAGGCTAAGTAATTTATCTAAAACTCTACACTTAAAGTATAAGCAATGCAGACTTGAACCCAGATATTCTGAATCTAGCAGACTACACACATGTGTAATGTACGCATGTGCGTGTACATGTGTGTGGATATCAGAGCTTGACATATGTGCCCTTCTTAATCACTCTCTATCTTATACTTCAGGAGCATCTCTTGCTGAAATCTAGAACTCGCTGGATTTGCTATACTAGCCAGCTGTTTGCTCCGCAAAACCTGTCTCTGCCTCTTGCAGTGCTGGGATTACAGCTAGGCTGCCATGACCACCAGATATTTACATGGATATGAAGGGTCCAAACTGGTGTTTACACAGAAACTACTTTACCCACTCAGCTATATCCCTGGCTCCCATGGCTTTTTTTTTTTTCAAACCAAGATAGGTTCTATCTATATAGACTGATCCTAAAGTATTGATCCTTTTGGCTACACCACTATGCATGACAGATCAAGTGTAAGTCTTTCTTCAGTATGCATATAAAGCTATGCATTTCCTGCAAAGTGCTGCTTTAACAATTTTCTGCTCTAATTAGTACTTCTCCATAAGGGTGGTCTTGCTGCGTGGCCTACTGAGGCACTGAGTCTTTGATCCTACTGTCCCATCTTCTTATGGGTGGATAACATGTGGGTGACACCATGCCTGGCTGAGTGCTTAGTCACTCAGCTATGCTGCCTTTATCTCAGTTTATTTTATTCTAAGGTATTTTGGCCCTTTGCTTGCTAAATTTACATTAATTAAGACACTTATTCTTTTCTACAAGAAATCCAAGCCCATAAATTTTAAAATGTTCTTCTCTACTAAGTACCACAATTTGCATATATTAATTTTTTTGGAGTTCATTTCTTCAAATAGCTTATCTCTAAACTATGCTGGTTACTTCGATGCCAACTAAAATCAGACCAAATCCATTTTTCATAAGATTTGTAATTCATTTCATCAGGCGTACTCATAAAAAAGAGCTAGAATTTCTATCTCACTCTTTTTGAACCAAGCATTGAGTATTTCATTTCAGTTGCGATGCATTCTTTACATAGCTTCCACCCAGCAAAAAATGTCACTCAAAGCAATGCTCTGGAAAAGCCAGTCTCACCACCGAGTAAGAAGGCCAAGGTGAGTCTCGTGAAACAAGATGTTGCCAATGATGCTAAGCCCAGTAAGGTGCTGAATTTACACTTCAGCTCTCAGCACAAGGAGGAGGGACATCTGTTACATAATACGCCAGATCTGCTGTCAAGCATGAACCCTGACCTAAGAGTGGTATGGTCAGAGTCAGAGTTTCTTTAACCATGTGATAGCTGTGTGACTAAGAGCCAAGACTTTTCCCTTCAGAAGTTCCATTTAAATAAACTGTGCTCAGCCTTTAAGGCTTTTGCACAAGAAAGAATATAAATATGCAACACAAATGTAAGCGACGTCTGTTCTCTCTCTCTCTTTCTCTCGCTCTCTCTCTCTTTGGCAGACATGCTTCCTGGTACAGAATTCCACTTTCAGGTTAAAGTTGGAAAGAACACCCAATAATGGAAAAAATCTTATTACCATATTTAGAGAGTATAGTGATTATAGCCAATAAATTATAAACTCTCTAGAAAACTGTTGATAACTAATGGTATTTTATTTAAAAATTAAACTATGAACATTTAATCATTTAGAATATATAGCATGATATCCCTCTCAATTAAAAATGAAAATTTTATAAAACATACATATTTGTTTTAACGTTTTCATTTAAGTATATATGCCTTATCCATTTAATAGATAGATGGAAGTAAGTTCAATCTAAGAGAAGAGAGCTTACTCTTTTCATAAATATTTATTAAATATAGGAAACATGCCCAGAAAGCTCACCAAGATCACATTTAGGTTCAGGTATAATACCTGGTAACTGTATAATTTGAGGGCTGACAGTTGTAAGCCAAACCATCTTTCCTGTCTCTACTGTTAAGGTGCCTTCTACTAAAAACCTGGCCGTAAGCAGTAATTCCTTGCATCTGGCTCCCCGCCTCTTTCACTGGCCAAGAGTCTCCTGCCCAGTGCCCACTGTATGTATTGTATGTATGTATGTATGTATGTATGTATGTATGTATGAATGTATGTATGGCGTGTATGTGTTTGTGTGAGAGAGAAGAGTGTGTATGTGTATGCGTGTTCACATGCGCATGTGGAGTTCACAAGGTATCTTTGTGGAGTCAGTTTCCCCTTGCACCTTTACATGGGCTCGGGGAAGTGTGTCTACTGCTGAGCCTTTTCAGTGGTCCTTAGGATTCAGTACACTTTCATCCTTTCACTTCCACTTCAGACCCCAAATCCTGGTGAAGCATTCTTTTGATACAAACCAGTAAGAACACAAATAAATATGTATGTCTTATACAAATTTCATTTTGAACTGAGAGGGATAACATGCTTTATATTTTAAACAATAGCAAAATAGAAGCTGTCATTCATTGAATCCTTTTGTGAACAAACCCTGATCTACAATATTATCTCAACTGTACAGGAGGAGGAAGAAAAGGAAGAGGAAGAAAAGGAAGAAGCGATGATGGTAGCAATAGTGGCAGCAAAGAAACAAATAAGGAAAGATCCAGAAGGTCCTTGGGAGTGGCAGGATAATGGATAATTTAAAATACTCTGTTCTACACTCTTTTGTAATTTCAAAAAAATTGGTAACGGTATTATTATTATTTTTAAACTATTATTATTTTTGAACATGGAATTTGTGTGTGTTGGGAGGGGGCACAAGAGATTGAACCTATGGTCTGTACACTTGATGCTTTTCCACTGAGCTACAACTAGGCCTGGATTTTCTTTTTCCTAAGGAAAAGATATAAGGTGATAACTAGCATTAGGAATAATTGAGAAGAATTCAGGACTGGAAATGAATTCTCACATTTATGGTAAATTCACTTTGACAAGAGTGTCAAGACACTTCTAAGAATGGCATGGACTAATTTCCACACATGTGTCTGAGACAAGGGGCTCTCCACAGGAAAAAGAATAAAGTTAGAACTCATCTTTACACTAAGCAACAATTAATTCAAACGGGCCACAGCCCTACATACAAGAAGGACAGAAGAAAACCTAACATGAATCCACATGACCTTGGCTAAGCTGCACAAGGAAAACGAAACTCTTTTGTGCTTCAGTAAACGTGATCATGAATGAGAAAGTGGAAAGATGCCTAAAGAATGGGGGAAAATATTCACACATCACTTATCTGAAAAAGGGATGTAAGTGTAGAGCACAGAAAGACCTCTTGTAATTCAATAATAAATATGTTTCAAAAACAGATTTATTTGTCCAATTTAAAAATGGACAAAGAGTCCACATAGGCATTTCCCCAAAGAAGATTTACCAATCACAAGTATTAGAAAGATGCCTAATGCCATTAGCCATTAGAAAAAAATTCGAATCAGAAGTAGTCAATACCACTCCACAACCATTGGATAGTTACAGACAAAAAGGCAGAAAACTACAAGTGCTGGTAGGAATGCAGAGAAATTGGAACTTTTACATGTTACTGACAGGAATGGAAAATGATGAAGCCATTAAAAAATGCCTGACAATTATTCCAACTGTCCAATACAGGGAGTATGCAGTTCAGTGGTGAAGTGCTTGCTTAGCATGTGCAAGACCCTTGGTTTGATCTCCAAGACTTCAGAAAAAGAAGAAAAACAAGGGAAAGAAACCAAGCACAATTACATGGCTTAGCAATTCCATTCCTAGACATATCCCAAGAATAATGAAAACATATGCGCCCATGAAAACTTGTACAAAAATGTTCATAGCAGAGGGTTGGGGAGATGAAAAATAGTTAAAGTGCCTACCACACAAGCAAAAAGATTTTGGATCCCTGGATCACATGTAAAATGCTTGGAAGGTGGGGCTTAGGAATCCTCAGAGTAAATCAGTCTAACCATATTAGCAAGCTCTGGGTTTGATTAGAGATCATGTCTCAAAAAGAGTAAAGTGGAAGAGCAATTCATACCTGTGCACTCACACATATACACACTAGTCACATGTATGACCAACCGTATGCAGATAGGCACATATCCCATATACATATACACATAGAAATAGAGGAAAAATGTTTATAGCAGTGACATTGAGTCAAAAAGTAGAAATGATCCAAATATGTGTAACCTATGAACAATAAAGTGCAGGTCATGTAACTCACTGTCAGGATGATTGTCAATTAGAAGTAAGAGATACATGGGTAGGTAAACTTTAACCTTATGTTAAACAAAAAGAGCAAGTCACAGAGACTCCAAATTTATAATCCCATCAGTAACAAGTGTTCAGAATGTTGAATCTTTAGGAACAGAACACCGATTGGTAGTTGTCTAGGAATGGGGCCTCAGGGGAATGGGCACAAGGTTTCTTTGGGGGCAATGAAAATGTTCCACAATAGTATGAACACTATTTGATAAACATTAAAAGCTACTGAAGCTTATATTTTAAAGTTGCATGAATTGTATGGTATGTTGATTACATCTCATTGTACGTGTGTATGTGTATGTGGTGTATGCTCATGCTTGTGTGCTTGTGTGGTTGTATACAGATACCAGGAGGCCGCTGGATGTCTCTCTGCTTTATTCTCTTAAGACAGAGTCTCTTATTGAACCCTGGAGCTAGGCTGGTGGCCAGCAAATCCCAGTGATCTCCTGTCTGTCCTCAACAGTGCTAGGGTTACAGATGGACATGCCTGGCTTCTTCAGCAAAGACTCTTATCCTCTGAGTCACCTCTTTAGAAGCTTCATATATATATATACACATTATATACATTGCTGGCAAATTATTGTAAGTAGTGTGGGGGGCATTATGACTACTAAAAAATGTTCATCCTTGATTACCATTACCGTAAGGATTACAAAAATAAAATGCACTTTCTCCCTGTGTGTCATATACTTTGGGCTTCATGTTGGAGAACTATGCATTTTAAGCTGAGGATAAGCTGGCACCAATCCTTTCTAAATAGCTGCATGTTGCAGACTCCAAGAACAGACAAGTTTAAAGAAAGGCCATGTCCTTGGCACATTAGAGATTGAGGAAGGAGAAGCTTCTACTTTCTATGAAGCCTCCAAATGATTTGCAGGGACAGAAAAGAATAGTCAGAGGACTGGACGCCACCAAGTCCTGAGGCCTTAATCTACTGAACTCTTGGTCTAGGGTGTTCATGGGAGATGGCGGTAACTATATGATCCACAGAAAGGGAACAGAGGGAGACACACATTTAAAAGGAAAGAAAAAGAAAGAATATTCAGAATATTAGCAGAATATTAATGGATTTGACTTCTGAATACTTGGAATGTGCTCTCTTGGCCAATGTAATAGCTTTGTCAACTGAGACAACTGGCACAGGGGCAGCCAGTTCTTTTTTTCCCCTCTGTGTCTCCTTTTCCTTCCTTCCTTTCTTCCTCTTCTCTCTCTACCCCCTCCCCATCTGTGTGTGTGTATGTAGAAGGGGGCACTTGAGTAACTACACTTATGGAGACCCAAGGGTGACACTGGGAATCATTCCAGATTGCTCAACCTCTTTAATGGTTTGCTCTGGGGCTTCACAGGCTGCTACCATATCTGTTAGCATTTTTATGAGGGTTCTGAGAATCCGAATTCAAGTGCTTTCACTTGTGAGGCGAAGATTTTAACTGGAGCCATCTTCCTAACCCCATCAATTTTGTATCCTTAAAGTCTTTATGGAGTTATGAAATGAACTGTAGGAGCATAAGTATACTAAAACCTTACATGTTCGTAAATCATCATTGCTATCTGCAAGATAGACCCTCCAAGAATTAAATCCTCAGGCCTGAGTTTTTGGGAAGGGAGGGAAGAAATATGATCTAAGAATAGCCAAGAGCAACAGGGAAGATGCCCAGAGAACTGCTTGCCTTCTGACACTCTGACGCAATTCACACGATCTGGAGTTGTCATGTGTGTCTTGCTTTGTGCAGTACACGTAACAGGGCTTTCATGGGAAATAAGGCAACAGTTCAAATGTTTGAGTCTCAAAATTACTTCACACTGTTAAAAATCATTTAGGACTGCAAAGACCCTCTTATTTGTGTGTGTTACATACATGCTAATATTTATCATATTAGAAATTAAAATTAAGAAAATGTGAATTAATTTAAAAATAACAGAAATCTATTATTTTTAATATAAATAATACTTGAAATAAAAAACAATCATATTTTCAAAACAAATTTCATGATTCAAGTGCCTCTTTTGTGTTTTGCAAGTCTCTTTTGCAATATCTAGGCTTAATAAAAAACAGCTGACGTCTCACACTGTCTTCTGCATTCATTTTCTTACTATATGCTGTTTTTGTAAGAAAATCCAGCCAGATACAGATCAGTTTGAAAGGAGAGGAAAGAGCCTTTTCAAATGACAGTGGCTCTTGTTAGATACCACTCCCAAACTCATCAAGTAATAGCTTTCTTTTTTAACTTAAGAAACAGGAGTTTATTCAGAGTTGAGAGCCTGGTAGCCAAGGAAGCCATAGTTTAGGGTCAAAGTAGGAAAACATTAGTACAGAAGAGATGGCCAGAGAGAATAGGCAGAGAGCTGCCATTACAACCCGGTGGGAGGAGGAAGAGAGGCGGAGAGCTTGGAGAGCAGGTGAAGAGAGCTAACAGTGCTTTTGTAAAGGCCAGCAGCAATGCAATCTGTGAAGCCCAATGGAAAGCGTTCATACTTGAGAACACTGAAGCCTGTTGGTCTTTCTTGGCATTTGAAAGTTATCTTTGCCCAAGAATGAGTTCACAGCACTAAGCATTGGTCATTTAGAGAATATCAGCTCATAAAGTTTGGACATAAAGTCTTCTAAAAGTTGTCCTCTGCTTCTACACAGGCCTGGTGACTTGCATACATTTTTGTCTCTCAAAAAATATTTATATAATGTTGATACATTCCATTATAAAACACTGACAAATTGTATGGTATCACTACCAATCTTTTTTTTTTTTTTTATTTCAGCTCATACAAACTTATTAGGTACACCAGTTCCCTCCCTCCCTCCTCCTCCCCCCGTACCCCCTCTGCTCCCCCTCCCCACCCCTCTCCCTCCCCATCCCCCAGTGCCTCCCACCCCAATTCCCAGAGAGTCCTTTCTTGTGCATGTCTGATTTTCCTCTGGGCCCTCCTCTCCGATGACGTACAAGGACCCAGTGGCCTTTCCCTGAACCCTTTCCCGTGTTCCCCTTAGGTATAGGAACACTGCTGTGGCTGCCAATTCTTTGCCTCCAAGGATCCTGGTGCCTTTAGCAGATACTAGACTTTGTGAGGTCAACAGTGTGTTGGACAATGCGCAGGGCATGCAAAGTCCAATTATGATTGCTTTAGCCCTAACTAGTATAGAGTATCTTACATATCATTGCTCCTCCCATCCTTTTGCTCTTACACTCTTACCGCCCCCTCTTCCGCAAATTTCCCTGAGCTTCAAGATGGGGAGAGACTAAGCTGGCCTAGTTCTAGGTGGTTGATATAGAGTCTCTGAAGTTCTGGATTGGGTATCACTACCAATCTTATCAAGCATCTGTTAGGGATAGGAAGCTTCCAATCTCATATAAATGTAGTATCTATTTTTGTTTCAAAATGATCTCACTATGTAGTCCTGGCTGGCCTAGAACTCACTATATAAATATAATATAAATTTTAATATAAATAATACTTGAAATAAAAACCAATCATATTTTCAAAACAAATTTCATGATTCAAGTGCCTAGTTGGTCTCGAACTTGTAGGAATTCTCTTCTGAAATACTAGTTTTTATTCAAATCTTGAATTTTAGCATGAGCTGATTTCCTGTACCAGGCTCATTTTATTCATTTTTGACCTTTTCCCAGCTCACTTCTTTATATAAGCCATATCCTTAATGAACCTGAAGAAGGCAGTCAGGAATAGCTCAGAAAAAAATTCATTCTCCTCAGCCAAAAATATGTCCTGACATTTATTCATTTAAGATACAGCTGCTTCTTATAGAGGCTGGCCTCCAACTTGCAATGTAACCTGATCCTCCTGCTCCTGCCACCTCAGTGCTGGGATTGTAGACATGTGCTGCCACTCTTGGTAAGAATTTCCACCTATAACCCCAACATTTGGGAGGTGGAAGCAGGAGGATCAGGAGTTCAAGGTCAACTTCAGCTCTATATAAGTTGAAGGTTAGTCTGGGTTAACTGAGTTCTTGCCCTACCTCCCAAAAAACAAAACCAAAGCAAGTCCAAGTAAACAGTTCCCACAAAAAAACAGATTTTAAAAAATTGGTGTGCGTACATGTGTGTCTATGCACAGATCATAGCACCTGCGAAGGTTAAGAGGACAACTTCTGGTGTTGGTCCTTACCTCACACCTTTTTTAATACAACATCTCTTGCTGTTCCCTATTGAGCAAGCCAGAAAAGCTGGCCTGTGAGCTTCTGGGAATTCTCCTATCTCCATCTCCTATCTTGTAGGACAAGTGCTAGGATTATAGATGTGGGCTACCATGTCTGGTTTTATGTGGGTCTGAACTCAGAATCTCATACTTGTATAGCAAGCACTTTGACCACTGAGCTATCTCCCTAACCCAAACACAAATATTTTACCCAACACACCCCTTTCCTTAATCCCAGTTCGCGTCAGATACTAAACTATAATGACGTAGCTATCAGTCCTTCCCTCCAGAAATTACTTCTTGAAGTTTCTCAATCACTGTTCTTTCACCTGCTCCCTGTGTGCTGGCCATTCCTTTCAACCTGTGCTGCTTTGTCCTCCTCCATTCAACCCCTCCAACCAACTTCCACTGTGCACATCCCCCATGTTTCTCTCTTGGCAGCTCTGCTTTCTCTCCTTGCTTGCTCTCATCTGGTTCCGTGGATTTACTTAGTACTTCCAAGCTGTGACTCCCAGATTTCCATCTCTAGCACTGACTTACAACACTGACCTCCACACCCATCCAGCTTACTGTCCACTCAATGATTCTACTTGGATTTATTTTAAGGATACCTTCAAATTTAACACTTTCAAAGCAGATCTGATTCCTTCACTCCCATCTCTCCATTTAAAAAACAACATTACATCTAGTTCCTCATACACATAATAATTAGAAATTATTTTTTTGAGGATTAAGATAGAGTTTATTAGAGAAGAGAAAGGTTGGGACTCATAGACTCCAGACATGGAGTGCCATGAGGAGCTAGGGCGCCTTCATGAGAAGCAGAAATGAAACAGAGCTCATGGCACTGGAGTGCCATGAGGGGCTAGATCGCCAACATTAGAAATTATTAAAGAATGTTTCTTTTTCTTTCAAGCATCTGTCTGTCTGTTTAGTGCATATGTACATGTGTATGGTCAGAGAGCCACTTTGGGAGTTGGTTCTCTCCTTCCACTATGTTGGTTCTGGGGATTAAACTCAGGCGAACAAGTTGCAGATCTGTGAGGCAAGAGCCTTCTCCACCCACTGAGCCCCCAGTGACCCAGACAAGTGAGATCTCCTCATCCTCATAATCAATCCTTGGACCCGGCGCTCTCTCTGTCTGTGGTGGCATGCATACATTTTTCTGTCTGTGGTCCAGCCTGCTGACTAAATATTCTAATTCCTTCCTATCCATTAAAGCAGCAAGTGCCTTGGACATACAAATTATGACACTTTCTTATTTAAATTACCCATTCCTAGGTTCCCCTGTGTTTATAATACTATTACAGCTTTTTTCCCCTTATGCTTTCTAAGGTGGTGCATGATATTCTAGCTGGCTACCCTGCCTCTTAGTTGCCAGGCCCCTTTTCTCATGGCCTTAGGGAACTTTCTGTCCTTTGGCTCTTTCCATGGCTGGTCCTTTGTCACTGCCCATGTCTTAGTTCAACAGTCATCTCTTCAGTAAGTCTTATTTGGTAACTTTATCTAAAGCAGGTCCCTCTCATTATTTTTCCATTTTATCAGTTAATTTCTAGCACGCCACTTAATGCAGTCTAAAACTGCTTTGCCTATTGAATATCTTTCCCCATTGAATAAGTAGTCTAATGAAGCAGGATTCTTACTTTTTTTGTGACAGTTCAGCTATCAACTTGACACTTCAAAACTGAGCCTTCAGGCACACCTATGAGGAATTACTTAACTGCATAAATTGGTGTGGTGGCAGACTCAGTCCGTGTTGGTGGGCAGAGTAGAAAGAGGGTTGGGTGGCTTTTGGCAAGCTGGAAAGCAGCATTGGTCCCTGCCCCTTTGCTCTTGCTGTGGATTAGATTCCCTGACTCCTCTGGTAACGTTCCTACTATAATGGACTTCGACTTGAAATCATTAACGGGAATAAAAATCCCCTTGTTTCCTAAATCATTTGGGTCATGTATTTATTATAGTGACAGAATATGAAACCAACACAACATGGTACCAGGAAAGTGGGTGTGCTGTGAAGCTAAGAAACTCTCTTTCTACTTTTAGCAGTGTTGGAGGTTGACTCTAGAGACCCAGGGTTTTGCACAAACTAGTCAAGTACTTTATTACTGAGGCATATCTCCAGCCCACAACCCCTTGTTCTGAGAGAGAGAGAGAGAGAGAGAGAGAGAGAGAGAGAGAGAGAGAGAGAGAGAGAGAAAGAGAGAGAGAGAGAGAGAGAGAGAATACCACATATCACAGTACAGCTATGGAAGTCAAGATGACTTACATTCTATCTTGAAGGTTCCAGTGACGGAACTCAGGTTACCAGGATTTTTGCTTTTACCCACTTAGCCATCTTGATGGGCACAGATCTCATTTTTAAATCAATGCCATTTATACTATGTCTTGAAACTTTTCATATTTTGAGACCAGATTTTAGGAGATCCAGGCTGGCCTGGAACTAACATGTAGCCCTAGGCTGGCCTCAAGCTCATGGGCTCTCATGTCATGGGATCACAGATATGAGCCACAACACCTGACTGACACCTAAATTCTGGAAGGCCTGTTTCTATGGCATCACATGCCAACCAATAAAGAAGCTACTTCTAAGTGACAGGGTACTTGATAAATATTAGGAACAGGTGTTGAAAACACGGCCTTTAGCTGGCTTCCCTTTCCTTACCTGGTCCAGTGCACGTCTACATGGACACACACACAGTGGCGACACGCAGAGGGCAAGTGGGCCAACCAGTGCTCCCCACTCTTCACACACACTTGGGGCATTCTACTCAAAGGCCCACTTCCTAAGCCTGAGCTTTCAAAACGTGGGCTGGAAGGATCCCAAACACTGAAGTAACAAATATCACTAAGTTCTGTCATTTCCTCTAGCAGAAAAGTGGTTTTACTACGACTTTTGGTGGTGGTGAAAGGTCCTATTGACTATTCAAGTCCTCGGCCGAGTCATGGATGCAGTATTAAATGACTTCACTCCTTCTCTTGCTCTCTGACACATGCCAACACTTTCATCCACCTCCACTAACATGGCTTGTAAATTACTGCGGCGGGGCTGTTTTAATGGTGTGATTCACTCACATCTCTAGAGTGAGGTACAGATGACATTGGCCTGAGAAGACAAACTCCCCTTTGACAACATGCACAAGTGTATGGACCAAGCCTTCAAAAGCCGAAGATATCGTACTGCTAGAATATGTGACTACAAATCACAATAATTAATAATTCTCTGATTTGTTCCAAATCAAAGTGTGGAAAGTGATGATGGTAAGGTCAAAAGCAAGAAGAAACTTCCCCTGAATTTCTTGGGGTCATAAACCTGTTAAATTTTTTTTCTAGATGCACAAAAGGGGATTCCTAAACAAATATTAAAACCTAAAAAGGTCTGGCCTAAAGATGGGGAGGACCAATGACATGTAAGATACTCCGCATAAGTTAGGGCTGTAGCGGCCAGGATTTGAACTTTGCCTGACCTGCACAATGGCTGACATGTCAACGACCCCCCAAAATCTAGCACGGATCACAGGGGAGAAGGCTCTAGGCATAGGATCCTTAGAGGCCAGGGATTAAACAGAGTTCCTATATTAACAGGGAGCCCAAGAAAAGGCTCTGGGCAATGCCACTGAGTCCTGAACCCTCACTAGGATGGAGGACTCAGAGGGAGGTTTGGCATTCACATAAAAGGATGTCCAGGGGATGGGAGGAAGAGGGTGGCACCAGGAAAGGGGGAGGAAGGGGGTGAAAGGTAGGGGAGAAGGGGGAGAGTGAAATGGGGGACAACCGGGGAAGGGATGGGGGAGGGAGAGGACGAGGGTACCTATTTGGCTTGTATAATTAGGAAAAAAATAAAATGTAGGAGAAAAAAAATCTAAGAAGTTTATTATTCCCTCATTCTAAGACTACCACACCAAGATGACAAGACACCAGAGAGTGGACAGCAAGCCACTTAAGGATACGAAATTCTTATATATATAGTCTATTGCTCCGCTCCCATTTCATGTGCATGTGTGTGGACAAAGGTGTGTGTAGGTGCTTGTGCATATGGAGACCCACAGTTGGTAGAAATTATTCTTGCTTCTTCTACCTTATTATTTTTGGAATAGGGGAGCTCACAGGTAGGGCTAGTCCAGCTGGCCAGTTTGCTCTGGGGCTTCCTAAGCTTTGCTTTTTGGGGCTGGAATTATAGGCTGCCACACCTACCTGACATTTTACATGGGCTTTGGGGAATCTGAACTCTGGTCCTCTTGGTAGCACAGCAAGTGCTTTGACTGCTATGTCATCTAACCCCAAACAGTTCACTTTTTACAGAGAATGGAACAAAACTAGTTTATCGCACTTCTGATCATGATTTAGCTACGACAGAGATTATTTGCAAAGTGCTCCAGGAGGTGTTCTTTCTGTGAGCAAATGTACAGCACCAGCTTTCTCATTTCCTGCTGCACACGGTCATCAGCAAGCACCTGAGAAGACATGTGTGTGTTCACACATATGTGTATGCATGCACACACATAGGTGAGCATGCATTTGTGAGTGTGAAGCTGAGATTATGAGGAAATGCAGGCACTTGGGCAGGGGCAGGTTTTGTCCAGAAGCTTCCAACAGCCTTCTGTGCTCAGCACCTGCATGCTCTATAGCCAACAGGGCATGAGGGAAGAACTTGTGAGCCAAGAACATAGTCCATTAAATGATGCCAAATTTACTCCGAGACCAAACACATCATACACTTGTTTCCCCTGCAGTGGCTGAACTCGCTGGATGTGCTGCACAGTTCACTAGTCTGATAGCTGACTTTGTCTTCCTAAATTCAGAAGGGCTGAGTCTGGGTAATTCTTTTTTTTTTTTTTTAATTTTTTTTTATTATTATTTATTCAACTGTGTGTATGTGCGCGTCTCGCATGTGTCTGTGTGTGTGTGTATGTGTGTGTCTGTGTATGTGTAGAACCACGGACGAATTCGCGAACCACCATGGACGCCTCCACCTCCTTCTGCCCTGGGATTCACAGGCTCCGCCCTACCAGGACCAGAAGCGCAGGCCGCCCCCGCTTCCGCCTGGCGTCTATACGTGGGATCTGGGATCCGAACTCGGGACCTTCCGCCTGCAAGACGGAGGCTTAACCCCTGAGCCACCTCTCCAGCCCATGGGTAATTCTTGACCAGCCCAGCAAAGCGTGCTGCTTCTGTGGATGACAGTCGTGAAGATATGTGAAAGCCCTGCCTCCGAGGGAGGGAAGTGTCAGCTGTGGGGAGAGTGGCACGCGGAGAGGCAACTCATGGGCAGGGCAGAGCCTGACATGCAGCTGCTCGCCTGGCAGAGCAGGAGCTGGGAAGAAGCATGCGCGGAGCACTCTGAGCATGACTTAGAAAGCACATGGCTAACACAGAACTGCACACCAGAAGACAATCCAACTTCAGAAAAGAATAACATCTTCACAAAAAAGATTTCAAGCCCAGCGTTAGACTTAGATTGGCTGAGAGTAAAAGAGGTGAAGATAGCACCATAAGGAAGATAATTCTAGGCTGAGCAGACAGGAATAAGGAATCGTTGGGCCTTTAGATGTGAATGGATGGAAGGCAACCGAGGCTCATAAAAGCCAAGGTATCACAATGTTTCTTACTTCTGTAAGACAGAAAGGTCTTGGTATTTGCTGGAGACTCATCCACGTGATATTCTAACTGAAAGAACATGCAAATGAAAAACAAAACCTGAAGTTGGCCTTCATGTGCAATTCAAAAATTCATGCAATGTTCACCCCAAAAACACAGTCAAGTATGTTAAGAAAGGCTACAAACAGAGGCATCTGATACTTTTGCTATGGCATGTGGAAAACACCATACAAATGGGATATTAGCTGATTTGCTGGCAAAAGAGTCACAAGAAACCAAGATGGTTTGGGGGGGAAACAGATGATGAGGGGGTCTTTTTCTCTGAACCTCGTAGAATGAGGTAAGGAGACCGTTATGGACTTGCCAACATTATACTCCATAAACAATAATGCAAAATGAGTTCTTAGAAGTAGTCTTAAGAAAGCCACCGCAGATTAGACCGAGAACTGAGAGATTATAGAGATCACACACTCGAGTACAAGCCTACCAGCAAGAAGAAACAGAGTGGGGCACACAGATTTTAGCAGGAGGACACTACCACACTAAGTGCCACTGCTTCTCTAGAGCCATTTAATGGCACAGAATAAGACTATTCTTGTTGTGTCACTATCGATTCAGGGAGGCCCTAGCCCAGGCTCCCAAATCCAGGAGGTCCGGCTACGGACAAACCTGAACAAGTACAGACATGCCCTGGACATGTCCCAATAGAGGAACCATACAGGCGAAGGGATAAACTACCAATGGGAAGTGGCCATCTAACCTGCACCTAATTGATTAGTGGCTGCCCCCCCCTCCCCCGGCGGAGAGGTGGCAACACCCGATTGGACCCCTGACCCTATATAAGCTCAAGTACTTCCATAAATAAATGAGTCTGCGACAGCTCGCCTCTGCTTGCTTCTCACTTGACTCCTGGAGTCTGTGTGGTGACTCCGTGCCGCTCACCCCCTCGCCTCCAGTCCTGAGGCCCTTGCCGACTTTCCCCGGCTGGCCCGGCGGGGATTCGGCAACACCTTGTAACTGGTTAAATAAAAGGGCTGACTGCAGTACTTAGTTAGAAGTAAGAGTGTCATCACTCTGTAAATTGAAGAGGAACAAAAAGTCACTTACCTGTGCTATGTTTTTGTTCAGAAGGTAGACACCGTAATCAAACTGCAACTTTTCCCCTCCTTTTGGATATAATGGAAACCTAAGAAAGGTACAGAAATATGAGAAGCTTTCCCAAACTGAGTAAACACAACCTTCGAGTTGTTGTCAGAGGCTGAACTTTCTTAGATATAGCTTGAATATCTTACCATTAGGCATAACCATGGATGTGGTTCCAGTCACTGAAAGCTATTAGTATCTCTATATCAAGAATCAAGTCAAGTAATACTGCTTTCTTCTAAAGAAAAAGTGAACAGGCCACATGAGAAGGGACTAGTACATAAATGATCCACAACTCTGAAGGGTTGAGGCCTCCTAATCACGTGGCACAAGCTTGCCAGTCTATAATAAGATTCTAAATCTTCCCTGTCATTACTAGACTTGATATCCCAGTTTCTACTTTAGGGAATAAAACAAAAATGAACAAACACACACAAACTTAAAAGCAATATGTAAGAGTTCTGTTTCTCCTAAGATAGGTAGTCAAAGTTAATGACAATGGGAGGCAAAATTCACTTAGAATTCACTGTCTTATCAGGATGGCTATTTGGATGCAACTTCTCATGCCAATGTACTCTTGCCATAAAGCTCTCAATACTGACTTTATTCTAGGCACTTCTTCTGACTCTCAAGGTGTAAGTGCAAATATCTGAAACAGATGCCTCTACAAAGACATAAAACGACAGAATTTGCTGGTGTCTGTTTCTTCTATGACAGCCATTTTGACTGGAGTAAGAATGAAATCTCGAAGTAGTTTTTAAAAAAACATCTTATAAAGGAAGGAGACAGTGTCTGTGTGCATGTATTATGGTGAACATGTGAGGTCAGAGAACAGCTTTCAGAAGTTTGCAGGCAGGCATCCTTACCTGCTGAGCCACCCTGCCGTTCTGAGATATATCTAATCTTAGGTGAAAAAATGGTATGGGGCAATTATTAAATATTCTTAACTTGTCAAAATTGTCTGAAGGAAAAAAAAGGCATCTCATAAAGCCTGGAAAGGACTGTGTTTTCAAGAAGAATAAAAGAAGAAAACAGGATTTAAAAGCTTTACATTAAAATTTCAACAATTGTGTGTTTCACAGAAAAAGTAAATGTGTTGTGCTATAAAATTATAGGCATTGGAGAGTGAGCAGGGTCATGAACTGAAAATTTACCAAAGGAAACTAAATCCTTTAGATACTCATCAAGAAGACAGAACCTTGCACTTAATTGAAATGGTAAAAAATAAACTAGGTAGTGTGGTATGGCCCCAAATGAGATGAATAAAGATGATATCAGAGCAAAGTCAGGAGAACACAACACCAGGCTTCCGCAAAGTGCCTGGGAACCATTTGCACCATGGAGTAATGTGCAGAGAAACTGCACATCTGCAAAGATGTGACACTGGGGCTCTTCGGAGGAGTCTAGTGGAGTCTTAAAACTCGGTCTGGTATAGGATTACCCTGTGAGTCTTCTGACTGCACAGTTTTCCAAACTCAGAGTTATCTCTATTCATGTTATAAATCCAGAAACTGTTTCATATATCAGAAAGCATGTGTTGAAAACCAAACTTTTGTATTCATGAAAAATGGATCTTACAATATTTGACTTTATTATGACTGCACAGGGACTTCTTTACGGAAAGAGCCGCAAGTCGAATGTGTAACATTAAAGCAAATCTGTAGTGTGATTAGAGCTAAGGATTCAGATAGGGCAATGCTGAGAACAGATCAAATATTAGGGCAAAGTTCACATTTTATTCTCCTTTCAAATTTGCAATGGGTCACCTTGAGTTTAACAGTTTAAGTGCTCGTAACTATCACACATGCATCTCACTTTGCATCGATTTATAGGTCTATTAAACAATCTAGAAAAATGGAATCTATTTGAAAGAGTAAAACTTATTACCATCAGGACATAAGATACAACTCAAAGGCATTTTATTTCAACTGCACATGAAGAATCACATTAGCAAATCATGAAAAGCTTACCTAAAAATATAGTCATTTAAGTACAATCAGAAAAATACCCTCAACAGCACAGACAGGTCTCACCACATGAGTGTGTTACAGCCAGCATGGAAGTACATGCATAGAAACCCCAGTATGCAGGAGTGCAAGTTCAAAGCCAGCCTGGTATATACAGCAAGAGTCTGACTAAAAGCACTAAACAAAAGCAGCAGAAGAAAACTACTTTGAATAACTACAGGATGAAGTATATATTTCCTGTCAATATATTTCATAGACGCTATTAATACTATGCTCAGTTACAAGGCTACCATTTTCAAGTTATATAAAATTTGCCAGCTGCTTATGTTGAGAATGACGAAGAGCTTGTGCGTGAGAAGTTCATGTGAGGCTGCCACAGCCTGAGGTGTGGAAGCATTCAGTACTGGAGCCCACCTTTCTGTTTCTGTTACTGTCAAACTAGCCAGTGTGACCCTCACTCTTCCTTTTTCCAGTCTGCCTTGGTCTACAATTCTGCACTGTTGGTGAGATTAGCTGGTTAGTATGTGTCTTCCTTAGTGTATGGCTGGGTCTAATGGGATAAAAACAATATACACTAGGTTGTCCTAAAACTCATTGTGCAGCTCAGGTTGGCCCCCAAATTGTGGTAATCCTCCTGTCTTAGCTTCCTGAGTGTCGGAATTACAGATGTGAGACATGTCACGCTTCTCTACAAATAAACCATACTTTATTTTGTTCTTCCTTATTTTTATTAAAAGTTGCTCAATAAAAATTTGGAGGGGCTGGAGAGGTGGCTCAGGGATTAAGCCTTTGCCTTGCAGGCGGAAGGTCCTGAGTTCGGATCCTAGACACCACGTATAGACGCCGGGCAGAAGCAGGGGCGGCCTGTGTTTGTGGTCCTGGTAGGGCGGAGCCTGTGAATCCCGGGGCGGAGTAAACAAGGAGGAAGTGGAGGTGGTTCATGGTGGTTCCCGAATTTGCCTGTGGTTCTACACACACACACACACACACACACACACACACACGCACAATTGAATAAAAAAATTTGAATTAAAAAAAACCCAGCTCATATATGGAAATGATTTGGAGCTCCTGAGTACTTGGTGATCTCAATTTGAGTGGAGAATTACAATGACTTCCCCAAATACTAATGCGACCCTAGCTATATTAACAGAAGCAGAGAAGCAAAATTTGGGAATGTGTGAGTGATAACGACTCCACAATAGTCGTTATTTAAAAGAAACTGATTTGCCTTGTCTCCTCCTTAGTAAGCAGAAGAAAAATGACCTCACCGCTTGATCTTTATGGGCAAAACTAGCATCTGTTATTGCTGAGTCCTCTAGAGAGGCACACCCTGGATATGAGACAGCCAGAGGTGCTTAGCTGGGAGGCAGATGGTTCAGGGACAGCAGATGCAACCCTGCCAGGGAGGAGCAGACTGGGCTTGCTCTGCGAGGCTAACATTTTGTTGTGTTTTTGTAAATCCTGGGTACAGCCAGCCAGGCTAAGAAGAGCAACCAACAAATAATGGAAGGGGACGAATAGTAGTGTCCCAAAACATAGGTCTACATCCTAATCCCTAGAACCTGACTTAAGATCACTTCTACCCACTGCCCACTAAGTGCCCAGACTTAGTATATGACAGGACAGGATTCTGTCAGTGAGGAAACATGCTGTCTTTCTTGGACTTAAGAGTAACATTTGATTTTTGCTCACGGCAAGACTCTGTCCCTCTGAAACACACCTCTCTGCACCCCCTCGCCTCTCTGGATAGCTCTTTGTTGTGGGACTCTCCTGAGCAGAGCAGGATGTCTGCAGGGACCCACTCTACTGTCAGTTATCTCAGAGATAACAAAAACAATGTCTCCAGATGTGACATGCTAGGGGGACTACAACACTTGTGATGGAGGGGACTAGAACTACTTCTAATTTCAAGGCAAAGACTAACTCTTCAGCAATCTCTCCAGTCCCAACCATCTCTAACTGGACATTTACAACAGAAGTATTACAATTGCTTTAAGTTCAACACCTATAATAGAGAGGGCTCCAAATGCCTCTAATTTAATACCCACAACGGAGGGACCACAGCCACCTTCAGATAAACACCCACAAGGGAGAGACTACAACCTCCTCCAGATGAACACAGTGCATGGACACTTATCGATTGCATTATGATGACAGTTTCCTAGCCAGCATCCTGGATGCCAGTCCACTCTCCATTCTACTATCACTGCCAGACTGACTTGAGGCAGTCTGTCAGATTTTTTCTTAACTGATGAAAGAGAACAGACAGTTTTTGCGATTCCCAGTACCACTGTTTATACCTGTCGTATGAATTGGGCAAATCATCACTGCTGAACACCAAGCTCTCAAGCTGCGAAGTGGAGAAATATCTTTCTTGCCTTCTTCACAGATCTTGTGTGGTTAAAACAAAACAGACTGAAGAAGCACTCTGAAAGTGCATGGCTGGATGTAAAGGGAATATTTTCCAAGCAAGGTGTCTTATCATGTCAGTTTCAGCCTACTTTCTGATCAGCAATCCTCTGACATTCCAGTCCTCTGTCTGGTTTTCAGGACTTAAGTGATTTATTTGACCTATGTGCCCTGCCAACCTATAGATCCACCGATCTGCTGCCTTTGTTCAACTGGTGTCTGTGTCACAATCACAGACAGCTTCTTTCTCTTTCTCTACTTCTTTTTTCCCCAATCATACAAGCTTAACGGGTACCCTGTCCCCTCCTCCCCTCCACCGCTCCCCAGTCTCCCTTGCACCTTCTCCTCCCTTTTTCCCTTCCTTTCACCCCTCCCTCCCTTTCTCCCAGTACCTCCCTCCTCCCCCCTCCCATTCCCTGGAGCATCCTTTAGTGTGAATGTCAAACTTCCCTCTGCGTCTGCCACTCTAGTGAGATAAATGTAAGGACTCAATGGCACTGCCCAGAGCCCTTTCTTGTGCTCCTCTTTAGTATGGGAACACTATTATGACTGTTAATCCCTTGCCTCTAAGGATCCTAGTGCCTGTGGTCCATGCTAGACTTTGGGGGGTCATTGACATGTCAGTCATTGCGCAGGTCATGCAAGTTCATCTTTCTCTACTTCTGATTACTTCCTGTGCAGACTCATTTCTACCCAAGTACTAGGCACCCTTCCTAAGATCTAGATCAAGCAGCCACATTCCTTTTAAAGTTCACCTTGACTTTTTCAGGCATCAACGGAGTGAGAAGTTTCTAAAGTGACCTTCTGTCACTTATTTAACATCTAAAGATTTTCCTATTTCTCATCCCATTCTCAGTACTTCACAATTCCTGTGCACACAATTCTTGTTCTGGCTGTTTCCTGTTTTATTTGAACAACGTCAAATCACCAGCTAGGTGTGGTGCTCACTGTAATCCCAGCAGCAGGGATGCCCAGGCAGGTGGCTTGCTGGGAGTTCTAGGACAGTCTGGGCTACAGTGTGAGGTCCTATCTCAGAAAAACAAAAGGAAACAAGAAAAGGAAGAAACCAAAATAAAATTGGGAGTATAAGTCCAAGAACATAAAGCTTGCTTTTAAAAAGATATTTTTCAATGTTTACTTAACAAATAATTCTTCTTAAATCAACTATATTAATAAGGGGCAAATCTCACTATGAAGGCAGAAAGATATCAAGCAGATCTACACCTATTTGAGAGGCTGAAGAGGACTAATGCTGCTGGAGAAGAAAAGAAGGATGCTTTCTTCAGTGGTGTGCCCACTGACCTGTGACACTTGCTGGAGCATGACGCACGTCAGGCATATGTCTCCAAAAACAAACTAGATAAAACACAGTGGACCACGCAAGGGAAAAGATTTGAAAATAGGAGGGAGATGAAGGATTATAAAGAAAAAAGTGGGGGGATGGGACTTGGGACTAAGGGGTGAAAACTGAAAATATTATGAATTTATTATATTCATATATGCAACATTAAAAATAGAATAAAAAAAGAAAATATCAGGAAAAACCCCAACCAACCAATGCACATAACTCACCCATCAACCAACCTACCAATCAATCAACTATCTATCCACCCACACTGAATTTTCTGGGGCAGGAGTGGGGGGGAGAGGAAAAAAAGTAAAATGCCAGCCACCCAGTATACCGCTAATCTCCTCCCAATGTGGAAGGGAATTAATTAACCAAATAAATATTAACACTATTAATTCATATTAGGTTAGAGATCCAGACTATTTAATTTTATGACATGGACAAAGTAAAAACATGACAACAACAAAAAGACTAAGTTTTCCTTTTTCAAGACTCAAGAAAAACAACCTTGTCTGTCCCTCCTAAATTTGCAATATTACTGAGCTTTAACTACAGCCCACAGATGCTGACAAGACAGTGTAGTCACAGAGGACATGGCAGGTGTGATGGAATGGCTGCCTATGGGGGTTTCAGCATCTGTTTCTATGCTAAAAAGTCATTTATTAGTAGCCAAAATTTACTTCTTTAAAAACATGCATTTTTTTAAAGAACAATTCAGCAAAATAAAATTCTGGTTTATTGTTGGACATTGTTTCACGCATACATCAAACAGCTCTCCCACCCCCCATAAAATAAACAGCAACTTCATAGACAAAAAAAGGAAGAAAACTTTTATCTTTGGCGGTTTTAACCATGTCGTACAAACCAACTACTTATAGTACAGCTAGGTACATACTCAAAATAAGTCACTGGAATGCTCGGAGTTAGATTTTTGTTGTTGTTTTTTTTTAACAAAGTTTTTTTTCTCCTTTGAGATTATAAAAAACATGTCACACCACAAGTAGAGTCAGAAGTAGGACAGAGAACGCTCCAAAGGCTGGTTTGGTCATCCATTATCATTAAAAATGACTGACCCCTAACAATATGTACAAAAATATAAAATGTAAATAAAAAATACAAATTTTCCTCTTAAAGTACTTGTCATGGTTGGGCACAGGTGTCAACTTGACAGTTGAGGGTTTGAGCTCTGGGCACAGTTGTGGAGAATTAGTAGTTGAAATTTGCTATTCTGACTGTATTTATGGTTATTTTCAAGTTTCAATTATCTTTTAGTTTAAATTTTTACTCTAAAGACCACTTGAGATTGCCTAGTAAGTTATGTTCTCAGCTTTAAGAAAATAATGCATATTTATTGGGTCAGGGAGGGGAGCACGCAGGGACATGTGCCTCGAGGGAGGAGTGGAATCGTTCACCATGTGGACTCTGGGGATAGAACTCAAGTCAACAGGTTTGTGCACAGATGCCTTCATGTACTGAGCCATCCTTGACAGTCCTGGTAATTGCATTTTAAATACAACAGTCAATGTATAGTAGAGAAAATAATGTCTATAAGCAAAAGCCTTATATATAAACTCTATAAAATGTCTGAACAAAAGTTATAATTATGAAGAGCTGAAGAACAGATACTTCCTTTCCCCCAACTTAACTCAGAGAAAGACTGTGTTACACTAGAATCAAAAGTAGCATGCATAGAACAGAATGCAGGGTCTAGGCAGGCGCCTCTGAGTATACACTTCACCATCTCTTCTGCACTTAACAGGCTTGCACAATATTCACCTTTCTGTCCCCTGAACATGCCAAATTTGCTTCCTATTCTGGGGCTTTTGAACACTATTTCTGATGTTTTGGAGTTTTCTCTTTAAATCTTCACAGAGTGGATTTTTTTTTTTTTGTGGTCATTCTGCCCAATGATTAAATTCTATCTTAGATCTTCTTAGACCACTCATTTAAAAAATGGAAACAATATAATGTTTAGACAGTATGGTCAGGTGTCCTGAGCAATTTCAATCCTGTACACAAAGGAGTAACTAGACATGATGGGCTTCCGATGTGATACAACAGGAAGCATCAGGAGTGCCCAGGAGAAAAGGCTCATGGGAACTTTGCCATAGGCCTACAGACTGCTCTGAGGGAAAAGAAGTATGCTAAATGATAGCAACAGAATGCAATCAGCAAAGTTCAAAATGTAGGTTATTCTAGTAGGAAAACTGCAAACTAGTTTTTTAAAAATTTTTTTAAAAACTTATTTATTTATTCATATAATTGTGCGTGCGCGTGCGTAGAACCACGGGCGAATTCGGGTACCACCATGGACCGCCTCCACCTCCACCTTGTTTATTCTGCCCTGGGAGTCACAGGCTCTGCCCTATCAGGACCAGAATCGCAGGCCGTCCCCTGCTTCCACCTGGCATCTATACGTGGGGTCTAGGATCCGAACTCAGGACCTTCCGCCTGAAAGGCAGAGGCTTAACCCCTGAGCCACCTCTCCAGCACCTGCAAACTAGTTTAAGAAGAGAAAAAAAAAGGTAGAAAAGTAAAGGAGAGAAACTGACTGAAAGGAGTCTCAAGATGTGAAACAGCTGAACCCATACTGGTGGATTTGGTGGGAGTATAAAACGTACATACTGGGAAAAGATCTGTTATTTCTAAAACCACACACACACACACACACACACACACACACACACACACACACACACTACAGCAATTCTAAAAACAGAATTTTAAAAACTGAAACCAAGAAAACTAAAAATATTTGTGAATAAAATAAAAAAATGTATATGAAAACATGCCCAGAAACTTTGTTCATAAAGGTAAAAAAGAGTACTCATATTCATAAAAAGATTAAATAAAGAAGCTGCCCTGTTCATATAGCACACACTACTTAATAAAAGCCAACGGGATAAGAATACACACAATAGTGTGAATGAAGGTACAAACATGCCAAGTGGAAGATGCCTACACAAAAGATTCGTATTGCAATTCAGGCTGAATAATGTTTGCCTGAGGGACCGTGGAAGGTAATGGTTGATGGAGAAAGGACAATGTTTCTGGAGAGAGTTAGTGTTCTGTGTCTGAATAAGATTACAGGTATTTGCCGTCTGACAGAATTCAGAGTTCATTTACTACTTAGGCATTGCATTGTAGTTTTACCCCAAAAGAAAAGAAGAAACATAAATGAATACTAAGTTCTCTAGCTAATTATATACAAGATAAAATATGGGGGGGAATGTACTATAATTTAAGATTCATTAAAATAAGTAGATTAATAAACAGAAGACAGATAAAAGCAAAAACATATAACATGGCAAATAAAGTAAATGCCTCACCATATGGACTGGCATTATTTTTTTTCTACTTTTACAAACATATTGAGCATTCATCCCAGCTTCCCTCCCTCCTCACTCATCTCTCTTCCCTTCATTATTCCCTTCCATCCCTCCCATTCTTCCACCTATGCTTCTGTGGACCCCAACGTTCACTCTAGCTTGTCTACTTCTGTGGGGGCTCAGGCCTCCATGGTGTATCAACTTATCTCTCTTCAGGCCACCACACTGATATGTGCAGTTCCCTTCACTCAATACAGCTTTAGACCCAAAGGTTTCCACTGTTAAGTGTCCATTCTGTGGGATTAACAACAGCTACCTACAGAGCAGTTTGATGTACTGTCTTCCTACTTATTGGTTTACTGGCTGTCTTCCCTATTGATATATTCCCCTCTCCCCCCTTTTTTAGGTTTTTGTTCTAATTTACAGTAACAGGGATATGTACCATTCTGACAAGTGGGTCTTGAGTCCAATCAAAAAGCTGTTGGTTGTTTCCTTGATATTCATGCCACTATTACACTGGTGTCACCTGTTGCCATGGTGTTTTATATTGCAATTTAAGAATTCATGCCGTTGATGGGGCTTGTGAATATTTTTTCCCCCAGCAGCTTCTACAGTATTCTTTGGTACTGTGTAAGCTATCCAGCAAGGAGAAATTCCTCAGACTAGTTCCAGTTGATATATTTTGCCCATATTCTGTGATCCATTTGTATCGCATCTTCAGTAATAGGGACTTACTGACAGTTTTTGGAGAGTACCCAAGAGTAATGGCAAAAGCCTGTAATGTTTGGGGATCTTTAAGACATCTCTGACCAACATTTTATCAGGAAGTGCCACATTCCTGTTATTTCTAGTATAATTTTGTCCCTGGATTCTAAGTGGACCAGCTCAAGTGGATCAGCTCAAGTCTTTTGCTCCTCAGCATAGGGACTGCCCATTGTTCTTTTCTTTAAAAGACTGTTTTTTTTTTTTTTTTTTTTTTTTTTTTAACATACTACTGGCACAGGATGTTGTTTTGGAATTACTTCCCACAATCTTAGGGTTTTTCTGTAAGTCCCTCTGTTCCTCTGCTGGCATTCTTTTTAAAGTCCTTTTGATATTTCTGTATGCTTAGACATTTTTCATAATAAAACTGTGTGCTAAAGCATAAAGAAAAGGGTTGAGGCTGTATCTCAGTGGTAGAATGCTTGCCTACCATGTAATAGGCTCTAGACTCAATCTCTAGTGCTACGGGGGGTGGAGGGTGTAAATAAAGTAACAAATGGTGAGACAAAAATAAAAGTATGACAGAAGACAGGTTTCCAGACTGTGAATTCATAGTTCTCACAGTAAAATATGGAACATGTACCCACTTATACACTTAAATAATATTTTTTTTCAGCTCATACAAACTTATTAGGTACACCAGTTCCCTCCCTCCCTCCTCCTCCCCCCGTACCCCCTGCTTCCCCTCCCCACCCCTCTCCCTCCCCATCCCCCAGTGCCTCCCACCCCAATTCCCAGAGAGTCCTTTCTTGTGCATGTCTGATTTTCCTCTGGGTCCTCCTCTCCGATGACGTACAAGGACCCAGTGGCCTTTCCCTGAACCCTTTCCCGTGTTCCCCTTAGGTATAGGAACACTGCTGTGGCTGCCAATCCTTTGTCTCCAAGGATCCTGGTGCCTTTAGCAGATGCTAGACTTTGTGAGGTCAACAGTGTGTTGGACAATGCGCAGGGCATGCAATGTCCAATTATGATTGCTTTGGCCCTAACTTGTGTGGAGAATCTTGCAAATCATTGCTCCTCCCATCCTTTTGCTCTTACACTCTTACCACCCCTCTTCCGCAAATGTCCCTGAGCTTCAGGATGGGGAGAGATTAGTCTGACCTAGTTCTAGGTGGTTGATATAGAGTCTCTGAAGTTCTGGATTGTGGTTTGTTGATTTTCTTTTGCAGTTTTGCTGCTCCTGCAATGCCCTTCACTCCATCCTGGTGGGCATTGTATGTTACCCCCTGACCAGAGACAAAAAGCTGTTAGAGTCTTGTGACAAAAGCACATTCAAAGGTAGATGTAATAAAAGTGGGAAACCATACTAAGGGAGGGGTCTATCACCCATTTGCAAAATGGTTACTTTTATCTGCCAGACTATATGCCCTCCTCTTCTGGTGAGATCACACCCCCTCAGTAGTAAATGATCAGGAACAAAAGTCTGTGAACTGAATCAGATGTCTCATTACTTATTTGGGTCCTTGGTGGAGGCCTATTTTCCCTGCTGTAACATGGTCCCTTCTCTCCTTGTTTCTGGTGTGGCCCTCCTACCCCATCCCTCCTGTTCATGATCCTTGGAATTCCTGTCTCTAGGTGGGCTGGGTGGGTTTGGTACTAGGAGCCACCTATTAGGGAGTACATACGGCGCTTAATTTTCTGGGTCTGGGATACTTCACTTAATATAATTGTTTCTAATGACATCCATTTCCCGGCAAATTCCAGTAATTCATCATTTTTGATGGCTGAGTAGTACTCCATTGTATAGATGTACCACTGTTTCCTTATCCACTCGTCAACTGTTGGACATTTGGGTTGATTCCATGACTTTGCTATTGTAAACAGTGCTGCTATGAACATGGTCGTGCTTGTGCTATTGAAGTGAACCTCTGCTGTATGGGGGGTTATTCCCAAAAGTGGAATAGCAGGGTCATATGGCATTTCAATCTGTAATTTCTTTAAGAATCTCCAGACAACTCGCCAGAGTGGCTGTATGAGCCTGCACTCCCACCAGCAATGTAAAAGAGTTCCCCTCTCTCCACATCCTCTCCAGCATTTGTCGTTGTTTGTATTGTGGATTTTTGCCATCCTGACCGGGGTGAGATGATATCTCAGGGAAGTTTTGATTTGCATTTCCCTGATGGCTAAGGAAGTGGAGCATTTTTTCAGATAATTGTTAGACATTTTAATTTCATCCCTGGTAAAGTTTCTTTTAAGTTCCAGGGCCCATTTTTTAATTGGGCCATTGGTTTCCTTGGTGTTTAGTTTTCTAAGTTCTTTGTGCACTCTGGACAGCAGAGTTCTATCAGATGTGTGGTTAGTGAAGATTTTCTCCCATTCTGTGGGTTGCCTTTGAGCTCGTGTTGCAATCTCTTTATCTGAACAGAAGCTCTTTAATTTCACAAGATCCCAACTGTTGAGAATTGGTAGCAGTGACTGTGCCATTGGATGTCTGTTTAGGAAATGTTGGTCTAGCCCAATCAGCTCGAGGGAGTTCCCTATCCTTTCAACTATGGTTTTTATAGTCTCTGGCCTGATATCAAGGTCCTTGATCCATTTGGAATTATACACTTAAATAATATTATAGTTCAATAATAGACATTATAATAGGCATTACAGTTTAATAATTGGCATACATATAATTATATCTGTTTTTATATATTATGTATAAAATATATGCAAGTTAGAAACTAAGAGGGTAATATAAGAATGGAGATGCTTTTAAAAAAGATAAGACAGCCTTTTTTGCACCCCAACCCGCTCCGCCGGTCGGGACGTGCGCGCGCGGTCCAGCCAGGCCTCAACCCCGCGCCCTAGCTGGTGAGTACCCCCCCCCCCCCCCCCCCCCCCCCCCGCGCACCGCCCACCAGGACCCCAGATCGGCCCACAGGGACCCGGCTCCGACTCCCACCATTCAGCCGGAGCCTAGCGCGGGGGGCCGAGGGACGAGGAGGACCTCCCCCTGCGCCCGGGCCCCGCCCCACTGCCCTCGGGTTAAATAGCTCCACGCACGTCGCCCCATCCCCCCTTTGCACCCCACCCCTGCTCCACCGGTCGGGACGCGCGCGCGGTCCAGCCGGGCCTCACCCCACGACCTAGGTAAGTCTCCGCCCGCCCCGCTCACCAGGACCACAGGCCAAATAATTCAGTTTAGTGAAATTGAGAGATCTTAAGAGTTAAAATGACAATGCCAAAGTCAAAGTGCAAATCAATGAGAAGCAACAATCAAGTAAACAAATTTCCCACTGAAGAAATTAATCCCATAATGTTAGACTCCAACAAGAACAAACCCACGGAAAAAGGCCAAGAAAGCCCCACCCAGGATAAAGACTTTCAAAATATGATCATTACCATGTTCAATACTATGAAAGAGGAAATCGGGGAGGAATTAAATAATCGAATCAATCGCTTTGAAGAGGAACACAACAGACATCTGGAGGAGTTGAGAAAAACAGTGCAAGAAACAAAAAGTGGCATAGAGCAGTTAAAACAAACTCAAGCAGAGTTTAAAACTGAGCTAAAAGACAAGTTAACTTCAACCCAGAACGCCACAGAGAGTCTTATCAACAGAACTAAGGAAGCAGAAAACAGAATTTCAGACCTTGAAGATAAAGTGGGAGTACTAACCAGCTCAATGGAAGAGGTTGTTAAAGCCAAAAAGATACTTGAGAGAAATATCCAAGAGATATGGGACACCCTGAAAAAGCCTAACATGCGTATTCATGGAATACCAGAGCAAGAATCTCAAAATACCACCCCTGAGGAAATTTTTCAAACGATCATCAAGGAAAACTTTCCTCATCTAAAAAAAGAGAGGCCCATCCATATACAAGAGGCATTCCGCACCCCAAACAGATACGACCAAAATAGAAGCACGCCGCGGCAAATAATAGTTAAAACACTCCACATTCAAGATAAAGAACTGGTGCTGAGAGCTTCAAGGGAGAAATAACAAGTCACTTTTAAAGGTAAACCTATTAAAATAACAAATGACTTCTCAGTCGAAACAGTAAAAGCAAGAAGAGCTTGGAGAGACATACTTCAAGTATTGAATGAGCAAAAATGTCAACCCAGGCTGATTTACCCTGCAAAACTATCAGTCATGATCAAGGGAGAAAGAAAAATTTTCCAGCACAAAGACAACTTTAAGGGATACATGGCCATCAAACCAGGCCTTCAAAAAATGCTAGAAATGATACTCAAGCGTGAAGAAAAAAACAGGCATATCCAGGAGAACAGAAGGCAAGTATAACATCATTAAAAGCGAAGCAATATACTTATAAAAGCTACTAAACATAATAAATGTCTGGAATTAACAATAGTTTCTCCATTATAACACTAAATGTTAATGGAATTAATTCACCGATCAAGAGACACAGATTACAAACTTGGATTAAAAATCACAATCCATCAATCTGCTGCCTGCAGGAAACCCATCTCACCACAAAAGATAGGCACGCTCTAAAAATAAAAGGCTGGTCAACAATTCTACAAGCAAATGGAAGCAGAAAACAGGCAGGGGTAGCCATTATGCTATCAGACAAAGTGGATTTCAAACCAAAGAAAATTATAAGAGACACGGATGGATACTACATTTTAGTCACAGGTACAATTCACCAGGAAGACTTCACAATCCTGAACATATATGCACCCAATACGGGCCCCTCCACATTCATTAAGAAAACCCTACAGCGTCTAAAGCAAGAAATCAATCCCCAAACGATAATTCTTGGGGACTTCAACACCGCCCTGTCAACATGGGATAGATCAACAGGTCAAAAGCTTAACAGAGACACTTTGGAACTTAATCAAACCCTGAAAGAAATGGACCTTACAGATCTCTATCGAACTTTTCACCCACGCACCAAAGAATACACATTTTTCTCAGCAGCACACGGAACTTTCTCCAAAATAGATCACATATTGGGCCACAAAATGAATCTACACATATACAAGAAAGTTGAAATTCTAACCTGTGCCCTATCAGACCATCACGGCCTAAAGCTGGACATCCACAACACATCAAACAAGAGAAAATACACTAACTCCTGGAAACTTAACACTATGATACTGAATGAGACATGGATTCAGGAAGAAATTAAAAAGGAAATTCAAGATTTCCTGAAAGTGAATGATAACGAAAATACAATTTACCAAAATCTCTGGGACACAATGAAAGCTGTTCTAAGAGGTAAGTTCATAGCTCTTAATGCCCACGTCAAAAAAATGGAAACATCAGAAATAAACAACTTAACAATGCAGCTTAAAGCTTTAGAGAAACTAGAGCAATCTGATCCCAAAAGTAGTAGAAGAGAGGAGATTAGCAAAATAAGGGGAGAAATATCTGAAATCGAGATTAAGAAAACGATAGAAAAAATCAACCAGTCAAAAAGCTGGTTCTTTGAAAAAATCAACAAGATTGATACACCCCTAGCTAAACTAACCAAAAGCAAGAGAGAGAAAACCCAAATTAACAAAATTAGAAATGAACATGGAGTTATCACTACTGATACCCAAGAAATCCAGAGAATTATAACATCATATTTCAAAAACTTATACTCTGTGAAGTTTGACAACACAAAAGAGATGGATGAATTTCTAAGTAAACACAACTTACCTAAATTGAATCAGGAAGTTGTGAATTATTTAAATAGTCCTATAACATATAAGGAAATTGAGGAAGTAATCTCGAATCTTCCCACCAAAAAATGTCCTGGACCAGATGGATTCAGCACAGAGTTCTACCAGACATTTAAGGAGTTAATAACACCAATACTCCTTAAACTGTTCCATCAAATAGCAAAGGAAGGAACACTACCAAATTCCTTCTATGAAGCTAATATCGTTTTAATCGCAAAACCTAATAAAGATTGGCTTAAAAAAGAAAACTATAGGCCGATCTCCCTGATGAACACAGATGCAAAGATTCTCAACAAAGTCTTAGCAAATCGGATTAAAAAACATATTAAAAAGATCATTCATGGGGACCAAGTAGGCTTCATCCCCGGCACACAAAGTTGGTTCAACATACGCAAATCAATAAATGTAATTCATCATGTAAACCAGTCCAAAGTCCAAGACCACATGATACTCTCGATAGATGCAGAAAAAGCTTTTGACAAGATCCAACAGCCTTTTATGATCAAAACGCTAGAGACAGTAGGAATGGAAGGAACCTTTATCAATATAATAAAAGCTATATACAACAAGCCCACAGCAAGGATTATGCTCAATGGGGAACAATTGGAAGCATTCCCACTTCGATCAGGAACTAGACAAGGCTGTCCACTCTCACCACTTCTATTCAATATTGTACTTGAAGTGTTAGCTGAAGCCATAAGACAAGAAAGGGACATAAGAGGGATTCAAATCAGCAAGGAAGAAGTCAAGCTATCCCTATTTGCAGATGACATGATCTTATACCTGAGTGATCCCAAAAACTCCACCAGGAAGCTCCTGGAACTAATTGAGAAGTTCAGCAGGGTGGCAGGATACAAAATAAATGTGCAAAAATCAGAGGCCTTCCTATATGCCCAGAATGAAAGAAGTGAAAAAGCCTTGAGAGAAACAATACCATTTATTATAGCCCCTAAAAAAATGAAATACCTTGGTATAAACCTAACTAAGGAGGTAAAAGACCTTTACAATGAAAACTTTAAAACCCTAAAGAAAGAAATAGCAAAAGACACCAGAAGGTGGAAAGACCTCCCTTGTTCCTGGATTGGCAGAATCAACATCGTGAAAATGACCATCCTACCAAAGGCAATATACAGATTCAATGCTATACCAATCAAAATCCCAAAGCAATTCTTCAAAGAAGTTGACCAAACAATCTCAAAGTTCATATGGAGGCACAAAAGACCCAGGATAGCAAAAACAATCCTGAGTAACAAAAACACAGCTGGAGGTATAACCATACCAAACCTTAGTCTATACTACAAATCCATAGTTGTAAAGACAGCCTGGTACTGGCTCCAAAATAGACACACAGATCAATGGATAAGGATTGAAGACCCAGATATAAGCCCACAAAGTTACAGCCATTTGGTCTTTGACAAAGGGGCCCAAAGAATCCAATGGAAAAAGAACAGCATCTTCAACAAATGGTGCTGGCAAAACTGGATCTCCACATGCAGAAGATTAAAGCTGGACCCGTACTTGTCACCATGTACAAGACTTAATTCCAAATGGATCAAAGACCTTGATATCAGGCCAGAGACTTTAAAAACCATAGTTGAAAGGATAGGGAATTCCCTCGAGCTGATTGGGCTAGGCCAACAGTTCCTAAACAGACATCCAATGGCACAGTCACTGCTACCAACTCTCAACAGTTGGGATCTTGTGAAATTAAAGAGCTTCTGTTCAGATAAAGGGATTGTAACGCGAGCTCAAAGGCAACCCACAGAATGGGAGAAAATCTTCACTAACCACATATCTGATAGAGCTCTATTGTCCAGAGTGCACAAAGAACTTAGAAAACTAAACACCAAGGAAACCAATGGCCCAATTAAAAAATGGGCCCTGGAACTTAAAAGAAACTTTACCAGGGATGAAATTAAAATGTCTAACAAATATCTTAAAAAATGCTCCACTTCTTTAGCCATCAGGGAAATGCAAATCAAAACTTCCCTGAGATATCATCTCACCCCGGTCAGGATGGCAAAAATCCACAATACTAACAACGACAAATGCTGGAGAGGATGTGGAGAGAGGGGAACTCTCCTACATTGCTGGTGGGAATGCAGGCTCATACAGCCACTCTGGCGAGTCGTCTGGAGATTCTTAAAGAAATTAAAGATTGAAATGCCATATGACCCTGCTATTCCACTTTTGGGAATAACCCCCCATACAGCAGAGGTTCACCTCGATAGCACAAGCACGACCATGTTCATAGCAGCACTGTTTACAATAGCAAAGTCATGGAATCAGCCCAAATGTCCAACAGTTGACGAGTGGATAAGGAAACTGTGGTACATCTATACAATGGAGTACTACTCAGCCATCAAAAATGATGAATTACTGGAATTTGCCGGGAAATGGATGTCATTAGAAACAATTATATTAAGTGAAGTATCCCAGACCCAGAAAATTAAGCGCCATATGTACTCCCTAATAGGTGGCTCCTAGTACCAAACCCACCCAGCCCACCTAGAGACAGGAATTCCAAGGATTATGAACAGGAGGGATGGGGTAGGAGGGCCACACCAGAAAGAAGGAGAGAAGGGACCATGTTACAGCAGGGAAAATAGGCCTCCACCAAGGACCCAAATAAGTAATGAGACATCTGATTAAGTTCACAGACTTTTGTTCCTGATCATTTACTACTGAGGGGGAGTGATCTCACCAGAAGAGGAGGGCATATAGTCTGGCAGATAAAAAGTAACCATTTTGCAAATGGGTGATAGGCCCTTCCCTCACTGTGGTTTCCCACTTTTATTACATCTACCTTTGAATGTGCTTTTATCACAAGACTCTAACAGCTTTTTTGTCTCTGGCCAGGGGGTAACATACAATGCCCACCAGGATGGAGTGAAGGGCATTGCAGGAGCAGCAAAACTGCAAAAGAAAATCAACAAACCACAATCCAGAACTTCAGAGACTCTATATCAACCACCTAGAACTAGGCCAGCTTAGTCTCTCCCCATCTTGAAGCTCAGGGAAATTTGCGGAAGAGGGGGCGGTAAGAGTGTAAGAGCATAAGGATGGGAGGAGCAATGATATGTAAGATACTCTATACTAGTTAGGGCTGAAGCAATCATAATTGGATTTTGCATGCCCTGCGCATTGTCCAACACACTGTTGACCTCACAAAGTCTAGCATCTGCTAAAGGCACCAAGATCCTTGGAGGCAAAGGATTGGCAGCCACAGCAGTGTTCCTATACCTAAGGGGAACACGGGAAAGGGTTCGGAAAAGGCCACTGGGTCCTTGTACGTCATCGGAGAGGAGGGCCCAGAGGAAAATCAGTCATGCACAAGAAAGGACTCTCTGGGAATTGGGGTGGGAGGCACTGGGGGATGGGGAGGGAGAGGGGTGGGGGAGGGGGAGCAGGGGGTACGGGGGGAGGAGGAGGGAGGGAGGGAACTGGTGTACCTAATAAGTTTGTATGAGCTGAAATAAAAAAAAAAGTCAAAAAAAAAAAAAAGATAAGACAGCAACTAAAAGAACTGTAAGAACATTAACATTCTGACTCAAAGAACAGATCATACAAAAAATTAAGTAATGAGTGGAGAAATGTGAGCACTGGCTTGTTACTTGAAAACAATAAGGAATTGAGTTTTTTTTTTTTGGTATGAAAATTATATAACCAGACTATCTCTTTAGGGGCACCATGATAATCAACATATTTCAAATCTCTTTACTCCACAGGGATATAGTTTACTCATTCAACAAATTTTAACGAACTAACAGAGGTGCCCTGGTGCAATGCAAGGTGGATGAAATAGTGTTGGGCAAACATATGCTGCAATGAGTCCATTGTAGCAGACAGACACTGTTCATATAATCACACTAGCAAATGTGCAATTCATAAAGTCCCTAAAGGAAAGGCACACTAATTTAGAAAGAGTAAGAGAGGGCTTCTGAGACAAAGCAACTAGTTGAGACTCAAAGAGAGGCATGAACTGGGGCTGGAGAGGTGGCTCAGGGGTTAAGCCTCCGCCTTGTAGGCGGAAGGTCCTGAGTTCGGATCCCAGATCCCACGTATAGACGCCAGGCGGAAGCGGGGGCGGCCTGCGCTTCTGGTCCTGGTAGGGCGGAGCCTGTGAATCCTGGGGCAGAAGGAGGTGGAGGCGTCCATGGTGGTTCCCGAATTCGTCCGTGGTTCTACACATACACACACACATATATACGCACACACACACAATTGAATAAATACTAATAAAAATTTGTAAAAAATCTTTAAAAAAAATAATTTAAAGAGAGGCATGAACTAGAAAAGTGGGAACTAAAGGCAGGAATGTTCCTGTTGGAAGATGCAACTCAACTAGAGCCCATGGTAGGAGGAAGCCCACTTCTTCAGGAACAGTGTGAACCCGGAAGAAGTGGCAAGGGATGAGAAGGATAAAGACAAGAGACAGATTAGGCAGGACTTCGGAGAGCAGATCAGATCAGTCTTGTTTTTATCCTAAGAAACAGCCTAGAGTGACATGAGTCCTCAGGGGAGATTAAGGAGTAAATTTCCTCCTACTCTTAAAGGGGGAAAATGTATAATGAAAAATCACAAGTGCCAATCAAAAGCATTAAGTGTATGACAGATTACAAGATGCCACTCCCCAAATTTAAAGAAACCATGTGATAAGATTTATAGCAGAACACTCTCTTTGCCAGTATCAGATAGAACTTTTTGACAGAGGTGTTCTAAAAAGAGAATGGAATTTCAGTGAAATCAATTCCAGATAATTTCAGCAAGGTTAAAAATAACCCCCATCTTTTTAACTTGGTGAGCTGCAGGTTGTGGAAATGGGTAAAGAATTCAGTATCAATTTCCTCAGAAAAATCTCCCAACTTTCCACACACTTTTTATAAGTGCTGAAAAATAGTTCATAGACAAATTTCAGTGAACAGAGCACAATTAAAGGATGAAAAACATGTCTTTTTTAATAGCCAACTTTGTACAGTAAAAATTCTGCCAAGTGAATCACAATCATATTCCACAACATTAACAGCCATCTTGTGTTTGCCTGGGTTTAACTGCACCTGTTTCCCACAAAATCTGTGAATGTTGAAAAACTAAAAAGAAACTCTACAATTAAAGCACGCAATGCAAGGCACATAAATACTCAGTAATGCCAGAAGGTATTTCCATCTGGAACATAAGCTTAGAAAAAAAACTATTCATCATTTTAAATTTCTAAATACCACTCTTCGCAATGTATGCAAAGGCAATGTAGATGGCCTTTAAATAGCTCAACCCACAGAACAGTATTCTCTATGAACCACTTCATTCTATAGTGCTGGTAACATAGCAGGGGCTTAATAATACTCATTTTAGGGGAGAGGATGAGAGAAGCAGAGGAAGGGCTGAGGTGTAATAAATATAAGACTGAATTTGAAAAGGAAGAAGCTCAGCTTGGATATGAGCTGGGTGGGCTACTCCAAGTCCGCCTTTCCCACTCTACAGTCCTGCAGGATTGCTAGGAGAATGCCCTAAGGAAATCTAGATGCAGCAGTTCTGACTCAGCGGCCCTTCCGATTTGATACCTTGCATAAAGGCATGTTTTATTTCCCACCTCCTTCCCTCATCTCCTACCTGAAGTGCCTTAAGGGGGAACCCAGATTGTATTCATTTTATTGTTATTAAAACCACAAGACATTTTTATGTGCCTGATACATTTTAACTGGTTCTTTCATTGTTCAAATAAATGTCTCATGTCTTCTCAACACAAGAGAATGTAATCTTTATCAAATGTATATATTTTGAGGGGGAGGGGAGTGAGCAGGGCACCCAAAACTGTATACATATATGGAGGTCAGAGGACAACTTGTAGAAGTCATTTCTTTCTACCACGTGGGCTCAAGGGATCAAACTTAGGTCACCAACTTTGCACGTGGGCACCTTTACCTACTGAGCCATCTCACTGGACTAGAATATAATCTGTTTAATGACATGGGTATTTAAACTGAAATTCCTCTCTCTCTCTCTCTCTCTCTCTCTCTCTCTCTCTCTCTCTCTCTCTCATCACCTACTGTGTTTCTGTGTACGTGTGAGTGCATGTGTCTCAGCGCAGGTATGGAGGTCAGAAGACAACCCACAGGAGTCTGTTTTCTCTTTCTACCATGTGGGTTCTGAATTCAGATTATGGGGACTTAGGGGCAAATGCCTTTCAACAAATCCATCCAAAAGAATTAAATGCACAAACTGAACAACAGATTATCAAACAAGAAGTATGTGACTGTAGCTCTGTGAACATGGGAGTCAAATAGAAAGATATTAGGATCCAGAAATTCTTTTTAAAAATGTTATTTGAGAGACGGAAGGAGACAGAACACAAACATGTGTGCCTCCATGTATGCCCTGGTGCAAGGGTGAACATCAGCGGTCAGCTTTCAGAAGTTAATTCTCTGCTTCAACGACACTGGCTGCTGGGGATTGAACTCAGGCACCAAGTGAGCAAGCAGGCTCCTTAAAATGGCTGAACTACTTTGCCAGCCCCAAGATTCAGAAATGTTTTCATCATTTTAATTTTAACATACTTCTATTCAACCACCTTTGCTTTTTTAAAAGCTGCTTTGAGCTTTGCCCAAACATAGAACAGAACAATTCTTTGGCAGAGGAGGCAACTCTAAGTTTCAGAGTAGCACTTGCTGTGGATTCACAGGTGGTAGCAGGCGCTGATGCTGATGGGAGGACGCTGTTGGGCTCTGCACTCAGCACACAGCACTCTACAATCCCAGCATTTGGTCCACAGGCACACACCCCACCTTGCTCCTGCTGCAGATCGGGTTAGTTATTCCTTCTGGTCCCCACACAGAACCCATGCAACCAGTCCTTCCATGCTCTCTTGCAATTTACGTCTCCCCTTGAGTCATCACAGGATTCACATGAGCCTGGGTCCCTCGAGAGCAGTGTCCAGGGAAGGGTGAGCACATGGCCACGTGGCAGAGCTGGAATTCTACCCATCATCTAAATCTCTGTGCTTTCCTCTGGTAATAGCATCATTTCATAAATGTGTATTATTTTATTTTATTTAGATTTCTATGAAAACTGTGATGTTTCTTTCCCCGCACACCAGATGTTCATACACCAAATGACTCCAAATTCACCAACTGACAGTTGATAAGCTGACATTCTGAAAAACATCAAATCTTAATTTTACGACAATATTTTTGGTTTAAAGCTAAATCAGAAAGGCAGGAATTGTCAACACCAATAACTGTAAGCCTCATTAAAGTCTTAGTCCTAAAGTCCTAGTAATGCTACTGAACACATTATTACTTTCCAGACTTAGGTAAATAAAAGAGCATTGAACATTGTGAAATAAGTTCACTTAGTTCCACTAAATCAAGTTTTCAAGAACTGTGTACAGAACCTGTTAACTACTTAAGTTTTCAAGTCTAATTTTAGATCATTTATCATAAAGGCTAGAAACTTTTACTCACTTTCAGGATGTCAAAGCTCAAAATTGTACATATTGTTAGCAATTGACATTTTTTAAAGTGAATATAACTGTCTAGGAAATCCCATATTTTAAATATATTTCAGAAAGACATTTCAATTATGAAATTGAAGAAGGAATCACTTCAACTCATCATCTTGCTCATTCTGGAGCACAAAAAAGCATTTCGACACTCCTAAGTCATATGGTAAAGTGTGGGCTTTGGGGGAGGGGAGACAAGAAGAGCAGAATCTCCAAGGACCATTGACTGATCTGACAGCAACCAATGCAAACATTTAGGCTATTGCAATCAATCTGCTTTAATTATCAACAAGTCCCCCCCCCCATTTTTGACCAGTCATTTAGAGTTGACCTCTGACAAGTACTTACAAGTCATTGAAATCTCATTTTATTTTACAGCCTCATATTTGTTATTGGCCTAATCTTTACCTGTTCTACATCACACAACAGCTCAAATATTTGAATGGCCCAGCAATAAATTTCCTTGGTCCCCCTGGGTCAGTCACATGTTAGCTGTTAAGTAAAGCTAAAAGGATCTATGCTTCATAAATTTCCTTCAGGGTCCACATTTGCTCTTACAGGCTAGACTTTCAAGCCCAAACATCTTTATAGCTATGTGCAATGATTTATTAACTCCTCCTTGTTTCTATCCAAAAAGATCAATCACGTATGTATCAATAAGCTGGTGTGCTGGCGACCACTTTTTATTGTACATATAACCACCTGCCTTTAATACAAACTAGAATCTAAAGCTTTGGTAAGCGCTTGCTGGATTTTAACGACCTTCACCTGCTTCTAATTTGGCCTAAAACATATGGTTCAGCTCTGCTATTTAGTTCTAAGCCAGCCTTTCCCCCTTTGTACCCAACAAAATAAAAGAAAACAAAGCCAGAGTACAAAGCCTTGAATTTAGACGATGCTACACACACACACACCATCACACACACACACACTATCACACACAAAACACACCCCAAACTATTCACACAATGACTTCTTAAAGGCATTTCCTATAAATAATAGAGGGTTACGTTAAATACTTTGGAATGATTCAGTTATTACATTTCTTTGAAAAAATTTAGATGTTCAATATCACTTGAATGTTCTAAAAATCATGTTCTCAAACTGTGAAAAATGACTGCTCAGTCTAAGTACTTCAGAAAAGATAACTGCTCCAGCTAGCTGTCTGTGCGGTCAGGAAAGAGTTCCTATCTTTGTATGCAGGAATTTGCATTTGGCCAACCCAAACCAAGATTTTCTTTTCTCTTGCCTTATCCTTTTCTATTAGACCAAAAGTTTGCGGGGCAGGGAGCCAGGGAGGGAGAACAACAATCTAGCCCTGCATGGTAAAGTCAATAAGAAAATGAAGAGTGTCTGGGTGCCAGGCGGGAGGAGTAAATCCTCAGGAAAAAATGACTAATAACGTCCAGCCAGGCAGAAGCCGGCTCCGCCTTCCGAAGCTTGCAGACAGCCTGGGCTTCTCTCCTGCACAGGGCTCCCTCTCCAGGGGCTAGGACTTGACACCAGTGGTCATGTCTCAGGCTCAAATTCTCCTTCTGCCGTAAGCCCACCATAGGCTCCCTATCTTTCTGGGGCTCTTACTGGTCCCAAATCGTAAGTGCAGTTCCTTCACAAGCCCTGTGGACATGAGTGCATTGCTTGGGAGCACTCATACCAGGCTTTGTTTGTCCATCACATGTCTGCCTGGTCTCAGACACTGAATAAACGCTTACAGAATAGCTTCAACTGGCTTATCAGAAATAACAACAAATCATTTAAAAATCAATGCTCATTTGTATAAAAACAGTATGTGTGTAGCTTAAAAAGACAAATTGTTTTATAAGTCCGATGTTAAAAAAATTAGTTTACAAGTTAAAGTACCATAGCTCTACCCTCAGTTCCAAGACCCCAGAACCAACTGTTCTTCTAATCCTATTTCTTGAGTGCATGGTTTTAAAAGGAACTACTATCAATCAACTGGGAAGATGAGGATCTTCAAAGTACACTTCCCTTCCTCCTTTGCTCTCAGGAGTTTGGGCTGTATCAAACAAAGTATTAGACAGTATGACAAACATGTAGTTGCTTTTGAGTTGAGTCATATAATGTATAATAATCATATTTTTGTTTCTTTAAAGTTGACTGTCCTTTTTCCCCTTTAGTCACCCAATTTTCTTTTTCACTAGCTAAATGTGTATTCGCCCATCACCAGTTAATTCACAGACCTCCTGAAAGTAATGCAATTCTCTTCTTGGTTAAGACACCAAATAGCATATCAGTTCTTTTCCTCCCAACCCTGTCCCCTACTCTATCATCCACCACAAACTGGTTCAGCATCCCTTCCCTTTCAGGCCTCTCTGTGTCTTAGCTGCTTCTGATCCTTCTTTTCTTTGAATCATGTTTTCCTCCCACGCAGCTTATGCCCCAGTGTTAACCCAATGTCCAGGAGCTTCCTATGTAAGACAAAGAGGTCATTTTTCTTTTTAGGAATTTATGTCTGAAAAATTGTAGTTCCCAATCGTGTCCGCTCCCCCAACCACTATATTTTATGAGTTTGGGAGCACATATATGTGCAAGGCTGTGTGTGTGCATGTGCTCGTGCATGTGGAGGTCTGAGGATGACACTGGAAATCTTCTTCGACTGCACTTCTTTTTGAGAAACGATCTCCAGTTAAGGCCAGAGACTGGGTAGAGGAAGGGGAATTCCAGTCTCTAGCTTACGAAGGAGAAATATAGGTCGGCTGCCACACCCACCCACCATTTTATGAAGGATCTAGGGATCTGAACTCTGGTCCTTTTGCTTGTGAGGCAAGTTTTCCTTGCTTCTTTCTCTTCTCCCTCCTCTTTTTTTTTTCTGATTGAGATACTCTTACCTTGGATTGATAATTTGATAAACAACTCTAGGCTGTAGAAATCACTTTCTCCCAGGAATTTTGAAGGCACTATTGTAGTATTTCCTGCATGCAGAGCGCCTCTGAGCCAGGCATCACAATTCCCACTGCTCTGAAGGGCTGCGTTCCCTTATATGAGCCTCTGCAATCTTCACCCGAGAATTCTGGTCTCACAGCAATGTTTACAATGAATGCATTCTGTTGAGCGCTCACTGGGCTTTCAACCAGAAACTGAGTCTTTCAATTAGAATTCTTCTTACATTATTTCCTGGGTAGAGTCCATCTCTGTAATTTTCTAATCACTGTTTTGGATACTGGATCATCACAGACCCAAGTAGTGTCTCTCCTTTCTTATCTTTTCTTTCCTATATTTGATCTTTGTCTTTGTAACCCCCTCAGATTTCCTTAACTTTATCTTCCAACCTTCTGATGAGTTACTTTTTAATCTGATTATTTCACATTTATTAAACACAGACTTATGTGGCCCAGACTGGCCTCCAGCTCACCCTGGATCTGAGGACAACCTGGGACTTGTGATCTTCCTGCTTTCACCTCCAATTAGGATCAGAAGCATCTGACACTATGCCTGGATTAATTCCATCATTTTTAACTTTCTACACTTTCTCCTTGTTTTAACGAATGGTCATTTCTATGTTGTATTGGCTTAGTTCTTTAATACTGTACTTTCCCTTTCCTCCCTCTCCCTTCCTCTGACAGAGTGTCGTTATATGGCCCTGGCTAGGTTCAAATTCATGATCCTTCTGCCTTAGTCTTTTGAATACCAGGAGTATCAACATGTGCTGCCAAACCTGGCTCTTCTTTATCTTATCTTTTAATAGTCTTTGTATCTTCCTTTCTCCATTATTGTTTTCTTATTCCACTTCTCTTTTTGATTATTTATTTTGGCTCCCATATTTCATGTGAGAAGTCTCCTCAAGATGTCTGATGATTCCTTGGTTGATCATTCATTTTTCAGAGCGAAGCAGTAAAAGTGAAACTAAGCATGGTCAGGACTGGCCCACTTGCAGGGGTGATTCCATCTGGTCTCTACTTTCCCATTCTGCAAATGGGTCTTGCTCCCTGTTGGCCAATAGTGGCAGCAGTCCTACCAGATGCAGTGGCAACAGATTCTACATATGTCCCCGCCTGTTCTCCTTTGGGGATCCACTCAGCAGCTGGCTACTCTACCTCTCAAATTCTACCTTGAGCTGTCCTCTAGGAGGGGCTGTCCTCTACTCCAGAGGGGCTGTCCTCCACAGAGGGGCTGTCCTCCACAGAGGGGCTGTCCTCCACTCCAGAGGGGCTGTCCTCCACTCCAGAGGGGCTGTCCTCCACTCCAGAGGGGCTGTCCTCCACGGAGGGGCTGTCCTCCACTCCAGAGGGGCTGTCCTCCACTCCAGAGGGGCTGTCCTCCACAGAGGGGCTGTCCTCCACTCCAGAGGGGCTGTCCTCCACTCCAGAGGGGCTGTCCTCCACTCCAGAGGGGCTGTCCTCCACTCCAGAGGGGCTGTCCTCTACAGAGGGGCTGTCCTCCACGGAGGGGCTGTCCTCCACTCCAGAGGGGCTGTCCTCCACGGAGGGGCTGTCCTCCACTCCAGAGGGGCTGTCCTCCACTCCAGAGGGGCTGTCCTCCACAGAGGGGCTGTCCTCCACTCCGGAGGGGCTGTCCTCCACAGAGGGGCTGTCCTCCACAGAGGGGCTGTCCTCCACTCCAGAGGGGCTGTCCTCTACTCCAGAGGGGCTATCCTCCACTCCAGAGGGGCTGTCCTCTACTCCAGAGGGGCTGTCCTCCACTCCGGAGGGGCTGTCCTCCACGGAGGGGCTGTCCTCCACGGAGGGGCTGTCCTCTACTCCAGAGGGGCTGTCCTCCACGGAGGGGCTGTCCTCTACTCCAGAGGGGCTGTCCTCCACGGAGGGGCTGTCCTCCACGGAGGGGCTGTCCTCCACGGAGGGGCTGTCCTCTACTCCAGAGGGGCTGTCCTCCACGGAGGGGCTGTCCTCTACTCCAGAGGGGCTGTCCTCCACTCCAGAGGGGCTGTCCTCTACGGAGGGGCTGTCCTCTACTCCAGAGGGGCTGTCCTCCACAGAGGGGCTGTCCTCCACGGAGGGGCTGTCCTCTATGGAGGGGCTGTCCTCCACGCGGGGTCAAGCTGGTTAGTGACCTCGAACTCCTCCTTTTGGACTCTGCTTTCCCAGCTCCTCCTACAGAGAGAGAAGACTCTATTCCTGCAATAAATCCCTGTGCCTTAATGTATGGACCATGCTTTCCTGACTGAAATGTAATTGATATAATGAAATACCTCTGATAATTTTGTAATTGGACTGTTAATCTTTTTTCACTGTTTACTATTTCTCCCTCCCTATTTTACGTGTTAAAGTTATCATCTACTTTTTTTTATTATTTATTCAATTGTGCGTGTGTGCGTGTGTGTGTGTGCGTGTGTGTGTGTGTGTGTGTGTGTGTGTGTGTGTGTGTGTGTGTAGAACCACGGGAGAATTCGGGAACCACCATGGACGCCTTTACCTCCTCCTTGTTTACTCTGCCCCGGGATTTACAGGCTCCGCCCTACCAGGACCAGAAACGCAGGCCGCCCCCGCTTCCGCCTGGCGTCTGTACGTGGGGTCTAGGATCCGAACTCAGGACCTTCTGCCTGCAAGGCAGAGGCTTAACCCCTGAGCCACCTCACCAGATCCCATCATGTACCAACTTTTTAAAATAATCATTTTATCTAATCTTGGGCAAAAGAAAGGGTTCTATATAGTATGATTTTTCTGCATAAAAATTCTCAAAGTATTTAGGTGTCTGATTATCGGTAACCAATGTATTTCTGATATATTTTCACATAATATTTGGTTAATCTTCCTAGGGTTGCACTAATAATATCATCGTGTGTGTTTAAGGTGGGGTCTTTCTATGGACCACTAGTTGGGCTAACACTAGCTATATACATCAGTTTAGCTCTGAACTTGTGATGCTCCTGACTCTGCCTCCCAACTGCCAGAAGTACTTGCACCACTACCACACGTAGCTATTTATCATTCTTCATGTCAGTTTTTACCAACCCCTTCTTGCCTGCTGACTGTTACCCTATATTTTCCCAACAACAAATCCAGCCTAATAAGCCCCTTTCTTTGCTACAGACCTAGAACTGGGCCTGCACACTCCCAGATATTAAAGTCAAAGCTATTCTGTCTGGTTTTTGGCAGAGTACATCTGAGAATACATGGGGGAAAGACTTACAATGCAATGGATTATTTCTTTTAAAGCAAAGTATTGCAAACAGTGCTAACAAATCAGCGTGGCATAGGCAAGTGTGTAGTGTGCAGACACACGTGTCTTTGGCATAGAAGGTTTAAATTTTTTCTTAGCATATTTCCTGTTTCAATCTACTTTCTCTGAGTTTCACAGGCTGCCTGTTTTTATTCCACAAGCTCCAATTTTCATTTTATGGATGTTATTTCCTTCTTCAGCATCTGAGAATTCTCTATATACTTACTTCAAGGTCTTTTCGAGATTTCTAGTATTTCTTTTTCCTCAGGCATGTATTTATCCTGCTTTCTGACCTTTTTCCTGCAAGACCTTGGTATAATTTTTTATACCCATGCCTATCTCTGGATAAGGAGCTGCACATTGCATTATGCTATTCACAATTCACTTCCCTACAATAAACTTTCTCCACAAACACTGACATTTGCGGCTAGACATTCCCTAGTGTGGGATGGTGGCAGTGCTTGTCCCTGACATTGTGAATAGTTGACAGTGTTCTTGGATTCTATGTACTAAGTGCCACTAGCATGCCTCTTTCCTCTTCAGGACAATAAAGCACATTGCCCTGTAGGTGGCAAAACTGCCCGCAATTGAAAACTACTGCCTACAAGGACTGTATAGTGTAATAATGATCAATACTCAGTACAAGCCTGGTTCTTGGCATAGGCGTTTTCGGCTTCTCTCCCACGAGCAGACTAGTCTCGTCCTGATACCCAACTCCTGGATCTACAAGGTGACTTGGCTCTGTTCACATCCCATGCACAACAACTTCAAGACTAGGTCTCCTCTGTTCCCCTGAGGACCCAAATCCAAGCCCCTTCTGACTCATCCTGACTCCAGTGCCTCAATCTTATTCTTGTGTGTATGATTTTTTTCCTCCCCAGTGCTAGGGAACCACTGGGGCCTTCCGTGTACTGCCACCACGCAGATTCCACGCTGCTCCTCTTCAATCCTTCATGGTCATAATCTTCTCCTGTATTACTGGTCTACAAAGAATTACATTTCGATTTTGGACATACTAATGCAGATTTAGTATTTATAAACTGGTTATTATTTCTATATGTATTGTCTTTGTCAAATTATGATAGCATAAAGATAGAATTACAAAGTCACAATGGAAGAATCTTATGTTACAACGTTGATAGAGAAAGCTACGAAAGAAAAATAGTTTAGATATAACATTCAGTATAATTTACACAAATGGCTTCTTATTTATATTCCTTGAGATATAAATAAAGATACAACAGAACTCCATTCTTGTACCACCTGATGAACCAAAGTTTGGAAGTAATTCAACAATTTAATAGTGATTGTGCTTGTTATTCTACCCAACATACCACTAGAATGTTAACTTTTCTGTGGGTAGAAGCAATAACTTATTTTTAGTTTTACACAATACCTCAGCCATATAGTTGAAGTTCAGTAAGTCTCTCTGCATTTTTCATCTTATGTCCTACACTGAATTTAGTCCCATATTCTAAAGAACGTATTCTAAAGAAAACACACACACACACACACACACACACACACACACACACACACACACACACACCCTAAAGGGATGGAAGCTAGAGACTGAATTTAGGCAGGAATACAAGAAATTCAGGCTTCTGCATTTCTAGACAGTTGGTGTTCCTTAGGAGGATTTCCTGGAAGAAACATTCTTCCCTTCTCACATCAGACAAAGTGTCCTTGGGCTGGAATGAAATGGAGTTAGGTGAGTTACTACTGGAACACTGGGCCCAAGACTGAAAATACACAGGCAAATTTAGAAGACATGTAAAGTCTATTCATTCATTGACCCAATAACACTCAGAAGAACAGCCGGCACTTAGTGATTATCTACAATACCATGTGACAGACCCTGCCTAAGAATTTTTTTTGTGTAATTCACATAAAACTCAGAACTCTATGATGTAAGATTTACTAGTCCCACGTTACAAAAGAGGGAATGGAAATCAAGACTTGCTGTCCAAAGTCACACTGCTTTTAACTTGCAGAAACAGACCAAGTAAACAGCCATGGCAAAGGCAGGATATGTCAAATCATGGGTGACATTGAGGAACCAGCCAGGGTTTGGATGACTACATAGTATGCTGAGAGGAGGAAGTGAGAGATCTTCAGACCCTTGGATCTCTCTTGAAGACTTTGGACTACAAGCTGTAGGTAGTCAGTAAAGAATTTGTTTTAAAATATCATTTATTTTTGTGTGTGTGTGTGTGTGTGTGTGAGAGAGAGAGAGAGAGAGAGAGAGAGAGAGAGAGAGAGAGAGAGAGATAGCACTGTGTGTTCCTGTGAAGGACCAAGGGTGACTTCGGGAATCATCCTGGATTGCTTCTGCCTCTTTTTGCTTCACTCTGGGATTTCCCAGGCTCTGCCCACTAGGGCAGGAAGTGAAGGCAGCCACTGTTTCTGCCTGGAGTTTGATGTGAAACCTGGGATTTGAACTCAGGACTTTCTGCTCTCAAGTTGGAGTTTTAACCCCTGAGACATCTCTCCAGCCCCTCAGTAAAAAATGTTAAATAGTCCAAAGAGATGGCTCAGTGGTAAAGGCACATACCCTGCAAGCCTGACAACCTGAGTTTGATTCCCAGAATCCATGTGAAGGTAGAAGGAAAGAAGTGACTCTACAAAATTGTTCTTGACCTCCACAGGAGTGTGCACCACAGCACTTGTGTTTACATACACATACGCACGCACGCACACACACACACACACACCCACACACCAGCAGACGCAATAAATTAAATGAGTGATAAAAAATTTAACTGTAGAATAATATGGTTAATTTTTCACTTCAGAAATATAATCAAAGGAAAGGTAAACTATAAAGGTGAAAAGATTGGTTAGGAAGTTACTGAAACCTTCCAGATGATGTACTATGGATACTTCAGCAAGTGCTCAGGTGCATACAGGTGTATACAGGTGCATACAGATGCAGGCGGCTCAGACAAAGCTCGGTGGGTCACATGCAAAAAGACATGAAAGTGAGAGGGGAACAAGTGGAAAAAGTTTGCACTACAGAAAGGAGGAAGGCTGTGAAAAACAACATAAATTCATTGTATTCCTGTATGAAAAGGCCAAAGAATGAAAGTAAACTTTCAAAAAGTAGTGAAAATAGCAATGGGCAGACAGTAAAAGATAAAAGTGAGAAATTCCTGACTGGGACATAGAAGAAGTTATGTGTTTGTACTTGGATGCCTAAATGGATTTAGACTGCTATTCACGAATATGTAGGGAATGACAGACTGGAAAGATAAGGGAAAAGAGGGTTCAGAAATAAAAGAAGATTGACTTTTTTTTAAAATTGGAGCTCCAATTTTTGGCTAATAATTTAAAGATCTGTTGACAGTGACCTATATAACAAAGGCTCACATCTCTTAATCAGCTGAAAAACAGCTACATTTACTCCTCCCCCCCCCACAAGGTTTCAGACAACATTACAACTGGAAGTCAGTAGGAGAGACCTGAACAATTTTGTTAGTGAACAATTGCTAGATGGAGACATTATGCAATCATTGGGTATTAAGTACAGTCAAATTAATTTTTATGTCTTTTAGGACATAAAAACATTGTACAGAAGAGAGGGTATTTTACTCAAAAGACATTTACTAAACTAATGACTGGTTGAGTTCTGGAATCTTGTCTTCCTTCTATCACGTGCCAGTGCTTCACATGGTTGAATGTGTGTACACACAAGCCTGAGTGAAAAGCTCTGGCAAACCCATTTGTGACAATCACACAACGGACCACGGTGTTTCAGATGTGCTATTTTAGCTTCTTATTCACTAGCTAGTGGGGATTTGACAAATAATGCTCATTATTTCTATTTTGGGTTTTCAACACATAAATGCTAAACAAATACTAAATAGGTAATTGTAATCGAAGTGACTTTTAGGTTGGCCCAAATGCGTTTCAAAAGTATGTTCTAATTCAGGTATGATGGCACTTGAATGTAATCCTAGTGCTCAGAAAGTGGAAGCAGAAGGATTAGAAGTTCAAGGTCATCTCTGGCTATACAGTGAGTTCAAGGTCAACCTGTACTACCTGAGATCCTGTCTCAAAAGACAACAAAAAGTTCCTTCTGTTACTTATCCAGCCCTTACCCTTAATGCCAAATGAAAATAAACAAAAACACTTTAAAAAATCTTAAAGAAAAAAAATTCTTGAAACTGGTCCCAAACCACCCATCAACCAACCTTATTTTCTCTACTGAAAATCAGAAGTACTTCTTTTAACTCAAAGGGATACTTAAAGAAAATCTGCAATGTGTTTTCAATACAGAAAAATATACTAAATAAAAGGCATGAAAATAAGGTAACCTTTATCATCTCTGAAATTAGATAACAGATAAAATGTGCACTTTCTTACAGCTTACATGAACTTTATTCTTGGGGTAAATATTCAATAATATTTAGAAAATTTACTTTAAATAAACTCTGACCAATTCCCAATTTTTTTTCAGTTTTGTGTGTGTGTGTGTGTGTGTGTGTGTGTGTGTGTGTGTGTGTGTATGTGTGTGTACTGTGTGTCCCTATGGAGGACCAAAGGTGGCTTCACGAATCATCCTAGATTGCTTCTACTTCTTTGTTGCTTCCTTCTGGGATTTCTCAGGCTTAACATTCCAGAGCCAGAATTACAAGCCACCACCATTTCCACCTGGCATTTTTATGTGGGATCTGGAATTTGAACTCAGGTCTTCCTGCTTGCAAGGCAGAGTGTTAACCCCTGAACTTTCTCTCTAGCCAATAGAGGAAAGATTTTTTTTTTAACTTTGTTTAAATTATTTTTAACTTTGTTTAAATTATTTACTGAATTATTTACTAAATAAACATGTGATGAATTAATCAGTAGGAAACAAGTTTATTTAAACATATGTAATTCTGACACTATGAACCTGGATTCTCAATTAGCACTTTATAATGCTCAACTGAATTAAGTGTCTATTCGAAATCGCTCCCTAAGAATAGGTTCTGATAATAGGGTAGATTCTAATAAAAATGAAACAAAATGGGATGGGAAAACTCTTTCAATGAAATGTGCCCGATCTGCCTCCTCTTAGAAAAGATAAATTTCCCCCTTGGGTCCTTGAAGGAAAATAACATGTTTTTTACCAAATTCCTTTTTAACCAAGTTACAAATCTCTCATTTTATAATTTATGCAGAAACCACAAATATCAAAACCAGAAAAATAAAATAAATTCTTTTACACAGACTATTACTCAGCAAGTTCAAACATTATGAGGCAGCCTCTGAAAGTTTTCCTCCAATAACAAATCTTTTTAAGCTGGAATGACAAAACCTTATGCCACACACTCAAAAATAAATATTCCATCTGTGGAATATTTTATAACAGAAGTTGTCTAAGCAAATTCGTCATCTACACATTTAAAAAGAGTTTAAGTGTAGGTGCCAATCAAACTCCAAGAGACTTGCCACTTCTCATTAGTTTACCAACCTGTGTTTGTACAAATTAAAATTATAAAACGCTTCAGTTGCTTATGGGTGTGTTTAATTAACTTACAACAGTGAATTCCTATAACCAACTACAGTTAACACTTCTAATATTTCATCACTAGACTCTCCACATCATGAGCCTGGGAGCCATCATTTATAGTAATGGGAGTTACTAACAAGCATCATGGGAAGAATTAATTCTTTTCTAGGTCTTTTAAAAAGGGTTCCAATAATATAAATAGCACTCGACATTCTAGACATTATTAACACCAATCTTGGCTCAAAAGGAAATATGGAGGACTGCTACCATAAATTTAAAACCAATCAAGAAGCAAGAATTGGTGTATGAGAATGATATGAGTTACAAGAGCAAGGAACCACCTACATCAACCCAACATTAACAGAAAGGAAACCAGAATAAGTTATGTCCAAGGAACATGTAGCTCTTCTTAAAGCAGAGAGCTTTACAAAAGGACAATGAAAAAAAAAAAAACAAAAAACTGTTGCCCAGAAATGAAGATTCTGGAAAGACTGGTATAAATATGTGTTGTCATAATGGTAATCCTAATATGGGAGAACAGAAACCAAATGGCAACAACATGCTCAGATATTTATACAATAAGGGCATGATTAATATTTGTAGGATGCATACACTGGGTAAAAGCTATTCAGGAATCTAATGTGTTGAGAGTGGGGGAATTGATATTTCTCACATGTCTTGCTTCTCTGATTTATTTAAGAAATCCTTTCTGACTTCAAAGCCAAGCAATTTTCAATTCTAAAAACCCATATCTCATTTCTACTGGAATGAAACAAGTTCAATAAAGTCAACTAGCAAGGAACATATATATATGACTATAACAATGATGTAGAGTTTACTGAGTGCACATATATGAGCCAGGTCACTATTCTCTTTTCTGTTTACATGTCTAAGAGGCTATTATCTTGCTTCATTTTCTTGTTGTTGTTTTTTTGGATGAGTATACTGATGTTTACAGGGATAGAACAAATCAGGGTATGTTTGATGGCAAAGTTGTATCCTAAGAGCAAAACAGGAAAGACATGGTTTCTCCTTTCTGAGGAATACACCATTTTTATCTTGTAGAAACCCATGAGTTGGGTGTGGTGGTACATGCCTGTAATAAGTCGGAGCAGACTGGGCTATACGGCATGATCTTGTCTCAAAAAAGCCCAAACTACCACTTTATCAAGACTCCAAAAGGCTTAACAGGCAGTTACAGGTACAAGCATCTATAACTATATATTTTCTTTCATTTTCATCAGAATGTCCAGCGGAGGGGAGGTTGCATTTGCATACATGTGTGTGGGTATGTGAGTGTAGGTGAATGAGCAGGTAAATATGTATGTGCAAATATTGGGAATCATCTTTGATTACTCTTTCACTTTTATCTTTGAGGCTAGGTCTTTAAACCCAGAGTTTGCCTACAGGGTTAGTCTGGCTACTAGCTTGCGCTGGGCATTCCTAGTATCTAACTTCTAGGACTGGAATTATAGGTCAGATACCATACCCACCTAGTTTTTTATCTTAGATCTGAATGCTGGTCCTTTTGCTTAGCAGCAAGTGTTTGAACCATGGAGCTAATTCCCCATCTGACTATTATATGTTTTAATCAAATTATTCACATATTTATGATACCCAATGTGACACAAAACTTATTCCTATAGCTTGAATAAATTTTATTTTGGTGCTGTATAGCTCAGGGGGTAAGACTCTCCCTCGCAAACAGAAGGTCTTGAGTTTAGGTCCTAGGTCACACGTAAAAAGCCAAGCGGAAATGTTGAAGGTATGCACTTCCAGCCCTGGAAGGTGGAGCCTGGCAAACTGCAGAACAACGCGAAGAGATTGAGCAACAGAGTAATTCCCAAATCCACAGGCGCACACATTGCCCTCTGAGACACAGACGGACATGGATACAGACACACACACACACACACACACACACACACACACCTTATTTTGATACTGACTACTAAAGATAACAATCTTTGAGAGGAATTTTAATGTTTACTTATTGTGTCTGCGCATGCACATGTGTGTAGAGGCATGTGCACGCGCTATAGCACACATGTGGAGGCAAGAGAAATTGAGGAAGCTGTCTCTCTTCCTCTATGTGGATCAATGGGAAAAATACTAGGTTATCAGGCTTGGTGGCAAGTGCTAACACATGGTGAACCATTTTGATGGCCCAAGAATTTAAATTTTTAACTGAAGATTAAATTATAAGCTTATTCTTCTTTCATCTATACCTAAAAGAAACTCCCAATTTCCCTGATAAGACAAGATGAATAGCTATGTACTTTAGTCAATGGAAAGGAAGATTCAAGAGCTGTTCTATGCCAGTACACCTGCCTTTGACGGCATCCAGCCTTCGCTGGACCTTTAATGTTCTTCCATGTCGCTGGCTTAGATGATTAGGGACCGCTCTACAGTATGTTTTTGCTGGCTGTTTCCGTGGCTATGTCCACCGACCAGAGAACTTTCTACAGACCCACTTTCCGTCCCTGACTAGTCAGCAGGAGAGTAAGTTTGTAAAGCATCTTGAACTACAACGAGCACGTTAGTCCTCACAGCGTGCGTGGCTTTCTTAATATGCTATCAGCTTACAATTTTTCTCTTGTGATGTACCTACGTGAATTAAACACACTAGCTTTTCATTGTACTTATTTATTTCTGTTCTTTGCTGGCCAAAACACCAAACACAGAACAAAGGAAATAACAATGCCAATATGATCTTCCATGATGATTCTCATCAGAGACCACAGCACCTATGCTGTCACATGATATGTAAGAAAAGTCCATGAAATATCTTCCTGCTACTTTGGGGGCCATCTGTGACAAACACTGATCTCATGCATTCTAATAATATTGTGATATTGAACTTATGACAAAGCCCATTCCATTGCCCCTCTGAGAACTTTTGCATCTCTATTCTGATCTGATTATTTCGTGTGAGTTCAGGCTGGGGTCATGTGTCGTAGTCATCTGGTTTTCTTTCTTATCCCACTGTCCCATCACATTACTACATTTTAATTTAGTTGGCTGCAGAAGGCTGAGCTGACAATAATACCTGAGATTTCCTCATCCAGATAATAACATCGGCACTGTAAAAATACACTTCATTAAAAACGATTCACACAACATACCGTCAAGTGTCAGCAGTGAAATAGTTGTGCGATTTACTTCTGACACATTTTCCACATTTCCCTCTCTCTGTGGAATGCCAGATCTTCACAAGGTGTTCATTTCCTGTCTCACCCAGCAAGCACCTTCTGCATTTTTATTGTGTTGATCTCTCCTGCCTGCACTCCCATGGGATTCCTCATTTTAAAACATGCTCTTTGCTCTCATTCCTGAACACAGCCCCATCAGCACTGCTGCCTGTACCTTGGATTTCAACGAGCGCAGAAGTTAATAGTTTGCTAAGGTTCCCAAGGGACTCTCTGAAATAACAATTGTCCTGACCAGAGCATCTAGAGTTAAAACTATGGGCTACAGTGTGGAGAGTCAAGTTACCTTACGGCATCTGCAAAAACCTCACATCCTTTCTTTCTCTCATAACTCAATTCAAAATATATTTACTGCATGTCTATAGAATAAAAGGCTCTCTGTAAGGCATGAAAGTACTTTAATACGTAGTAAAATAAAGCTTTTATTTTGAAGACATTTCAAACAAGAATAAGGCCAATAAGGCCAGGCATGGTGATACATAACTGCATTGCCAGCACTTGTGAGGTTGAGGCAGGAGGATCATGAGTTGATGCTAGAACATGTGACTCAAGGAGGACAATAAAAAAAAACAGCTTGAATATAACATTTGTATAACTGAACTGGGCTGCTGCTAATGAGAGTCCCTATGAAAGTATGTGCTTTTGAGATGCATAATGATAAGAATGGCACACCGGAAAGACTGAGTACACCAGATGGTTGGTAATCAGAAGTTGCATTTCAGAGGGGGGCTTATAAACAACCACAGGTTTGATCCGAGACCTGGCTATGGAAGACATTAAACATATGTAGAACAACACGGACAATCAACACCAAGGTAGGAAATAAAATGATGTGTTTGAATAAACAAGTAATTGCTTTGTGTGAGTAAAGCAAATCTTATGAATTCAGCAGAAACTGGGCATGAGGCTGACTAGACGAGCGGCAGACCAGCTGGGAGCTCTTGAGTTCCACAGTGAAGGTTTCAATGGTTACTGACAGGAATCTGATTGTTCTTACTGAGCCACAGGAAGGAAATGTCCTATTTATATGAAGGAAAAGGACGAGCCTTCAGCAGGACAGCCATTTTTATCCTGCACTATGACCTTTGCATCACATTACAAGAGGAAATGTGGACTTCACTAGGCGGTTGCAGTTTTAATTGTCCTTAGCCTTTTCTGAGATCCACTACTTTTGGCATCTAGAAATAATGCATGATTGCTTGGAATCGTTACTGTGAAATTCAATGTATATTCAGTACTTGTAAAGTTTTAAAGCATTCTTTGCATGTTAACCAGTGTACCTGTGTCAGCCTCATCCCAGCCTAGTGAGGTGGTGAAAACGCATCACAGCAGGAGTACCAAGGCTTACAAGAGACACGTCTAGTTTCATGGTGGTAAGAGAAGATAGCATCACTCTGAAGTCATAAATAATCAGAGCCCAAATAAAACAGAACTGAAGAAATCGCACCCAAATCAAACGATGAGGCAAAAGAGGCACATATTTTAGAAGAAAAACAAACACCTTGTTAACCAAATGATCACTGTGACTTAAATAATTCCCATGTTTAATGAGAATCTAACCTAGTGACTTTGCTAACATCAGGGATTCATGTCATACCATTTCCTGCAAAGGAATATTCTCTGGTCAGGAAAAGGAATATTTCAGTCTCAGAGACAGACACATTTTGACCAGTTCTCTGCCTTCAAGAGCCTCTTACATATGTGTAGAGTTAGCAAGCCCATTGTCTGGGCTTCAGTGGGCCACATGTAAGCAAATGAGTACCAAACTCTCTGACTTTGCTTCATTTACAACTCATTTCTCCACTTAGTTCTGTGCTTCTCATCTTTGTTCCTGTGCTATGGTCAGCAGTACTATTACAAGTGTTGAACTACAGACATTCGAGAAAGTTTTCCCATACGTAGAGATTTCTCTGCCTAGGTCAAATTTCTATAATGTGTAAAACCTGAAAGAACTAATATTTCATTTACTTCAGTAATGTGAGCCACCCTGAGCAATGAAAAACCAAAGATTTTGGTTTGCTCTTCTCTAGCACCTCAGATTAGCACTTTCGTTGGTCAAGGTTTAAGGTCTAGGCCTTAACTAGACCTTAACTGAGTTCAGTGCTGAGCAGCAACTTGTAAAATAAAGAAATGTTCTAACACAATAGAAGAGCTGAAAATTAAATTAAGCTGCGGCAGTGTGACCTATGCACCATATGAAAGCTCCTATGTCTGGAACTCCAACCAGAGCTCTTAGGATGTTATGAAAGTACAGATGCTCATTTACTCAAAGCAGTAATCTTTTTTTTTTAGTTCTCTGCATGAAAACAGGTTGATCAACAAGAAGCTGAGAATTTTTATAAAGAATCTGTAATTCTTTTGCATGGGGTGTGTGTGTGTGTGTGTGTGTGTGTGTGTGTGTGTGTGTGTATGTGTGTGTGTGTGTTGTGTGTGTTCACTTTTGTATGGGCATACACAAGTGTGTATGCATATATGTGTATACATGTGTGTTTTTCTTGACTGCTCTCTTTACTGAAGCACGGTTGCTCACTGAATCCCAGCTTACCAATTCAGCTAGTCTAGCTAGCCAGTTTGCACCAGGGATCCCGGCCTCCAGCTTTGGAGCAGTAGAATTAGAGGCAGACTGCTATGGCTGCCCCGCTTTTATGTGGATTCTGAGGATCTGATCTCTGACCTTATGCATGCGTAGGCGTGGCAACTGTTTTATCTACTGAAGTTGTCTCCTCAGCCCAGGAATCTATAAATCCTTAATAGAAGATGTTGTCAACAGGTGTTTAAGTGTGCCTGAGGTAGGTAATAATACAAATGAGGAGACAGAATCATAACAGTCCCAAAATGAGAGTTCTGGAATTTTCATTTGTTTTCATTATGAGCTTTATAACAGTGAATTCCCAGGTGTCTGCCAAACTTATATAGATGAAGTTTGAGGAAGTCTAACTGCTTCAACAAGATGATGTCAGAAAAACATATCTTATTCATTCACTCATTCATTCATCCACCAAGTCAGTACTGGCAGGCCAAGTGGTAGGCTGAGGAGAGACAGATCAAAGAATAAGCTTGTTCACTGCTACCTTACAGATTGCTGTGTGTTTTATCACCTGGCAAAATGTAACCTAGTTCTGCTAAAGGGCAACTCCATAAACCTCCAGACCTGCTCTGGGAGCTGCAAGAAAAATGAAAAGACCCAACACTAGTGGTTCTATCTAGTCACTCCCTTTATATAAAAAAGTATGACTTTCTTCTACGCCTGGTCACACAAAAAGGTGTATAGCATTCATTAAAATAGACCAATCCACCTTTATGAGAATGAGGTCCATGCAGCATGATTAGTGATTAGAATCCTGGCTCAGTTTAGACACATCACAATTTCTCTGTACTTTAGAAATTCTATCTTTAAATCAGATAAAAAAGAAATCCCTGGGGTTTTGGTCACAATGTACCCACGGGAATGAGCTTAAGTACAAAAAAAAACTGAGGGAATGGAAATACCAACACTTATTCTCTAGTTGCCAATAACTCTACAAACAAAAAACAGCTACTCATCTTTTAGAGAATTAAAAAGTTCTACTGCAGACAGGCCAGGAAGTCCCAAAAGTGCCTGCCAATTATACTACCAGACCATCTTCTCCATGGAAGAATAAAACACCACCTCCTCCAACTCCTCAAAACAAAAAAATTCTTCAGACGACTTCTGAGGGATGAGAAAATCATATGCCCAGACCAACTATCCTGATTCAATGATTAGTCCAGGATCCGTTCTGAATATACTATCTATCAAATAACTCGAGTAGTAAGAAAACGATAATCAATTTTATTACAAAAATCACTTTGAAACTGCTTTCCAGTGTCCAGTGAAGGAAGCAGGAGGAGTCTGCAGCCTGTTCCTCACTACAGTCCTTCACATTCTGTGCTCTGAGTCTTGAGTGAAATGCAGCACGGTGTTCAGATTCGCCCTTTACAGTGTGCAGGTGCACAAGCAATGGCTTAAGCAGCGTATCGCTCCAGACCCATGTTCCCAACAGACCAAACAAAGGAAAGATTTTTTTCCTTTCCTGCAAAGCTGGATAAATAGTTTTGAAGTCTGCTATCTCATGTGTCATAGTCAACCGAGGAAGATAATCAGAGAGGGCAGTGGCTGAGATTTCCAAGGCCTCTATTATATTAGGTATAATTTGTCCAATGAGTCATTCAATTCCTATTTTCCATCTTCCGTGAAGGCCTGATTCTACTTAATACCCTGGAAAGGTTTATATCAAAACTAAAAACCCAGGAGAAAAGCAAACCATGTCTAATCTGTTCTTTCAGTGAGCCAGGACTGGATCACTACCAGCTAACAGGTTGATTCAATCAACAAGCATAATCAATAAATGTATTCCAATTTAAATATTCAATTCTATGTCTACTTATTCCAAAAGGATTTGAAGGGTTTTACAAAAATGTATAGCACTAGCTTGCACATCTAATAATTCATAAAAAGCTGCACCATAAATTCTGAAGTGCATCATTAACATCAAGCACAACAGTATATGCCATTCATTGTAAGATATGCTTAATTTCTAGGGATATTAAGGTATCACGAGTAAATCAACAAAATACATTGAGTGTCAGGTAAAAAGAGAATAAAAATTCATTCACAAAAATACAATTCCTGTGGTTCTCCTGCTGCTCTTTCACAGATTCAAGTGTACAGCTATCTAAAGAAAGAGGTTTTCACATCCCAAAGGACAGTCCTTCAAGCTCTCAAAAGTATTTTCCTACACAATTCACATGGCAAGTCCTGTAAAGCTTGATAAAAATCTGGAGAAATGTTTATTTTTAATAACATGGAACCTAAGAAGGACTGCAAGGGGACTAAGAAAACCATAAGGTGCTTTCCCAAGCATGTATCTGATCATAGTCCCTTTGATTTAAAATTACCTAAAAGTCCTGTCATCCCTTATAAATTTTTCATCACTGAGTGAACGAAATGATTTCAGCAAAAGTGGTAGAGGGGTTACTCTGAAGATCTGCTTTTCCAGAGAAAACTTTTTTAAAAAAAAAATCAAGCAAAAATTATCAAAATCAACCTTGTCAAAACTTGGAAATTAGCCAAAGTTTATGTTAGCCAACTGAACAGAAAAATTGAGGAAAAAGGACACTCAAAGTCAGGAGGGAAGATCTGTAGCATTTGCCTTGCCCCTGATCCTCATCTCCCTAACTCAGCTATGGAAGGGAAAATAGTAGGCTGCATGCCTAGTGGGAGCCATTGGTTATCGAGGGAACAAACCTGACTTGATTCTGAAAAACTTGTTTATCTCTTCTAACTCATCTGGGGCCTACTTGGAAGGACTAACACCCTAGTCAGAATTCAGTGTTAAAAAGCAGCCAACACTGTTCAAATTGTAAAACAAACAAACAGTACATTGCCACTTGGAAGAAAAAGCTGGGGAATGTTTCTTATGAGAAATGAAACCATTTGAGTATACTAGAGACTTTCAAAAAGATGGTATTATGGGCATATAATATATAAAGATGTAATCTGCTATAGTCACAACATAAAGATCTCAAGTATCCCAGGTTGGCCTTGAATTTGCCATGTAACTAATGATGACTTTGAACTTCTAATCTTCTTGCCTGAATCTTCGTAGAACTGGGATTTTTTAAAATTTTTTTTTATTATTCATTCAATTGTGTGTTTATGCATGCGTGCGCCCTTGTGTGTATGTATGTGTGTGTGTGTAGAACCACGGACGAATTCGGAAACCACCATGGACGCCTCCACCTCCTCCTTGTTTACTCTGCCCGGGTATTCATAGGTTCCGTCCTACCAGGACCAGAAACGCAGGCCGCCCCCGCTTCCGCTGGCGTCTATAGGTGGGGTCTAGGATCCGAACTCAGGACCTTCCGCCTGTAAGGCAGAGGCTTAACCCCTGAGCCACCTCTCCAGCCCCCAGAACTGGGATTATTTTGAGGGCAGCCTGGATTCTAAGGATCCTGAACCTTGAACTGCTCATATTTTGAGAACCAATGTTACAGAACAATGGGCTCACGTTATGTGTCATTTAGAAAGGGAGGCGTTTGCTCTCCAGTGTATCTTACTAAACATTATTTGGTTCTGTTTTTTCCATGATCTTCCAGGATACGTGTGATCAAAAATCAACGAATGGAGTTGTCCTTCTCAGAGTAACTCACTCAAGGAAGAAATGCTCAATAGAATTTGTTGAATTCATCTGAATATGGTCAATTACATAGGCTATGAGTGTTCCTGATTATTAATAGGAAAATACAAGAACCACTTTTCATTTTTACCTTCAAAGACAAGGTCTCACTAGGTAGTCCAGGCTGATCTTTGACTTGTGATCTTTCTGCCTCAGCTGTCAAGACTACAGTGTGCTAGGAGTGCAGGCACGCACCTGGTCTCATTGAGCACTTTCCTTTTTACTGCTTGAATATAACTTAGTATCCCTTACTATAAACTTATAAATTATTATTCCTTATTAAGTAATGGAAGAGATTAAGAGCTTTATTTGTATATGATTTCATTGAATTCTTCTAAGTCTTAAAACGTCATCTACTTATTCCCTAAAAAGAAAAACGTGGAATAGACAGTATGATACTAAAAACTGGAAACATTGTGAAGGGGAATTGAAGACCTAAAAAAAATGGAATGTTCAGTCTACTATTATTATTAATTGCTAATAGATAACTTAATAGAATTTGGATTCATCTGGAGATGGCCCTGTGGGACATCTGGATGTGATGATGCCCTGGCTAGTCTACGTGAGTGGCACCATTCCCTGGCTGGGATCCTGGACCTCAAATGGAGACGGGAAATGAGCAGTAGCAAGCACCCAATTTCTCTCTGCTGAAGGAGAAAAGCCACCAACACTCTTACCCAGCTATAAATCCTGGGAACTACAAAAAGAACCAGACTGACTAAATGCCCATTTGCATGACAGCAGTGCCAAGAACATTATGGGGGTAACCAACTGTTTTTAGCTGGATTTAAAGTCCATAGCACAGAATGGAACTCATGCCTGGTACTTTAAACTTGGCCAAGAACCCATGGTTGGGGAGGTCACAGGCCCTAAGGGAGAACAAATCACTATTGTTCTAACACTATTGTGCTAACTAGTCACTGTTTTCTAAATATTTACCTTCACACTCACAGATTAGGGCAGCTCTCAGCCTTCTACTGCGAAGCTTCCTTTTGCAATGGATGACAGTTAATACAGAGAATCACAACTGGTTAAAGTGCAGAGGCAAATGACTATGGAATGCTCAGCCATACACCTGATATCTCAACACAGGTTCCCCTGCCCCATGGTTCAGGGAACCCTGTGAAGGAGGGGGCAGAAAAGATGTAAGACCCAGAGGATGGGGAGTGGTGCCACGAAATGGTGTCTTCTGGATATGATAAGATTCTTATATGTAGGAACTCTTTGCAGCTGTATTTACATGCACAAGAACTACATAAGACTGGGCCTTGGGGCTGGAGAGGTGGCTTAGGGATTAAGCCTCTGCCTTGCAGGCGGAAGGTCCTGAGTTCGGATCCTAGACCCCACCTATAGACGCCAGGCAGAAGCGGGGGTGGCCTGCGTTTCTGGTCCTGGTAGGGCAGAGTCTGTGAATCCCGGGGCAGAATAAACAAGGAGGAGGTGGAGGCGGTCCATGGTGGTTCCCGAATTCGCCTGTGGTTCTACACACACACACACACACACACATACACACACATGCACAATTGAAAAAAAGAAGACTGGGCCTAGTCAACATTTCATCAAGGATGGGGAGAAAACTCATCAGGCTCCCACCTTCTTGAGAGTATAATAATGGTTAATGCTGGCTTGAGAGATGGGCATCCAATTTGCTTCAGTGCTGTAGGCACTGAGAAACTGCCCACAAAGTGGTAAGTACCCAGGCACATGCTAATGCAGGCAAGCCTTATTAAATGCAGGGGTCACATGTAAGAAAGTAGGAAAGTACAAAGTTTCAATGAGATTGGAGAAATAAGTTCAAGAGATCTATATGGTGATTACAATTAGTATTTACTGCATATAGCTTGAAATGTATTAGATTCTTGAACATTATTGAAATGGGTAGATTATGTGTTCTCACCAAAAAATGAAAAAAATGTTAAGATAACTTTAGATTCTGTGAATCACAATAAACAGCTTTTCTAAAACCTTGTCTAATTTTTATTATGCTGAGATTATTATGAATATGACTGATAAATTTTAAAAATGTCAAAGCAGAAAAAATAAATCACAAATAGAACCTTATCAAATATTATAATTTTGCAATATTCTTTATTATTCAATTGTGTGTGTATGCGTGCATGCTCACGTGTGTGTGTGTGTGTGTGTGTGTGTAGAACCACGGGCAAATTCGGGAACCACCATGGACCGCCTCCACTTCCTCCTTGTTTACTCTGCCCTGGGATTCACAGGCTCCGCCCTACCAGGATCAGAAACGCAGGCTGCCCCTACTTCCGCCTGGCGCCTATACGTGGGGTCTAGGATCCGAACTCAGGACCTTCTGCCTGCAAGGCAGAGGTTTAACCCCTGAGCCACCTCTCCAGCCCCTAATTTTGCAATATTCTGATTAAGTATGATGAGCATTTTATTAAAGTACATTTTTAAAGGGAAAAAAGACCAAGATCAAAGGGTTCCACTGGTGAATTCAAGCAACACTTTAAGAAAACCATAAAATACATAGGGATACATTTAAACAAGGAGGTATAAGATTTATATATTGGAAACTGTAAAACAATGTGAAAAGGAATTGAAGACCTAAAAAAAAAAAAAAAAGGAAAGACAGCCTATATGGTGATACTACCTAAAATAATCTGTGTATTTAATATAATGTATATTAAAATAGTTTTTTTTTCAGAAATGGAAAAGCTTATCCTTAAACACCCATGGAACTGAAAAAGATACTGAATAGCCAAGACTACTGAAAAGAATAAAGCTAGAATCCTTACTCTTTCCAGTTTCAAAGTTTATTATGGTGTTGGCATAAAACCAGATATATAGACTATTGGAATAGAAATCAGAGTCTAGAAAGAACCACTGTCCAATTGAGTTTTTCAACAAGGGTGCCAAGATCATCTAAGAGACAAGAATGGTCTCTTCAGCACGATACAAATAAAAATTAACAATAGAACACACCTAAATATAAAAATTAACACTATAAAACTAGCATAAGAAAGCATAAGGATAAACCTTTATGACCCTGAATTAGTAATGGATTTTAGATATGATAAAAAAAGTACTTGAAACAATAAAAAAGAAAAATTGAATTTCATTAAAAACTTTCATTCATCAAAGGACACTATGAAGTTCCCTTGTCACTCTACTGATGGCAATTTCTTTTTTTTTTTGAAATGTACTTATTTATTTATGAAACAAAGAAAGAGAGAGAGAGAAAGAGGGAGGGAGAGAGGACATGTGGCACATGGTTGGAAGTTGGACAAGTCTCTCTTGTCACCATGTGGACTTTAGGGGAACGAACTCAGGCCACCAGGAGGTAGGTGCTTCACTTACAAAGCCTGTACATCAGCAGTGATGGGAAATTTCTGTCTTAGCAGCATTGAGAGTTAAAACCACATGTATTAACTGAGCAGGAGGACATCGCAAACCATGCATAGCGGTGTACTTAGGAAAGAGTGGATAACCAGTATAAACGTGTTAGAAACTTAATCTCCAATCCAACAGTGGAAGGGTACCCTTTGGAAGGGATTTAAGGCATAAGAACTCTGTCTTCATGGATATTGTTACAAAAGGATCCTCAGGGAGGGAATCTGGGTTCTTTACACCCTTTCATCCTTCCCATGGCACGAAAACACAACCTTCCTTTCCTTTTGATGTTGCGGTTTTAGATTATTTTGGAAGTAGAGGAAGTTGGTGTGGCACCATGATTCAGGGAGAACCTAGCCCGGGATCCAGTAGGTCCGGTTACAGACAAGCCAGAACAAGTACTGACGTTCCCTGGACAGGTCTCAGTAGAGAACCATGCAGGCGGACGGATGAACAACCAATGGGAAGCGGCCACCTAACCTGCCTCTGCAATGGACACCCAGTAAATGATTGGTGGCTCCCCCCCCCATCCAGCAGAGAGGTGGCAACACCCGATTGGACCACGACCGTATTTAAACTCAAGTACTTCCTGTAATAAATGAGTCTGCCGCAGCTCGTCTTCTGCTCACTTCTCACCTGACTCCTGCAGTCCGTGTGGTGACTCGGCCCCGCTCACCCTCTCACTTGGAGCCCAGAGGCCCCTGCCGATTCCCCCCTCTTCTCCCTGCTGGCCCAGCGGGGATTCCACAAGTTGGCCTTACTGAGTATAGAATACATCAGCACCTTGATCTTGCCTTTCTAGAACCATGAGAAATCAATTCCGATTGCTTACACATTTCCAAATGCATGTATTTTCTTAATTCTGTTACCAGCACAGACCAGACATAGGATCTGTTTAGACAGACAAATTTTATAGTATCAACAGGCAGCAGTAATTCTTGGTTCCAGAAATAGGATGTGATGTGACTGGTTCTTTCAGTGATTACTGAGCTGGCAGGAAATTAAAATGGGGGTCCATTGGAAGTTCTCCTGCTCTCAAGTATCAAGGCATATAATACTGATGCTAATGTTTGGCCTTAAGCTATAATACTGACCTACAGACTGAGAGAAAATATTTTTAAACAACTTATCTGATGAAAGTCTAAAATCCAGAATACATAGAAGTCTTACCCTTCAACAATAAAATAATCAAATTATAAAACAGACAAGAAGATACAGAGATGGCTAAGAGGCAGGAAAAAAAAAAAAGAAAACCTTATTCGACAAGGAGATGCAAATGTAAGGAAATGCAAATGCAATCATCTGGAGACTGGAAATGGTGCACTATGATGGAAAATCAGCATGACAACGGGCTACAGGTAACTGACTAAGCAACCTCACTGCCTTATATATGCCCAGAAAAACTGAAAATGGACACTTGAATAATTGCATGCAAATGTTCCTAACAGTACTGCTCACTAGAACCACATGATAGAAATAGCCCAGATGGCCACTGAAGAGTGAATGAAGGAGGGGCGGACAAGATGGGTCAGCAGATAAGCCTACTTGCAAGCCTGAGGACTTGAATTTGATTCCTGGAAGGCCACATGGCAAAAGAGACCTAACATCTGAAAGTTACCCTAACTTTCACCCCTATGCATACATACTTGTGCTTTCTCTCTCAAATAATAAAGTATTAAAAAAGAAGTGAATTGAAAAATAAAATGTGGTATATATACTCAATGGAAGATTACTGGACCATAAAGGTGAACGAAGTACTGCTCATGCTGCAACATTGGTACACATTGAAAACATTATGCTGACTGAAAGAAGCCAGAAACCAAAAGGTCACATAATGTATGGTTCCATTTATAGAAAATATTCAAATAGGAGAATTTAGAGACGGAAACAGACAGGTGATTGCCAGGGGCTGAGGCGGGGTGGGTATTAGGGAATAAATGCTTAATGGGTAAGAGGTTTACTCTGGGGTGATGAAAATATATTAGAACTACATAAGTGTACAATTCTGAAAATGTCCTAAATGTCACTAAATTATATACTCAAAATCTTTAACTTTGTTATGTGAATTTCACAAGTTTTGTTTTAAATTTAAGACAAGAAAACAACTCTGTTCCCCTTTACAGAAAGCAACTCTGTGCTCCCTTTTACTGACTGTTGCTTCAATTTCTTCTTCTTTTTTAATGTTTTAAATTCAAAAGAATACTTGAGTTCAAATCAATCACAATGGAAAAGGCACTGATCTGAACTAGCTGATAGTTTTTCTAACAGATACAAAGTTATCCTTAACATTTAAGAGACTGATTCCCACCCCTATTATGGACACCAAAATCTGAGAGTCCCAAGTCCCTCACATAAATGGCATGGCATCTACTATAGTCGACACACATTTCTATATGTTGTAAAGCATCTTTAAGTTAGTTATAAGTCCCTGCCGCATGACTCAGCAACTTCAAAGGAATTGAAAATGAGTACTCAAACACCCGTGCACAAATATTCACAGTAACAATTATTAGAGTCTATTATAATATATTTTTAGAGAGTAAGAAAAAAATTGTTCCCCCTTTTAAAGCACTCGATGGGTCTTTTGTTAGTGACCCATTGAGCCGTCAAGAAGGGGTAGAATAAAAACATCACTTTTGGGTGAAGTGGCAACCTGTGTTGTTTTGCTTCAATCGGTGTTGTGACATGGTAAAAAAAAAAAAAAAAAAATTGTACATACTCAATGCAGACACAACTGCCCCCAGTACTTAAGAATCTAATGACTGAATCCACAATTACGGATACTGACAGTGTTACAATCTCTCACCTGGCTTCTCTTCACATCTCACTACACCTCTAAATGATGCTAACCTGCTTGTAATTTACTAAGTAAACTTGGGGATATTTCTTTTCTTCATGCCATGGAAACAGTATTTGCTTACTCAAAAGTGGTAGTCCTCAATCATTACTTGAAGCTTTTAAAAAATACCTAACGTCTGGGTGCTATCTACATATCTATGTTCCTTTAGTCTAGTTACTAGTATGTCTTCCTCATTTTCCCTCACAGCTCCTTCTTTTTTTCTCATTTCTCAGAAGCCATTACATACACATACATACAACAACAATAACAAAAAATAAAATTTAAAGAGAGTCAACATGAGTGCAGGAGTGAACCACTCAAACCTAAATGAATAACTACATTTTATTTAAAAGAAATGAAGTGCTTTCCAAAGATTATAAAAATTACCATAATACAGGCCATACTTTATATTTTCAAGATATTTATTGCTTCAACCATGGTTCATATTGGCTTGATGTTAAAATATTTAAAAAGACACTTACTCTCTTTCCTTTTCAGTCAGCTTGTCATTGATATTGTCTTTGATTGTTGATCTAGACCCCTTATGAATTATAGGATATCTGAGGGGTACTTGTAGGAAAAAGGAAATCATGGAGACCAAATGTGCAGTGTAACCAAGGGCAACAGCAATGCTTCCATCATCTTTTGCTGCAAATTCAAAAGCAGAGGAAAAGAAAACAATCATTTATCTCATAAATATAGGCAGGAGGGTGTTTTACATGCAAAGAAGTAGTAAATAAAATGTTTACATGAATATATGCAAATTGAAACACATGAGTAACTTGTGAATTTCATTTACTACCTATACTTAAAGTTATTCCTAATAATTCACACTATGTGATACACATCTCAAACAAGAATTCTTAGTGTGCCTGAACATCCATTACTTTCTTTCCTATCATCTTTAAAGGATGAAATCAATACTTGAAATTAGCAAATGATGTTAAGACTAGACAGAGGTTTAACTATTAAATACTATATAATCAATCTAGATTTTATTGACTAGCTTTCTAGATACTGTAGTTCCAATGCTATACAATATTTATAAATTCTGAAAGCAAAAAGCATGATGTTCTGATACTGGTAAAAAGTGTTGCATAAATAAGCCTGTAGAGTTTTGAGATAAGAAGAGACATTTTCAATTGTAAAAGTAATGGACAAAAGCCATATTGTTTACACACCATTCTAGTAATGTGATTTAGGTAGAAGTAAGTAGAAAGAAAAGATACATGTGCCATTCAGGCACAAATAACATCTTAAAATCTCATCACCCACATTTCTGCTCTTACCTATGAAATGATAAATAAGTATATAGGCAGGTACTCAGAATCCAGAGTACTACAATAGGAAAAATGTAAATGTCTCCAAGAAAAAAAGAAAGTCTAACAGCTTGGCACATACTATTCCTAAAATACTTTAACAAATCCAAGCATAGTAACGCTTGGTCTTGACATCCATATTCCCAGAGGAGAAGAGCTAACGTGAGTGAGATGACCACAGCTTGACTACTTCCTTGCTCCTGAGACATTTCAACCTCAATTATTAACAATGTTTTTTTACTTTCTTCTCTTCAGAGTTTCATTATCTAAGCATCAGCTTCTTTTGGTAAGAAAGCCAATACAGCCCCTCATTCCTCAGTGAATTCTCTGTCCCTACCATGACAGACTCTTGCTTTCTCTTTGACACTCTATAAAAACGAGTAACTTTTGTTATTACGCATTCTTTTGTCTGGACTTGTCTGTAGTAATACTGTATATCTGACATTCACTCACTAACAATTACTCAACTGGCTCCTTTTCAATGTTGTCTTGTTCATTTTACAGATTAAAAAAAAACCCTGAGGTTCAAAGAGATTCAAGGACTATGTGAAGCGACAAGAGCTGGGAGGCAAGGTGGCCTGGCATTACACTCCTCTGTCCACAAGCCTTCTACCAGATGGTCTTCTAACTTTATTGCTGAAAAGCAATATAGACTAGTTTTTAAGTTGGAATCCTAGAATGTAGCAGGCATATGACACACACCCAAGTGTCTCTGCATTTTTCTAGTGAAGGAGAAAAAACACATAAGAGTCCATAAGTCTCCGATGACTGTATAGTGTTTGAGAGAAAAAGGCTTCTTAGTCAATGCTTGCCATTCTCTCTCAGAACAATCTCAATATTTATTTCAAGTAACTGCTGAGTTCTGCCCCCAACAAGCATCTGAGTTGCTTTTAGAGACTATGTTCTTTTGTCCCAAGTTCCACCCTGATGCTTTGATTACTCTCACAACATTCTGTCTCTGTAGAAATATGTATTGTAATATCCTAGACACTAAGTGTGTGTGTGTGTGTGTGTGTGTGTGTGTGTGTGTGTGTGTGTGTGTGTGGTGTACACGTGTGTGTGTCAAGACCAGAAGCCTTAGGTGTCGTATCTCAAAAGCTATCTGTCCACCTTGATTTTTGGAACTGAGACTCTCATTGAGACTTGGCTAGGCTGGGTTGGGCCTCGGGTATCCTGCTGGCTTCCCCTCCCCAGTGCTGAGAATACAAATACATCCCACCACATCCAGCTTTTAGCATGGGTGATGGGGATCCAACTCAGGTTCCTCATACTTGCACGGCAAGCATTTTATTGACTAAAAGTCCTAAAAGTACTTTAGACTATAAATTCTGTATCATAGGATATTAAAGCAAAAGAAAACCTAGATATCACTGAGTCCAACACTATTAACTCACTGGTAAGAAAAAAGAGTCCATGTGGTATGGCTTAGTCAAAATCCTATTGGTAAAAGCCGTAGCAAATGAGTGGGGAGAACTGTGACTAAACCTTGAAATATGGTGTTCCCAAAATCCTGGTCTAGAGCACAGCTGGGACTGTGAAGTCGTTGAACCGTGCTTCCCCTTTCTGGAAAGAACAAGTACTGAAAATATTGCTAAATGAGAAAGGACCTTCAGAACCTTCTTCCTTCTTCCAAGGAGAGAGGGAAGAGGAAAGAAGAGGACTCAGAATACAAACTCAGTAAGGATTTCCCCCTCTGTACTTCACACTAAGCACCCCCTTCTAGGAGACCTGAGAGAAAAGGATTTGAAAACTTCCAGAAAGTGATACAAAGACTCTTAATTAGCTTTCCAAATAAGGCAAATGCTAGCCATGAGTGTTAAAAAAAGATCTAGCCAATGCTGAAACCTCATGTATCCATATTTTTCTCATATTACTGAGAGGGTAATGGTAAAGAAATTGTTGTATTCACAAATTTTGAGGCTACATACATATCTGTACTAAAAGAACAAAGATCTATGATTTAACATGATGTCATCTTCCTCATATGAACACAAACAATTCTGGCTAATTTTACACATACACACACACACACATGCACATACACTCACACCACAAGGAAACACTGAACAATGAAGGAAAATCCTGATGGAAGTCAGCTTTGGCTCAGGTTATTCACACTCCTCAATGTGGCCACAGACTCCCCACTCCACTATTAAATACCCTAGCATGTTTCCTATTCTAAAGCATGGTGCTCCATTATGGTCTCACGGCTAAACACTGTGGTGTTAGATTTCCAATATTGAAGCTTTATATTAAAAAGCATTTTAAAAGGACCTCGGGTGAAGCATTACAGGGCCCAAGGGTATTCCAATACCCTCAAAAGGAAAACCACCTCCTGGTAGGGAAGTCACTTTCATCACCCCGAGACCACTGAACTTCCACTGGGAAAATGTGAGCTCATGTGGTTAATTGTGGCTATTGCAGGCCATGCAACCTCAGATGTCACATTCTGTGGCCAATCACTTCAGTTAAAACCCAAAAGGTTTAGGGTTTCTAGCATTCCAAGATCTGAAAGACATTTTACCTGCCAAAACCCAAACATAGCTCTCTGGGGTGTGCTTTTCCAGGAAGCAGGAATGACATCCGTGACACTACATAAAGAGCAGAGGTCTGAGCCCTGCGTGATGTCTGGGGGTCAGGAAGGTCACAGCTGATGGTTTTGTTAGTGAAAAGGAGTTACAGAAGGACAGGAGGATCCAAGAAGAGTGGCCTAACACTCAAGTATGGGAAAGAGATCCTAATTTAAAAATGTTTCAAGAGGGCTTAAAAGCAAAACAGGAACTAGCAATTTCCTCCAAATAGGTATTTTCTGGTTTTCTTTTTAGATGTATGAAGCCACTCAAGGCTGCAGCTTTTATGTAACTTTCATGACACAAGTACACAACAGCCACAAAACATTTTAAACTTATTTACATGTTCCTTTGATTTATACGTTGGACAAACTATCAATATTCAAATGCATCCAAGTATAAGAAGTGATCTAAAAGCTCTTACCATCCTGTCTTCCCAGGCCCTGAGGCAGCTGATTTGTTAAGGAACCAAGCACACACTGATGCAGACAGGACAAAACATTTAAGACTCTAATCACTGCCACAGCCTCTATGGACTCATTCCATGTTCTCAGTGAGATACTGTTTGACACATGGACTCTCTTTCCCAAGAAACCATGCCTGCATAAAGGGTACAGACACACAAGAAAAGCTGGGTTTCATTACCACAAAAAGCTCTTGTGTTATGGATTACTTAAATACACACACACATATGCACACGCACACACAGAGTTTTGTTTTTGTTTTTAAAGCTAAATGTCTCAGTCAATGGAACTCAGATGAACATTCTTCTCTGCATGTCTTTCTGCCATTGTGCCGGGTCTCTGGAATACTGTAACAATCACTCATTTAGAAAAGCACAATGAATGTTAGGCTCTGTTGTGGGGTTTCCCAAACGGTATCAACCCACGCAGTATGAAGTCTACCTGGCAAAGGGTCATGAACATCAGAGAAGTTCCTTCCCTACAATCCCTCTCAGACTGTAGCTGCTTTAGGATGCAAGCGCTCAAGAGGCTCAGAAGAAGGCATTCGAAACAAGAAAAGGGAAGAACAGGAATAGTAAGGACTACAGAATCAGCTTTATTGCTGATTAATAAAAGTCAAATTTAACTTCAAAATTAAGATATCTCTCTGAACCTCAATGTTTTTGCTTTTCAGCAACAACAATAACACAGCGAAGATAAGTCTCTGCTATTGGCAGGAATCTTTGTAGTTGCAAGAATTAAGGTAACACACGCTCCATGTCACTGTCTTCCTTTACTTTTTCATTCTTTCTGAGGCAGGTTCCAGGTATCCCTAGGCTGGCCTTGAATTCCTGACCTCGCCTCCACCTTCCAAGTGCTAGGACTACAGCGTGTGCCCGGACACCAAGCTTCACGTACCCGTGTTTCCATTCCCCTCGCCCTTGCCAATGACTCTTCTTCCTCAGGGACATTAGCTGTCCCTGAAGTCAGCTCAAGCACCCTTGCACCATGGCAAGGTTTACCTGATCCCTTCCTCACAGAACTAATCCATGAACCTGGCATAAAATTTTAAGTGCCTGGCACAGACCATTGGTTTAATAAATATTTCTTTGACTTTTTAAAATCTATTTATGTGTTTGTGCATGTAGGTCAGAGAACAACTTTTTTGGGAATCCGCTCTCTCTGCAATCTTCTGGTATCTAGGGGTGAAACTTGAGTCATTAAACTTGTGCATGACAATTTTACCCACTGCCAGACCTTAATAAATATTCTGTGGTTGGCTTGATTACAAATCTGATACCCTTAACAGGACTGTGAGCTCCCTGAGGCCAAATCAATGCCTTAATTCTCTGCATGTTCTCAGAATCTAAACAGTAGATAGTACACACAAGGTATTGTATATATTTACTCTACAGAAATACCTTGCTGTCTTTGGGCACATCTATGAAGAGTTATTTAGCTAAGAAAGATCCTGAGTAGGTCTGTGGGAGATTATCTAATTTGTGTGGGAAGACCCAACCTATAGTGGATGGTATCATTCCCTAGGCAGACTAGCAAAAGAGAATTATGTCTGTCCCTTTTCTCACTCTTCCTGTAAATATAGTATGGCCAGTTCTCTTGGTTTCTAATGCTGATATGAACTCTACTGCCATGCTTATGAATGTAACTAGAAGCTGTAAGTCGAGAATACATTTCTTGTTCCCCTAAGCTGCCTTAGTCATGTATTTATATAAGCAACAGAAGAGTAGCTGAGACATCTGCAGAACGTCAACAAAAGCTTTTGAAGTCCAGGGCCAATGGGACAGCTCAAAGGGAAGGGAACCTGTTCACAAACCTGGAGACTTGATTTCAATCCCCAGAAGCCCACATGGTGGGAGGAGAGAAATAATTTCCAATAACTGTCCTCTGAACTCCACCCATGTGCCATAGCATGTATATTCTGTCCTCTCATAAATAAACAAAAATTAGAAAAGATTTTAAAGTCATAATATGACTATTACAATTTCATTTTTAGGGAACATAGGGAGTAAACAGAGCCTTAGAGTAAAATAAAACACTTATTTACTTTAATCTCCCATTTCATTCTTTAGCACCTCCACTGCAGGGCTACACTGTAATCTGGAATGGCAGGGAGAATGTATTTGGTGTGGGGGCATTCTAAGTGTAAAAAGCAACAGAAAGCTAGGTTACTACAAAGGAAGTAAAAATAGAATCAAGAAGCCTTGCTGGGCAGAGTAAGCAGAGCAGTACTAATTCCGTCCAACTTCCCTTCCTGCTCCCATCAAAGCATCCAGTATTTAGCAGCCAGAGTGACCTCGGCAGCCTCGCTCAGCTTAGGCACAGCCTCTGAAGCCCTTTGGCATTGCCCTCTGCACTGAGTGAAACAGAAACTATTTCCACAGGCCTCGCAGCCCTGACTGACCTACTCTAAGGTCACTTCTTCTTGCTCACTGCACTCCAAGTCTGTTCTAGTCTTTTCTCTCCTTCTCTCTTCCCTTGTTTGCAATTAATTCAACTATAGTTAATGAGCACCTCCTATATGAAAAGCTCTTTCAAATGTTTCCTCATTTGACCACCACAAGGATTAGCAACATAACTACCCAGCTCTCCATGTAAAAAATGATGGTGAGAAGAGGCTTTGTCTAAAATGCAAGTCTTCTTCCCCAGCCTCAATCTGTGTTTTCACACCTCCTCCACCATAACCCTCATGTTGTCCTGCCTTCTGTCCTGAGACTGCTCTTCCTGAGCTGTAGCATAGTCAGATATTCAAGCTTTCAAACTTTCCGTTAAATAAATGACCTTCCTAAAATTTTATTTTTATTATCTAGTGTTTGTGTGTGTGAACATGTGTATGACATATGTGGGCACAGTACCACTGAACACATGGACGTCAAAGACAGCTTTGAGAGCTGGATCTCTCCTTCCACCTCTACATGGTTTCTGGGAACTGAATTGAGATCATCAGCTTTGCCTAACAAGCTTTATCTGCTGATCCATCTTGGTAGCCCAATAAAATATTTTTTAATGAATGAATGAATGAGTGAATGAAGAAATGCACCATGATCTTTAAAGATGTCACATCTCTGGCTAGAATGAACAATAAAGCATTTTTTTTGTTTGACTTTCAGAGGTTTTTTAAAAATTTTTAAAAAATTTATTCAATTGTGCGTGTATGCATGTGTGTATGTATGTGTGTAGAACCACGGACGAATTCGGGAACCACCATGGACCGCCTCCACCTCCTCGTTTACTCTGCCCCGGGATTCACAGGCTCCGCCCTACAAGGACCAGAAATTCGGGCCGCTCCCGCTTCCGCCTGGCATCTATATGTGGGGTCTAGGATCTGAACTCGGGACCTTCCGCCTGCAAGACAGAGGCTTAACCCCAGCCATCTCTCCAGCCCCCGACTTTCAGAGGTTTTATGGGTCAATGTATAATGGGAACCAGGCCTATCTCAGCTATGTGGTTAACTACCTCACTGTACTGAGCAGATCACTGAATGCCACTTCTTCACAGGTTCCCTTTGGTTTTATAAGTATTAAAAGAAAAATAAAATCTCATAGTTTTACACTTACCAGCTTAGCTCAGTTCTTATAACAATCACACAAGACTAACTAGGACATTTCCTCAAAGGTAACATGACTTGTTATAAACTACATGACACAAAGAAGAGAAGCCAGGACTGGAACAAAAATTTCTCAGTTCCTGCTTTATCACTCTCCTTATATCATGTCCCAATTGCTGACATGTTCTCTGGGTAGAAGAAGGAAATTAATTAAAATATACTTAAATGTTTATGGACCACAAAAAGCAAGTTTCACTAAAGAGAAATGGAGAATGTATTGATGAAACTAATAATATCCTCTTAAATAACTTGCCTAATAGATAAAATGTAAGCTAGTTTAGGGAACATCTATTAAGATATTTTGCAAGGCTTCCAAGCAGTATTTAGACTAAGGGAAAAAATAACCCAGTTTGCTACCGAAAAGAATCTATTTTCTTTGGTATATTTGTAAAAAAATTAGGGAGTGAAAAGACTTTTAAATGTAGGAATTAATCTTACAATAATACGTTTAACATAAAAAGAGGAAAGAAATGATGGCTCAATAAATTAAACCTACAGTACTAGAACATTCAAGTATTTACAGATCAGTAGCAACAGATTAATGTTTGCTATAACTCTATTCCCAGCCATATACAAAATTTTCATGAGTAATAGATTGAAGAAAATAATGAAGGTTATTAGTATTCTTTTTTTCTTAAACTTATTTATTCATTCATTTTGTTTGTGTGTTTGTGTGTATGTGTGTATCAGATGGCACACGTGTCCCTGTGGAGGACCAAGGGTGACTTTGGGAATCATCCTGGACTGCGTGTATCTCCTTCTTGCTTCGCTTTGGGATTTCCCAGGCTCTGCCCACCAGAGGGGGAAGTGCAGGCCAATGCCATTCTGCCTGGTATGTTTATGTGGGACCTGGGATCTGAACTCAGGACCTTCTGCTTGTGAGCCATCTCTCCAGCCGGTTATTAGTATTCTTAAGAACTACAGACCTTGGGGCTGGAGCGATAGCTCAGCAGTTAAGATAAGCAGAAAGACCTGAGTTTGAATCCCAGAACTCACGTGGAAATGGCAGCAGCTTACACTTTTAGCTCTGGAAGGTGGAACCTAAAAACCCCAGAGCAAAGCAAAAAGGAGGCAGAAGCAATTCAGGATGATATCCGAAGTTACCCTTGGTCCTCCACAGTGCCCTCTGATACATGTCTGCACACATACAAAGATAAATTTAACAAAAAAATTAAAAAGAACTACATTCCTCGATTTGTTAAAAGACGGCTTCGAAGTGATTTTCTTATAATCTTCAAATATAAGGCACATTAACTACCTTTCCATAATTAAGCCGAATATTTTGCTACATCTCCCCAAGGGAATCTAATTCTACATATCTCCACCTGGGAAGAGCCAGAAGTTCCCAAATCCCTACACACCAAATCTTCAGAAGCATAAAAGGAATAAAATACCTTGGAAGTCTTCAGAATTAGGCAATTTGACACCACATACAAAGTAATCCTTATGCTCATTCTGTGAATTGAACCAGAGAAAGAAGTTAGCCTTTTTATATATAAAGCCAAGACATTCTTACATCATATCTTCAACAATTCATCAGGTCAGTGACTGAGAGAATGGTGAGTGCCTGTGTTTACAGACACTTGTTTATAGACACGTGTACATTTCTATAGTAAAACATTTAAACATTATGTCCAAGGAATAAAAATCACATAAAATTAACACCATAAAAACATTTTCTGGCCAAGCATGGAGGCAAACATTTGTAACACTATCATCTGGTATTTGGAAGAAGGATCAGGAGTTCAAAGGTCATCTTTGGTTACCTTGCAAGATTAAGGCCAGCCTCAGCTACATGAGAGATCCCAGGAGAAAAGAGTACAAAGACAAATCCTATTAGCTTTTTCTTTTTTTTTAAATTTATATTATGTATTCAGTTGTGTGCGTGTATGCGTGTGTATGTACATGTGTGTATGTGTATGTGTAGAACCACGGGTGAATTCAGGAACCACCATGGCCGCCTCCACCTCCTTTTACTCTGCCCCGGGATTCACAGGCTCCGCCCTACCAGGACCAGAAACGCAGGCCGCCCCCGCTTCCACCTGGCGTCTATACGTGGGGACTAGGATTGGAACTCAGGACCTTCCACTTGCAAGGCAGAGGCTTAACCCCTGAGCCACCTCTCCAGCCCTCTATTAGCTTTTTCTAAAAGTTAGTCTTTCAGATTTCCACTAACAAGAGAATTAGATTTAGCAGACTTAGCTTTCTTAAAAAAAAAGTCTTATTTAACTATTACTTTTTATATTAGTTCTAAGAAACTACATTCAGCATGTAATACCTTGAAAGCTACTCCAGGATTATGTTAATGAGCATTGGTAAGTATAGATTGACTGCAATTTTATATGTGTTGCTTTAAAAACATACCTGCCAGTATGTGTCAGGTAACCTGGTTGAGTAAAATAATTAAAAAGAAACCAGAAATAATTTGGCATTCTGATAGCAGAAAGTCCAACTTATATATCAAACTGAATCTAAGACTAAGTAAATGGTGTGTGTGTGTGTGCGCGCACACATGCATGTGTGTATGTGTGGAGGTCAGAAGACAAGCGCAAGTGTTGTTCCTCAGGGTAGCTGTCCATCTTGTTTTTAAAGACAGGGTCTCTCACTGGGACCTGGGGCTCACTGATTCTATATGCTAAATGGGCCAGCAAGCTCTGATGATCTGTCTGTGCTCAGCTTTCTAGCACTGGGATTACAAACATGCACCATGCCTGGCTTTTTTTTTTTTTTTTAATGGGTTCTGGGGATTTAACTCATGTTATTACATGTGTGTACAGCAAGTGTTTTAAGAACTGAACTATCTCTCTAGTTGTCCTTCTAAGTCTTATTGGACTTTTCATATAGATATTAGCTCCTGAAGCTCTATTGGGTCATGAGAAAGCATATGATTATGACTAAACAATGACTTCTCACTGAGGGTGAAATTTCAAGTGAAAAGCATCTTTTTTCAAAAGAAATATCTTTCCTGAAATCTGAAACTTACCAAATCAATAGGATAAATGTAGGAAAGCTCAGAGAGTAATTGTCTGCAACGAATTGTCAACTGGGCATTAGTCTTCAGAAAGAGTTCTCTAGTAAGGAAAAAAGAAAAGTACATTCATGAAAAAATCACATTGGCATGCTTTCTAACACTTATTTCCATCAGCTAATGCAGAAAAAGATTGATTGGTCTGTAGTAAGTCATAGAATGTCAGAAGTAGAGGCAAGACTAATAGCTACCACCATTCCTGACCAAACATTGTCAATCAAGCTAACAAGACTCTGTGGGCTACTGTGTGCCCAGCACCATGTCAACAGCACTAAAGAATATAATTATCAAGTAACCGTTCAGTGAGCACCTACTAACACACACTAGAAGCATTATGAGTTTTGTGCAATTATTACAGTGTCTCCAGTGAGTTTTTCTTGTGCTCATTTATAAATTAACAAGCAAGGTTTACAAAGGCCTCATAAACTGAGCAATGTTTAAAAGCTAATGCTCAATAAAGCAAATTCGATTTAAGGAAAGACCCAAATGGAATTTCCTGGAAAAAAATAATTTTTTCACAGCTAAATGTTTTAACTATCTTGAAAGCAATCTTCTGCAATGTTAGAAAATAATTAGCTGAATAAAGACGCCAAAAACTAAGGTGCGGAATACTCTAGTACTTCTCTTTTACATGCGCGCGCGTGCATGTGTGCGTGTGTGTGTGCGTGTGTGTGTGTGTGTGTGTGTGTGTGTGTGTGTGTACGCGTGTGTGCGTGTGCATGTGTGTGTGTGAATTAGAGGGCACTATGTGTCCCTGTGGAAGACTGGATCAAGAATGACTTCAAGAATCATCCTAGATTGTTTCTACCTCCTTTTTGCTTCGATCTGAGATTTCCCAGGCTCCACCCACCAATGCTGGAAGTACAGGGCAACGCCTTTTCTGTCTGGCATTTTTACTGGGTACTTGAGATCCGACCTCAGGACCTTCTGCTTCTGAGGCAGAGTCTTAACCTCTGAGCCATCTCTCCAGCCCTAATGCTGGAGAAATTGATCAACACACACTGCCCAGAGAGCAAGTTATCTGCCCAACCATCACAGCAATCTAAAAACAAAAGCAATTTTGAGATTCACAGATAGTTCAGGGATAGAATTGGTCACTAGAAAGTCCAAGTACAGGTTGGAATTTTTAGCTCCATTTACCTCTTCCAAGAAGAGGGTGGAAGGGATTGGAGATCAAGAGCTATAAGAAGACTTTTGAAGATCTGATGAGCTTTGTACCTGTAAAGAAGCCTGGAGGATGAGGGGCCAGAGCACGTCTATTCACTCTTGCACTGGGTGCTGAAGGGAATCCTTGATAATGTTCTCTATAACAAATTGCACACATCAATGTGTCTTTGTGTCTGTGAGTCCTCAAGCAAATTACTATGAACTGAACTAATTACTAATGAAAAGAAGGGGTTTGTGGGAACCACACATTTGGGGCTTGTGATTAGTAGTAGTCTTGAGACTGTAAGTAGGTGTGACTCTACACACACTGTGACAGAAATGCATGTCACTTCAGAGCATTTAACTGATGTGTGATGGAGAATCGGGGGTCAAAAATGATGGCAAGTACTGGTTTATCCTATGAGGAGCTGAACACAATGACTTCCAGACTCTTGCTTTCCTATGTCAAATTGAGAGAATTAGAATAGATATTTCATAGTTCTTCCTAGGTCTAACATTCTCCAACTTTCAATCAATAAGGTTTCTTGAAGAAAAACATGGGATAGTGAGACTTGTTGTGGAAGTCAATGAAGATAAGACAAAGAGCAGAGGAGACAATAAATTAAGAGCATGCTGGGAAAAATGAAAATGACTAGCATTGTTTTATGTAGCTAGCTGTAATTATATAATGCCAATTTATTGAAGGCTATTAGAAAATTAAGCAAAAGAATCACTGTATTATGAGAAGAAATATCTGGCAAAAAGTATTTTTAAGAGAAAAGGTCTGAGGATGAAGAATGAACTGGGAAGATGGAGAAATTTTCTAGGTGTTTCTGAGATGATTCAACTGAGTTATCAAGAATTTGAAATCTGAAGAAATTATTGAAGAAAAAACCCAACAAACTAAACTGCACATAGAAGGCAGAAAGAGAAGATTCACACATACTAAGCCTTGGCACTGCGGCCTGGGAAAGAACAGTCCTCTACCCCCCCCAACCCCACCCCCTTGGCATGGTGCATGAGCCATAGAAGATGTTCCTAGTATCTGCTAAATAAAAAACGGTGCTGAGATGGATGCAATGTACCTTGGTGCCAGCATTTTAACGGTGGCTTTTCTAATCCACTCAGAGCCATCGTTTGCAAGGCCACACTTACCTTTTTGCAGTGCACTCTTTCCTTAACTCGCTTAGGGATTCCTTCTGGAGTTGAAGCTTGACGTGCTCAGTTGAAAATGTGCTTCCTACAAGGAGAGATGGAAAGAGACAATTGCAGATGTAAATTATTGCAGACACAAAATCACACCGCACCCAGAGTCCAGTCCCCTAGCTGTGAAAAGGGAAATACAGTCAGAGGGTAAAATGTGTTCAGTACAGGGGCTGGAGAGGTGGCTCAGGGGCTAAGCCTCTGCCTTGCAGGCGGAAGGTCCTGAGTTCGGATCCTAGACCCCACGTATAGAAGCCGGGCGGAAGCAGGGGCAGCCCGTGTTTCTGGTCCTGGTAGGGCAGAGCCTGTGAATCCTGGGGCAGAGTAAACAAGGAGGAGGTGGAGGTGTCTATGGTGGTTCCCGAATTCGCCCGTGATTCTACACACACACACACACACACACACACACACACACACACACACACACGCATACATGCACAATTGAATAAATAATAATAATAATAATAATAATAAAATTTTAAAAAATGTGTTCAGTACAGAGGAGTCCCAGGTTGATTAAGCAGAACAAACTTTCTTTTGGTTCAATTTACTCATGAGCCTGGCCTCTAGCAGGGGCAAACAGAGGTACTCTTAGATGCTGTGCCCATAAAGTCCTGGACACTGACCAGAGAACCTCTATGCAATTTTAACATTCAGGCTTCACTGTTTAAGAAAGAGCATTTTTTTTTATTCAACTGTGCGTGTGTGTGTGTGTGTGTCTGTGTGTGTCTGTGTGTAGAACCATGGGCGAATTCGGGAACCACCATGGACCGCCTCTACCTCCTCCTTGTTTACTTTGCCTGGGGATTCACAGGCTCCGCCCTACCAGGACCAGAAACACAGCCCCCCCACCCCCCGCTTCCACCCAGCGTCTATACATGAGGTCTAGGATCGGAACTCAGGACCTTCTGCCTGCAAGGCAGAGGCTTAACATCTGAGCCACCTCTCCAGTCCCAAGAAAGAGTATTTTGATTTATTTTTCAACCACAAATTTGACATAACATCATCACTGAAAATATAAAATGTAGAACAGGAACCATTACTTATATTCTGAATGTTATAGTAACATAGAAGTAGGTTTTATGAACTTTTATCTTGCTCATAAATATAAGCAGTTTAGTGAAAATCAAAAGGGGCAGGAAATGCATTATTCTGATTTTTCCATATTATGTCACAAGCACTTGTACATGTTGACAGTCTAAAGTTATGACTATATAAAAGTTAGCTCTATAAATGTGAATATAGGATTATTCCAATTTTATCTGACATCCTGACACCAAAATCCTTGTGAAGAGCTTTCAATTTCCTTTAAGGGTTTGCTTTCGCATCTAATGGTAATACTCTGTTTATAAGTCTGAATTGTGCGACTATACTAATTCTGAGAACCTCAGTTTTGTGTGGATAAAATTCACTTATATCTTTTTCATCTCAATTAAAAATAAAAAGGGGTTTATTTGATCAAAATGTGGCCCTTAGCAAAAAATCCACTACTTAAACAGTTTTTGTTTCATTTTTAACCTAGAACCTTTACCACTGAGCCAATATCCTAAGTCCAAGTTTTCTCACCTTTATCTTTAAAGGCCAGTAAAAGTAATTAAATGAAGGACCATCATTTATCTTCTTGAGTTCCTAAAACAATTCCTCCCCAAAACTTTATCTATGTGGTTTTATAAGACATTCAGGTTGATATGTATGTGTGCTGTATATAAATAAAGTCATTACTTTAAGTGCATCAGTGGTCCGAGGTTTACCCAGCGGCAATCACTGCAACACGGGTCCAGTGTTCTTGTGACAAGACTAGTTAGTGCTGAGCACAGTGTCTCCGCCTATCTTACCAGGCCACTACGTTGTTCTAAAAATCTTAGTTCTCTGATGACTCAAAGAATAAAACCTTGAACATCACTCTGCCTTGCTTAGACATCAAACTCTTTTCAGCTGTCTACTCTAGACAGAGGCCGAAGCCAAAAGTGAAGACATTAAATTTTTAAAGCTTTTCTGGTGCTTCCCCACCTCCATTTTTTGGGGGCCAACTTTTTCACTTGTCCCACTTGGTCTCATTTGCACTCTTTTCCTCAACTATCTGATGATTCCTGTCTCTTCAGACCCAAGATAAGAGATTAGAAGGATCAGTATAGAAAACTGGCATAGTTTTCTTTAGATGCTATGAAGATTAATTTACAGAAGAAACTTCATTTCTTAGCACTAGCTCAGTGTTAGGAAGCAGGTCTTGTTGAAGACTGTCTTTCCTTCAGGGTATGTATGGTGGGAGAGGGAAGTACCTTTACTTTAAACTACCACAAATGTCAAATAAAGAGACTTTACTAGGACGTCAGTAAGGTTTTCAGGCCTGGTGCAGCTGTCTTTCATGCTTTCCTGTGAGTCTGTGAGAAAAGTCCACAGTCGCTTTAGGCTCTACCCCATTTTCCTACCATGCCAAATACAGCATGAGACCTAACAAGTCAACTGCATTTAGAGAACAGTGAAAGCAAGTGTTACAGTAAATCATGTCAGATACACAGAAGAAATAGATGGGTCAGGAGTCTCCTGCCATGATCACTGCCCTAGGTGGTTCCTGATCCTTATACCTGGAAGTTGCAAGCTTAAAAATCTCTAAGGTCTCTGCCAGGAACCCCAATAGAGCCTTTCCATCTCTGTTTTGTGGTTATACTTTTTTCACTATCTTTTTTTCACTCAAAAAGTCCTTCCTATCTTGTGTCCTTGAGAACTGTGTCAAAATCTTTTGCTATTTTAATTGGCTACTCTTCTGTTCTCACCATCAACATCCCTGTGCACACATCTTTACTATCACATCCTTGAGTCACTGGAAAGGAAAGAAAGCCAATGCATGTGTTTTGCTTACCACCTCCGGGAACCACTTTCAAAAATAATTTGTCCTGGGGCTGGAGAGGTGGCTCAGGGGTTAAGCTTCCGCCTTGCAGGCAGAAGGTCCTGAGTTCGGATCCCAGATCCCACGTATAGACGCCAGGCGGAAGCGGGGGCGGCCTGCGCTTCTGGTCCTGGTAGGGCGGAGCCTGTGAATCCCGGGGCAGAAGGAGGTGGAGGCGTCCATGGTGGTTCCCAATTCGTCCGTGGTTCTACACACACACATACACACATGCGCGCGCACATACATACGCACACACGCACAATTGAATAAATAATAATAAAAAAATTAAAAAAAAAATAATTTGTCCTATCCAGGCATGTATCAATGTTCCATTCTGCTAAGGAAGATGGTGCCTCTGTTCAATAAGAACAGTTTGTGATTTTGTAACCAAATGCCAATTTTGACATCTATAAATCTAATAGCTAAAGCATATGAATCTTGATTCCATCAAGAAAACAGAACACAACCTCTTCAGGCTTTCTCTCTCTCTCCTGAGAGCACGGTCTCAGGTTGGCCAAGTGCCAGTTCCTGTCAAAGTAACATTTAAAACCAAAAACTATCATTCTGTCACATCATGTCAGATGATCAAAAAAGCTATATACTTGGACTATGTTAGCTTCTCTTCCTCCCCAATGAAATGCCTTTTCTGTACTATGATTTATGATGATGTCCTTCTCATGAACTAATAGTTATTAGTAACTATTAGTTAACTGCTATAACTTTTGCAAAAATTGCAATTGACTATATTTCATGATGAAGTTTGCACATAAGTAACTGCATGCTAAAATCTCATTCAGAACTTGGTGATAAAAAGAGACTCTTTTTCCTCCCCATAAAGAACTTACAACAGGGAGGAGAAGCAATAATAGCTTTCATACTACACAACCATCCTGACTGGTGAGGCAAGAGCTCATCTGAGTTCTTAAGAACAAAAGCCAGGGCTGGAGAGGTGGTTAAGCCTCTGCCTTGCAGGTGGAAGGTCCTGAGTTCAGATCCTAGACCCCACATATAGATGCTGGGTGGAAGTGGGTGTTCTACACACGCACGCACATGCACAATTGAATAAACAATAAAAAAAAACCAATCTACAGGGCAGAGTCCTGTATTTAGAAGGCCTATCAGAAAGACCCAGACGAAATCCTGCCTAAGCTACTCTCAAGACTCTGGAACAAAATCATCCCTTTTACTGAAATAGTATCTCAGTGCTATCTAGGTATAGAAACATGAAACTTACTAAAGTTAAGACCTATGCCAGTTTCCTATATGAAAAATGAGGATGATAATACTTTTTTCAATTATCTACATTCTCTATGAATGCCCCCCTGAGAGTCTATGTATATTGAGGAAATAACATGATTGGCCGGATTGATTTTACTTTAAAGTAACAACAAAGCTAAGTACAAGAAACATTATCTTCATGTCATATGTATAATATATGTTGGTAAATGACATGGTCAGAAGCATACAGAAAATTGAGAACAAAGTTGAAATGTAGATCACATACCTTTTGATGCCAAATTCTACGCTCTCCTCACAATTACATATTATCTAAAATCTTGCAGAATACATTCCTGGTACTGCATATATAACATGAAGATAACATTTCTTGTAGTTAGTTTTGAGATCAAATATAGTATTTAAGTAAATACTTCCTAGCTGTAAAGTACTGCATATATATTATTCTTACTATTGAAAACTAATTGCATTTCAAATAACTGTCTAAGTTGGGGAGGTATCTCAGCATCCATTCCTATTTATACCAAACAGCCTGGGTAAAATGCTTGCCTAGCATGCATGAAGTCCTGGATTCAATTCCTGGTCACACACACACACGCGCGCGCACACACACACACACACACACACACACACACAGAATAGTTTTCTCCTACAAAATACTGGAAAATTCACTTTAAAAAATTAATTCCATTTCAGTATTCTTGGCTTTTTTTCAACAACTACTATTCATAAAAAATCTAGATTTTACTGAACATGTTTCCTTATGAATAATGTTTTCTGTCATTTTTTGAATCAAATTTCCAGTAAACTCATTTTGATGGGGTATTGCTTTTCAAAGATTTGAGAGTTGCTAGGATAAATGGCCCCATAAATCAATAAAATTAGTTAGTGGAATAGAAACAGAAATAGTCAAGTAATAGAAAGTTATTTGGCTTGAGACACTAATGAGAGAAATCTGTTTTCTATTAAACATCAGAAGCTAAAGTACTAATACCTTCCAGGAATGAAAATATATACATTAATTTTGAAAAGCTCAGCTCATGGCCTAAATGAAAGACGCTGCAGACCACAAGTTGAGAACAACCTTTGAGGTGCGAAGAAGAAAACTTATGGGTGTGGGGCAATCAGGCCCTGAGGAGTTTCACGGCCACTTGGCAAATCAACAAGCAGCAAGGATCCGTCTCTCTCCAATAAATCATCCTGCTGCAATGGATTGTAGTGAAATATAATGGGCACCTGGTTTTTCCAAAACTGTTTACACAAATTAATTTCTACAACTCTATTTAAGTGGCTGTCCCAACCAAACACATGTGTAAAATGATGCAGAAGGAATTTCTTCAGTGTTAGAAGAATTGGTAGCAAAGTCAAGGATGAATATCAAATATTACTGACTGTGTTTCTTAACTGGGCTCTTGGGCTCATGCTTAAGGGTCTAATAGGAAAATCAAGTCTCTGGTTACCATGACTATGGTAAACAACAAGGGTGTCCCAAAAATAGATCAAAGTCTATCAGAAAAATTAATTTGGTGATCTCTATCTAGTTACTTCCTCTTTTTTGCTGTCCAGTGCTTTATTATATTTAGAAAAGAAATCACAGTGCCAACACTAGATCCTAACCTTCTAACAACTGTAACAGTTTACAGAAACACAAAGTAATTCTCAATTCAAAAACATGCATAGACACTCAGGGTGTAGTGCCATGGTAGAGCACACACTGGTATGCATGAAGCCTGGGATTTGATCCCTAACACCAAAACAACAATAAAATCTCCACATATAAATGCAGTGCAGATGCATAATTGAAAATCAACAGCTCTGATCCAAATGGCAAACACGTTGAAGTTGGGTGTTACCACTCTTTCATCCATGATAAAATGAAACTGTAAGAATGTAATTAGCATTATTACCAAAATGAAACATGAAGACAAATATCCATCAATCATCTTTTGAGCAAAGTTAGACATAGTCACTTTGAATACAAGCTTTCTATATAGTCTTGGATAAATCATTCTCACTTGTAAACTAGATAATAACATACATTTTTATCATTAGTAAGATATACTAACTTTAACTCATAAGGGCAAAATGAGGCATAGACAAGGAAACATAATATTGTCTGCTATTACATGAACAACTAATATAGGCTTGCGGTCCATAAAATATAAGCTCATGAGTGATTATTATTATGATTTCATCTTTTTAATGGTATAGAAATCACTTCTGAGAAGAATATGTGTTGATAGTCTGATGACAGACAACTTGGGACTTCCTTCTATCATAGTAAACAAAAATGCAGTAAGGAACAAAGAAAGTCAAAGAACAACAGCTCTCTACCTTTGGACCGTATGGTAGAAGCACATATGATCCATGAGTCTGGTGCTCTCTGCCTCTCTCTTTCTCAGGAGTGCCTGTGGGTGGAGGGCAGAGTGTCTCTGGAAATTCTATTGATCTCCACTTTATTTTTGGAGACTTGCAGTTCACTGACTCAGCTTGGCTGGCTGGTCAGCAACACCCAAGATACTCTGCTCAGATTATAGGCAGATGTTGTTACCTTTGGTTTTTACATGGTTATTAGGGAGCCATACTCAGGTTTCTAGGCTTGCGCAGCAGCACTTTAGCTTCCCACTAAGCCATATCCTCCCTCAGCCTCACATACTCCTTATTTAAAAAGCAGTACCATGCAGTGTGTTGCAGCTCTCCTGCATGGTTGCTGATAAATGACCAGCAAACGGCTTCAGGGAACAAGGGTTTATTCTCTCTTAAGATTCCTGGTGACAGCTCTCAGTCCAGCTTGACGGGAGAGCTCACACCAACACCGGGGCCGAGGGGAATTGGCCACACCATCACCACGTAATAGCTGAGAGATGGACAATCCTTACTTGCCAGACCAGCATGTCTGGCCACGTGAACAGAAGGATGCCAACTCTCTCAACCAGCTCACCGTGATTTATTCCAGGCCCTAATCCTACCCACCATGGGTTGGGTCTTCCCCATCAACAAGACAATCTCCTTCAGGGCTGCTCTGGGCTTAACTCTCTACAACTGTGCCCAGAGCTTAAATCAACAGTCAAGTTGACACCTATGCTTAACTATGACACAGTGCTTTAGAGTTTTGGAAACCACAGAAAACCTTAACCCCATTGTTAGCTATATGAATGTAATACTACTAACATAACCTCTCTAACTAGGGCCTAAAATTTCATCAGCTGTAAAATATAAGTAATAAAATAAGAAGTAATATCTCATAAAGTTATAGTGATTAAATAATATATAATAAAGAGCATTGTACTTGGAATGCTGTAATTATTGTTTCTCTTTATTAGAATGGAGTAAAATCCCCTAAAACTTAAAAATACTGAGGAGTGCTTTAATTTTTTTAAATTAATTATTATTAAAAAGGGCAAGATATAAAGAAATATATGCTATAAGAAGCAGCAGTAAAGTTGGTGACATTTCCATAGCACTATAATAACTTTTTTCTTTTCACAAAACGTAAGACCTTGAAACAAGTCTTGCAAGTACATAAATATCTATTTAAGGTCATTCTAACAGAGACTTTATGAAAATGGACTTTATTCACAATGTCTCTTGAATTTAAATGCATTCTTCCATCAGATTCATTAATATGCAAACTGTGTAGGAAAGCAGTTAACCTTAATAATATTTACTTTTTCCTTAATACTGATAAGAGGATTAGCAGTCTTCGCAAATGAAAATTGCACTAGAAGCTAAAATTAAATAATGATGCTCATGCCATGATACTGATTATCAATCTTTGTAAATGAAAATCGCACTAGAAAATGATGCACATGACATGATATTGATAATCACGAGTACAATTCATTCATTCAACAAGCACTGGCTGAATGCTTATGACTTGAAAGACATGGCAGCATACTCAAAGGAAACAGGTATTTGACAAAGCATTTGGGCAATGCCTACAGTCAGAGATCACAGTTTAGATAGAGCACAGCTTCTTAAACTGTATGCTGCTACTTCACATAGGATCATGTAACTGAATGTGTGAGACTGCAAAACTTGGCAACACAAAGGGTTTTGAAAATGCAGCAACCAAAAATGAACTCAAAATCAAACACATAATGAATCTGAGATACTTCTGGCAGCACTTAGTTGTGCTGCACAATGTGGCTTTATTTGCAGCCTTTATTCTGAATATGTAACATTCATACCAGGTACCGCTCGTGCCATGCCACCTCACAACACCAGTTAATGCTGTCTAACACATCTCTACTCAGACTCAACACTACTGCAGGTTAGGAACTGCAGTGCTTTTATTGTATACAAAGTGTTCTGTTCTTGGGCTGGAGACAGTGTTCATGGTTCAGGGATTAAGCTTCTGCCTCAAAAGCATGAGGACCTTAGTTATCACAGATCCCATGTAAAAACATCAGGTGGAAATGGTGGCGGCCTACACTTCCGACTCTGGAAGGCAAAGCCTGGAAAATCCCAGAGTGAAGCAAAAAGGAGGTAGAAAAATCCAGGATGATACCCAAAGTCGCCCTTGGTCCTCCACAGGAAAACATAGTGCCCTCTGACACACACACACACACACACACACACACACACACACTAACTTTTTTTAAAAAACAGTTTCTGTACTTTACAGACAAGAATGGTTTAATTATAGGAAAAAAGACTTTCAATATTTTTTGACCAACATCTTCAGCAGGTTAAGTACCAAATTAACATAGCTTTTATATTTCCCTATTATCATCACTCAATCTTCAAAATATGAAATTAGTAATCTTTGGCTTGTATTGTGTTAGAACATTTGATCTTATTTTAAAAATCCCTGCTTTCAGTTACGGTTTTGACTTTCAAAAAAATTCATTACATTAACTTGGAATTAGGACAGAATTTCCAACAATATCTAAAATGGTCTTGAATATACTTCTGCTATTTTGTACTATCTATTTATGCTAAATGGCATTCTATGCATTGATATTATAAAATCAAGATATTGCTCAACTCTGTTGAAGATACTCTAGGTCATAGACAATGACAAATATTCACCAAGATTTAATTCTTTATGTAAAGATAAACATGTATAAGGAACTACACTAGCATACAAACTTTCTTTCATCATTAATAAATGGTAAAGTTCTGTTATATCAATGATTGCTCTAAAATAAATTTCATTATCATTTATTACCAATTAATGTTTGACTATTTTATATATTTCTTTGTGACTTTATATATGTCTATGTCTGGAGCAATCTAAAAATTTCTTGACAGAAAAGGAGACCCATGGAAAAAGTTCAAGATTTACTATAAAGCAGGAGACAGAGCAATGACAATATGGCTACAATGAAAAACCTGGAGCTACAGAAGAACATATACATAAGTAGGACATCCAACACTGGGGTAGGGACAAAGTTTAAGGAAAAAAGAGGTAAAGGAGAAAGGAAAGAGAGCCAGTGAGGTTTTCTAGAAGCAGAAAAAACAAAACAAAACAAAACACAACCAAAGGACCGAATGTGGTGAGATAGAGTGGAGCCGATTAAGGAACTGCAAGAATGTTGCCTGGCTGAAGAACTCAGCAAATTCAAGTGAGCCTCTGTCAATCATCTTGAGGCTTATCTTAAATGGTATAGAAATCCACCAAATTATGATAGTAAACCATGTTATTTTAGTCACATTTTTAGAAGTTCACTTTACTTTTAAAATTCATCACATCATATATACTCTTGCTCCACCAAGTGTGGTCCATGAACCAGTGACTTTGGCAGAACTGAGACACAGGTCTGCAGCAGCATTATTAATGATGGTCAAAGTAGACGCATCCCACATAATCCACAAGTTGATGAACAGATAAATAGGACATGACAGACCCACATAATTGCTTTATTTTCCAATAAAAATGAATTAGGGATATATACCACAACCTTGAAAATATTACACTAAATGAAAGAAGGTGGTCAGAAATGACCACATATTTTATGATTCCATTTACATGAAATGCCCAAAAGAGGCAAATCTATAGAGACAGAAAGTAGATTTATGGCTGCTTAGGAAGAAGGGGAAGATGGGGTGATAGCTAGTGACTATGAATTTTATTTTAATAGAAATTATCAGAAATTTGAAAATTGAGTTGTTCTGCCCATTGTACAAGTCTCTGAATAAACTAAGACCGAATTGCATAAAGTGGTAAACTGTAGTAAGTGTGAACTACATCTAAATAACTCTGATTTTTAAACTTTCTGTAGTTTTCTTTGTAATGTAGTTAAGTTTAACCTGTAACACAATTATTTGCTTATCATGTGTCACAGTTAGACATAGGTGTCAACTTGATGATTGAGGTTTTGAGTACTGAACACATTTGTAGAGAACTGGTAGTTGAGTTAAGCCCAAAGTGAACCTGCTAGAGATTCTTCGGTGGATAGGGACTGCCCAGCCCATGGTGGAGGAACCAGTCTCCGGGCAGGTGGATAAGATGGAGGGAACTGTTTGAAAAAGGAGGCATCCTTCTGTATATTTGGCCAGACATGCTGGTCTGGAACATAAGGACCATCTCTCTCTCAGCCATTATGGGGAGATGGTGTAGCCAGTTCCCTTGGCTCTGATGTTGGTGAGAGCTCTCCTTCTAAGCTGGACAAACAATTGTAACTAGGAATCATTAGAGAATAAATCTCTTGTTCCCTTAAGCTGTTTTATCAGCAACCATGCAAGTACATACAACACCATATAACTAGCTATTATGTAAATAAATAAGTAAACATACCACGAGCCGCGGCTGCAGGTCCCTAACTGTAACATAAACAACTGCTGATATTCCTTTAAATCTTTTGCTGAATTTTTCTTTGGAATATTTTCTGCAACAAGCAGAAAATAAAATTTAAATGGAATTACAATAACATCATAAAGCATCAAAAATAGACATAAATTGAGCTAACCATGGGAAAGATGCAGACATATTACCTCAATAATATTTTGTGAAGGTAATTTAATAACAAAAGCATATTCCATTTTCTTGTGATGGTAGATGGTACAACCAAGACTCTTTTATCCCCAATTATATTAATGAGTATAATTAATCCATTAAACTTCTAGCAAGATATTCGTGTATGTGCATGTGTGTGTGTAAAAATTCCTATGAAAATTTAAGAGGAGGGATCACCCAGAATCAGGCACCCAGAATCAGGCCAACCTAATCTCTCCTCATCTTAAGGCGTTGGGAACCTTGCAGAGAAGGGGCCAGTTGTCTCTACAAAACACAGTGTTAACTCTTAACTTGAAAAGTCAATTGTTAATGATACCTATGTGAAACGTAAAACAGTAAAGTGTAATCAAAGAAAACACACCAAAAAATCTTTGAAATATTAAAATAGACAAATACTTCTTAAAGCACAAAGAGCATTACATAAAGAAGAAGATGTTACAGTTAGATACACATGTCAACTTGACAATTGAAGGCTTGAACGATGATGGCACAGTTGTAAAGAATTAGTAGTTGAGTTAATCCCTGGGCAAGTCTGCAGGTGACTTTCTGATGGATGTCTGATGGGGGGCTAGTTCCTGGGGACGTGGGTAAGATGGAGGGGACTGGTAAAGGAAGTTGGCATTGTTCTGTATACTTGGTCAGACATGCTGGTCTGACAAATGCGTTTGCCTCTCTTAGCACTGGATATAGTGTGGTCAGTTCCCTCACACCTTGGTGTTGGTGGGGACTCACCTGTTGAGCTAGATTAAGAACTATAATTGGGGGCTGGAGAGGTGGCTCAGGGGTTAAGCCTCTGCCTTGCAGGTGGAAGGTCCTGAGTTCGGATCCTACACCCCATGTATAGACGCCGGGCGGAAGCGGGGGCGGCCTGCGTTTCTGGTCCTGGTAGGGCGGAACTTGCGAATCCCGGGGCAGAGTAAACAAGGAGGAGGTGGAGGCGTCCATGGTGGTTCCTGAATTCGTCCATGGTTCTACACACACACACACACACACACACACACACACACGAACACACGCATACACGCACAATTGAATAAATAATAAAAAAAATAAAAAAAAGAACTATAACTGGACAATTATAAGCCATAATAATATCCCTTGTTTCTGTAAGTCATTTTAGTCCTGAGTTTATCAGTAATGTGCATAGAATTGAATGACAAAATGAAACTTTAAAGGTACTATTAAAAACGGAACCAGCAAGCCACAGAATGAACCAAAAAATATGTATACCCAAAAGAAAACATCTGCATCCATAAAAGATGAGGAAATACTTTTTACTTTTTTTTTAATTATTGTCATAGTTAAGCACAGGTGTCAACTTGACTCTTGAGGGCACAGGTGTAGAGAGTTGATGGTTGAGTTAAGCCCAGAGCAAACCTGAAGGAGATTGTCTAGCTGCTGGGGAAGACCCAGCCCATGGTGGGTGGGATTAGGCCCTGGATAAATCAGAGAGACCTGGTTGAGAGAGTTGGCATCCTTCTGTATACTTGGCCAGACATGTTGGTCTGGCAAGTAAGGATTGTCCATCTCTCAGCCGTTATGGTGGCCAGTTCCCTCGGCCCTGGTGTTGGTGCGTGCTCTCCTGTCAAGCTGAACTATGAACTGTAACCAGACTATCGTAAGAAAGTAAACTCCTTGTTCCCTTAAGCTGTTTGATGGTCATTTATCAGCAACCATGCAGGCTGACTGCAACAGAATTTGGTACCAGGAAGTGGGGTGTTGCTGATAAATCTGACTATGTGGATCTTGTGTCTTTTGAATGGTTCTGCTGGACAAAGTTGGAAATTTTTGAAAATTTTCACTTTGTGGATTTACAAATACTGTTCTTCAGCGTTTAGTGGGCCAATTGCTGAGAGAGATTGTTCGGGCCCAATTTGTGATGAGGGAAACAAGGACTTCGGTAAAATTGAATATAAGGATGATAGACTGGTTTGCTTGACAGAGGAGAGCTATGCTGGCAGCCTTGGAGGTTTGGATGTGCAAAGGGCAGCAGCAGAATATCTGCTGCTGTTGGACAAATGAATATATCAGTGAAGGAAAACCTAGTGACTTGCACTGAGACGGTGGAGGATGTGGAAACCACCATATGGCAAGTTCGTGGTTTGGAAGCTCAGATTCCTTCAGGGGCAAAAGCCCAAGTTAAAGCTGTTTCTTGCCCTTTGCAAGTTTGGTTGCCTAGAAGAGAGGCCTTTCCAGCGTCAGCGCACTGAAGTTGGTGCAGCTGTGGCTCCAATGGACTAAGCTGCATTTCAACCTCGCTTCGGAATCTGGCAGCGTCCCTCAGGTGATACTGGTTTTTGTGTACTACTGAAGGGTTTGTGGAGAGCAGCAAAAGCTTGGCACCAAGTGGCAGGCGTAGAGTCCTGCAAGAGATGGTGAAGCTTAAAGCTGCAGAGGAGAACCCAGAGTTGTGTTGGAGATGCCAGAACTGTGGGACTGCTGCTGAGGACAACTGCGAGTGGAGATTCAGCCTGGTTCAAAGGAACTCTGCTCTTACAACATTAAGCTGCAAACGGGGACTGGGAATGCCTTGAATCTTTGAGCCGCCTTGACTACGTGATGAGCAACAGAAGATGGACATTGAAGTACAGGATGTGGTGATTTGCTGGACTTTGTTCTTTTTAATGTTTTCTTATTAAGATCCTTCTGTTTTAATGTTTTATCTGTTTTAAAGTATTTAATTTATTCTGATTTAAGAGTTTTAAGGTTAAGAAACTTTGAAATTTTAAAATATTAGAACTGAAGTTTTAATGAGAGAACATTTTAAATTTGTCCATGGAATGTATTTATATTTTAACATCTGTGGGGACAAGGAAAGGTTACAGTTTAAAAGTGTATTGTTTTTGTGTCAAGTTGACAAGGGGTGGAGTGTCATAGTTAAGCACAGGTGTCAACTTGACTCTTGAGGGTTTGAGCTCTGGGCACAGGTGTAGAGAGTTGATGGTTGAGTTAAGCCCAGAGCAAACCTGAAGGAGATTGTCTAGCTGCTGGGGAAGACTCAGCCCATGGTGGGTGGGATTAGGCCTTGGATAAATCAGAGAGACCTGGTTGAGAGAGTTGGCATCCTTCTGTATACTTGGCCAGACATGCTGGTCTGGCAAGTAAGGATTGTCCATCTCTCAGCCGTTATGGTGGCCAGTTCCCTCGGTCCTGGTGTTGGTGTGTGCTCTCCTGTCAAGCTGGACTATGAACTGTAACCGGACTATCGTAAGAAAGTAAACTCCTTGTTCCCTTAAGCTGTGTGATGGTCATTTATCAGCAACTATGCAGGCGGACTGCAACAATTATTTATTTATTCAATTGTGCATGTATGTGTGTGTGCATGTGTGTATGTACGTGTGTGTGTAGAACCACGGACGAATTCGGGAACCACCATGGACCACTTCCACCTCCTCCTCCTTTACTCTGCCCGGGGATTCACAGGCTCTACCCGGCGTCTATACGTGGGGTCTAGGATCTGAACTCAGGACCTTCCACCTGCAAGGCAGAGGCTTAACCCCTGAGCCACCTCTTCAGCCCCAGGAAATACTTTTTAAAAAAGAAATTATATTAAAATTTTAATGGTCAAAAAACTAAAACCCACATTTCATAAGGAAAAAGAGAAATGAATCTCAGTGAACCAGAAGCATATGAAATGGTATCCAATCCCATCACCCTTCATGAACACAGAACCTAGAACTGCAGGAGAACAGTGCAACACACCCACAACAGAAGCAACAAAAAGTCAAAATACTATAAGCTGACAAAAGTGCAGGATAGAGAAGCAATGAATGGAGGCCAGGGAAATTAAAAGCCATTTGGAAAACTTTGAAACGCAAATGGTTACAACTAAAGAGAGATCTATAGTCTAAAACCTTGTAATCTGACTCTTAGACTTCTACCCAACTGAAATATGTGTCTTTGTTAAGAAACAGGTACTACACTAGGAGATGGCTCAGAGGTTAAAGTCTTTGCCTAACAAGCAAAAAAGCCTTTCCTTTCAGGATGCGGACCAGGGAGGACCCACTTCTCTTCAGGAGGTGACCTCCAATACCAATCAGGATGGAGCTAAGGACAGTGCAGGAACAGCGAAACTGAAAACAACAACCAACCATAATTCATGAACATCAGAGACCTTACATTAATCACCTGGAATCAGACCAGCCAAATCTCTCCCCATCCTAAAGCTCAGGGAAATTTGTGGAAGAGGAGGCGGTAAGATGGTAAGAGCCTAAAGATGGGGAGGAGCAACGATACGCAAGATACTCCACACAAGTTAGGGCCGCGATAACCATAATTGGACTTTGCATGACCTATGCAATGATTGACATGTCAATGGCCCCCCAAAGTCTAGCATGGATCACAGACACTAGGATCCTTAGAGGCAAGGGATTAACAGTCACAATAGTGTTCCCATACTGAAGGGGAGCACAAGAGAGGGCTCTAGGCAATGCTACTGAGTCCTTACATCTCAATAGAGTGGAGGACACAGAGGGAAGTTTGACATTCACACTAAAGGATGCTCCAGGAAATGGGAGGGGGAGAAGAAGGGGACATTAGAAGAAAGGGAGAGAGGGGGGTGAAAGCAAGGGGAAAAGGGAGGAAGGTGCAAGGGGGACTGGGAAGGGGTGGAGGGAAGGAGGGGACCTATTAAGTTTGTATGATTGGGAAAAAAATAAATAAACATAATTTTAAAAAAAGCAAGGAAAAGAATCTGAGTCTGATTCCTAGATCCCATGTAACGATGTAGGCTGTAATTCAGACCCTGGAAGGTGATGCCTAGGAAACTCCAGAGCAAAGCAATAAGGAGGAAGAACAATCCAGGATGATTCCCAAAGTCATCCTTGGGCTTCATCAGGCTATATACATACTCAAGTGCCCTCTAGTACACCTACACACACCCCCACTCCCACCATCACAAAACACACATATATATAGTCAACCCCCCAAAAAAAACCCAGAAAGAAACCCATATTAGAATACTTATGAAATGATTTACTACAATACACCAAATGGAAAACAATAAGAACAACAGTAACAATAGTAAGAATAAATAAATACTTACATAACAGAACACTATTTGACTTTAAGAATAAATTATAACTACAGGAGGGCAAGGGCAACACTAACAAACATGGAAAATGCACGTTAGATAACATCAATCTTTGGTCTCCTTAGTCAAGGCAATGGCTGCGTCACAGCGAGTGACGGGAGTGTGAGGAGCCCCTGAAGGTCTGGAGTCCTGGTAAAGGCATTTCTTTGAGATTCTGCTTACATAGGTGTTTACTTTGTGAAAATTGAAACCATGTTTATCTCCATATATATAAATTTGTACATTTTTATGAATTTGACAAATTGAAAATACTTCAAAAAATTTTTAAATGACAGAAAATTCTATGAACATATTTTTGCAAAAATGTCTATGGAGCCTATGGAAAAGAAAATGACTGCATAAGGAGGCAGGCTATTTCCATGGTGTTACCACTCACCTTTGTCCTGTAAAACAATTTGCTGCTTATGCAGTAAAGCCATCTCCCGTCCCAAAGCCTTCTTCTGTCTTTCCAGCTCATTTCGAAGCACCAAAATTTTTAATCGAAGACATTCACTTTCTTTTTTCTAAGTAAATAAAATTTCAAGTAAGTCTTTATGAATATAAAAACTATGGTTATGAATAACTGTATATTCACAATGTTTCAAACAGTCCTGGTTAAACGTTTATCAAGTCTAAGATCTTTTGTGTAACTGAATTGTCAGCAGCCACTACTTTAATGGAACGAATACTGAAATAAACAAAGAATAAAAGTAGGAACAAATCAGAGGACAGGTTCAAGAACTCAAAACAATAACACTACCTCAGGTTCTTTGTCCGCTTCCACATATAAAATAAAAATTACCATTAGGAAAGAAATGGAGCTCTCAAAAACTTAAACATAATAGTAGCACACAGCCCACCAATTCCACTTCCAGGTCTATGGCCAGAATTGAAAATGCCCATATAAAAACTTGACCACAGTTACTCAGAAGAGCAAAATTCACAATGACTAGAGAATGCAAACAACTCAAATGTTAATCAACTGAATAAAAATGTGTTAAAAACATGCAAAACCATATTACCTTGGAATATCAACAAAGTATGCACATACTATAGCATAGATGAACCCGGAAACCATGCTATGTGAAAGAAACCATTTAAAAAGGTTGCATGCTGCAAAATTTCACTTACATATGAAAGATTCAGAATAGGCAAGTCCACAAGACAAAAAGTAGATTTCCATTTTTTTCTTTTCCATGTATATCTATGTATATGTGTATCTTTGTATGTGTGTCTGTGTGTATCAGAGGGCCTATGGAGGCCCAAGTATGACTCTGGGAATCACCCTGGATTGTTCTACCTCCTCTTTGCTTTGCTCTGGAGTTTCCCAAGCTCTGCCTTCCAGGGCCAGAAGTGCAGGCCTCCACCATTTCCACCAATTATTTTTACATGGGACCTGAAATCTGAACTCAGGACCTTCTGCTTTTTTTTTTTTTTTTTTTTTTTTTTTAACGTGGGACCTGGGATCCGAACTCAGAACCTTCTGCTTGTGAGACAGAGTCACAACCCCTGAGCCATCTCTCCAGCCCCATGGACCTTCTGCTTTTGAGGCAGAGGTTTGACCCCTGAGTCATCTCTTCAGCCCTTAGATTTCCATTCTTGACAATCTCCAAATCAAGTTGCTCTCGTCCCATGTTCATTTCAGTAGGGGTGCTTTTTTGTTTGTTTTTGTTTCAGTAGGAAAAACCAATTTCTTCTCTTTTAAAAATTGTTTTAGTTAGCATACAAAGTAACAGGGTTCATCATAGCATCTTCATACATAAATGTCATGATGATCTGTTTTCAATGATTCCCCTCCTCACTGATGGCTCCATTTCTTCCCCAGCCAGTCTCCCCCTTCTGCTCTCTTATCAAATGTATTCCATCACTGTCTCTATTTTCTACCTCCCGTAAGATTTGTCTTTCCCTCTCATGATTATCTTGAAAACCTCTTTGAGTTTCCATCTCACCTCAGAATGGCTATCATCAAACCAACAGTAACAATAGAAATAAATGACAACAAATGCTGATGAGGATTCAGAGAAAGACAAACCCTTATTCAATGTTGGTGGGAATGTAATTTTATATAGCCACTACGGAATCAGCATGGAGGCGTGACAAAAAACTAGAAGTACAATTACCAAATGACCCATCTATACCACTCTTGGGTATCTACCAGAAGGGCTCCAAGTGAGCACACCAGAGACACGTACACAACCATGTTTACTGCTACGCTGTTCACAACAGCCAGGAAACAGAAGCAGCTTAGATGTCCACCATAGATGAATGGGTCAAGAAAACGTGTGCAGATACACTGCAATTTTATACCATTGTAAAGAAAAATGAGATCATGATATTTTCAAGATGGGTATAGATAGAAATTGCTATGCTAAGGAATCATGACAAACTCAGGAAGAAAACGTCTGCATGGTTTTGCTTACACAAGAAATCTAGATTTAAAATTGTATGTGGAGGCATGTGTGCATACTTGTAAACACACACATGTGAGTACATGTTGAGCAGAACCTTATCACCTTTTCTAGGTAATAACAAACTAAGTGACATTGTCAGTGGACACCATGAGGGGAGCCTGGCTTTTATGATCCCCGGCAATAAGAAACAATCCTATTTCTCCTTGTAAAGTGGCACTGATGGAGGCCTCCTGAGAGAGAACCTTTACTACTCTCTAAGGATTCTTCAATGAATCACTCGACTCCCTGTGACACCAGAGGCTATGTAGAAGGGGCATAAGCATTCCTGCTCCTCCCAGCCAAGAAGAGCTGTGGGGAGCTTCAGCCCTATCCCAACCAGTGTGAACAGCTCTCTCCCTCCTGCTTTGATGGCAGTGCAGGCCCATGCAGAATCTGAACAACCACACTTAGCTGGCAGCACTGAGACAGCATTTCTTTCTCCAACCACAGATGTATCAGAGGAAGCCAGCTAAAAACAAGTTTGTTTTTTTTTAATTTTTTTTTGTGACTGTTGGCTCCAATACAAATCTTAATTTTTTTTTATTCAATTGTGCGTGTGCATGTGTGTGTGTGTGTAGAACCATGGGCAAATTCTGGAACCACCATGGACCGCCTCTACCTTCTCCTTGTTTACTCTGCCCCAGGATTCACAGGCTCCGCCCTACCAGGACCAGAAACGCAGGCCACCCCCGCTTCCGCTCCGCATCAATACGTGGGGTCTAGGATCCGAACTCAGCACCTTCCACTGCAAGGCAGAGGCTTAACCCCTAAGCCACCTCTCCAGCCCCCAAAAAACAAAAGTCTCAAATACAAAATCCAGAGGTTTGCAATATAATATCCTAAATATCCAAGTTTTGTCTTATCAAGAAGCAGGAAGAAGACAAAGTCAATTAAAAAGGCCAATCAACAGATGTTGTCATGGTTTGAAATGTGAGTTGTCCCCCAGTGGCTCATGTGTTTGAATCCTTAGCTAATGCCAGTATTTACTGAATCATGCAAACATTAATGAGGGACTTTTTCATGTTTTTAGAGGAATTTTAAATGGTTTCTGATTTCTATGAATTTAGGCATACATTGGCCCCTGCCTACCAGGGCACTATAAAAAGAAAGATCAAAAGGTCAGTAAGATTCTAACATGTGGAAGAACCCAAGCATAATATGGCATATGTATGTAATAGACTGTTATTCTGTCCTAAATAGGAAGGAAATTCAGATATATACAGTAACATGAAAGAACTCTGAAGCTATTATGCCAAGTGAGATAAAAAAATAAACAGACAAGCTCTGTATGACATCATTTATATGAACTACTTAGAGTAGCCAAAATCAGGCTAAGAGTAGAGTCCAGTGATACAGTGGATGCCCAGCATATGGGAGTTCTTAATTTCAATTCTCAGCACTACAAAGGAGAAAAATGATAAAAAAAAAAAAAAATCAGAGACAGAAAAGAAAACAGTGATTTCCAGGACTTAGGACTGGAGTGGAGTTAGTGCTTGATGGGCATAAACTCTCTATCTAACAATCAAAAAAGAGTTTTGATGATGGTGGAAGTATTTGTACAACATCATGAATAAATTATGACCAGTGAACTATACATTTACAATGACTGAAATCAGAAATTTTACCTTATATGTATTTTTCAATTTAAGAAATTGGGGTGGTGGAATCAATGAGGTTGCTTATCATGAGAAGCCAAGGAGCCGAGACCCAGTTGGGCTTTCTTTCATTATTATTATTTCATTTTATATTCATATGTGTATGGGGGTTCATTCATGGGTATACATATGTTTGCATGTGGTTAGGCACATGTGTGTATATGCATGTGAATGTGCCTGTGTGTGAAAGCCAAAGGGGGATAATCAGGAATCATCCTGGACTATTCTTTCAGTCTTTTGCGCTTGAGTTTTTAATTAAACTTAAAGTAAACCATTTGTGCTAGTCAGGCTAGCCAGCTTGTTCTGGGAATCCTAGGCTCTGCCTTTTGGGACTGGAATTATAGGCCGACTTCTATGCCTGCCTGGTATGTTATGTGGCATCTGGGGATCCAAACTCCAGTCTCTTGCTTATACAGCAAGCAATTTAACCACTAGGCCATCTCCCAGCCCTACCAGGGTTTTCTTCTGCAATCCAATAGTGTAATGTGAAAGCTTAAGAAATTCCTACATCACTGAGTGGAAAGTAAATACACTCTTTGGAAGTAAGTTTTCAATTACTTTAAATTGATTTTTTTTAAAAAAATAGAATTTTACTTGTGCAAAGAAAGAAAATAGAAAAAGAGACCAATTCTTCAGAAAACATGGCCAGGCTAATGGGGTAGTGGAGTAACAGGCTGAACACTCAAATAGGGGATGTTTTATAGATTTGAAACATTACAGTCACAAGCTAATCCAAACACTAAGCTAATATGAGAGGGTGTAAGCGTGGTGTGTTCGTGATATGGTCCATGTGAAGAAACTGGCTCACTGACAAGAAAACAGTTCACTCAAAACCAGGATCGCTGGCTCTCGTTTCTGAAGCGTAAACAGACCCAGTGCATGTGGGATCTGGGTCTGCTTCATTCTTGTGCTTCAAAGACAAGTTGCTCTAAGATCCCAATGTTCTTTAAATACCTGCTGGTAGGTTTCTGTATTCTATTTACCCATTTACTTCAAGTGCAGTCACTGTCACATATTCATCTCCAGTGTATTTATTGCTTTTAATTGGATTATACATAACACTCAGAAAATCACAGGCATCCATCTGTTTTCAAGCACACACATTCCTATATTCTACCAAAAAAAAATCAAGGGTAATATCAAACGCTCATTTTATAAAGATAAACTATTCTAAAAATAATATTAATACGAACAAATATTTTCTCAAAAAGCACAAGGACCTAGAAACCTTAGTCATAAGTTCCTAAAACATGATCCCAGGAATAATGAGGATTCTAAATAAGCAATACTAAGTTGTTACATCCCTTTCCACATAAAGCATGTGAGAGTCTATGCTGACTAGCAACAGACTCACTACAGGAGTACATCAAAGAACACAGATGTCTTTATGTTAAGAAATTAGCTTGTAGAAGTTATATACACAAAAAAATACAATTCAATTTTTAGGGAAAAACATTTATTTTTCATAAAAATCTATTATATTAACATGACAGATTTATTTTTAGAACTTTGAAAAAATTGGGAAAGATTTTTTTAAAAAAATTATTAGCTTTAGCATCTGCTAAAGGCACCAAGATCCTTGGAGGCAAGGGATTGGCAGCCACAGTAGTGTTCCTATGCTTAAGGGGAACACGGGAAAGGGTTCAGGGAAATGCCACTGGGTCCTTGTACGTCATCGTCATCGGAGAGGAGGGCCCAGAGGAGAGTCTGGCATGCACATTAAAGGACTCTCTGGAATTGGGGCGGGAGGCGCTGGGGGATGGGAAGAGAGGGGTGAGGGGAGGGGGAGCAGGAGGTTCGGGGGAAGGAGGAGGGAGGGAGGGAACTGGTGTACCTATTAAGTTTGTATGAGTGGAAATAATAATAAAAAATGTTAAAAAAAGAAAACAGAAAGAAAAAAATTATTAGCTTTAATTTCTATTATAATAAATAATCAATAGTATAGTCTAAGTTCTTGAAGACTGTCATAATTTTTGCCGTATAAGTTTCCTAAAACCAAAATGTTTGAGGAGTTACAGGTTTAGAGCACATTTTGTCATTATCAGTAGTCATCCCTCTCTAATACTCAGAAATTTGTTTAGAAGTATGTCAGTTATTCTGAAAATTAAAAGATACTTTTTACTTCTTTTTTTAAAAGTGTGTGTGTGTGTGTGTGTGTGTGTGTGTGTGTGTGTGTGTATACGCGCGTGTGTATCCATGTGGAGGACCACGGTGACTTCACGAATCATCCTGGATTGCTTCCTTTTTGTTTTAATCTGGGATTTCCCAGGCTTTGCCTACCAGGGCCAGAAGTGCAGGCAGTTCTTGGCTGTTTCTGCCTGGTGGGTGTTTTTAATGTGAGACCTGGCATCTGAACTTTTCTTTGTGAGGCACAGTCTTAACCCCTGAGCCATCTCTCCAACCCAACAGATGCTTTTTAAATGCTATTTACAGGTTATTTTCTTGCATCTCCACTTAGTAAGTCATTATGAAAGAGAAAATATTTCCTTAGAAAATGATTGACTCAGTTCATTAATTTCGTAGGCTCAGTGGTAGTAACAAACCTACAAACAAAGTCTAACTAGAAAGATAAAATAAAACATATATAATAATAAAGCTTTCAGGTAAGAATAGACATGGACCAAACTGGTTTCTCAATAAATTACAGCTACAGACTTGGGATAAAATACCGAGTTACTGCTGAAGCTTTAGCAGACTGATCAATGCTGGCTGCTTTCAAGAGAAGTTAAAACTTGGTGTAATCACACAACCCATGGGTAAGTTTTCCTTCCTTACCTCATGGCTCTGCCTTGACAGTAGCTACAGAGGCTAAAAGAAAGCAACTGTCTTTCCAGTTGGAGGATCTTGAAGAAGAGCTAAGACAATCATGGATGCCAGGATAGGGCACACCAAGTCCTTTTCAGACTCAAGGAGTTCTCAGACTGAACCATTAACCCATACATGCACGGGTGAACAGAAAGCTGATTATGCCTTAGAATGAAAGATTAAGCTGGAGGCTGGGTCAATGTCCACGAGAGGCTTTGAGTCTAAACCAGTTGTCATAGTTAAGCACAAGTGTCAACTTGACAGTTGAGGGTTTAAGCTCTGGACATATTTGTAGAAAATTAATAGTTGAGTTAAGCCCAGAGCAAACCTGCAGCAGACTGTCTAGCTGATGAAAAAGGCCCAGCTCATGGTGGGTGGGATTAGGCCCTAGAACCAGAGCGCTGGTTGAGAGAGTCGGCATCCTTGTATACACTTGGCCAGACATGCTGGTCTGGCAAGTAAGGATCACCCCTCTCTCAGCCATTATATAGAGATGGTGTGGCCAAGTTCTCTTGGCCTGGTGTTGGTGCATGCTCTTCCATCAAGTCGGACTACAGACTGTAACTGGATTATCAGTAAGAAAATAAACCCCTTGTTCCCTTAAACTGTTTGATGGTCATTTATCAGCAACCATGCAGGCAAACTTCAACACCAGTTAACCATCTGCTAAAACAAAACATTCTTTAGAGAAAAGTCACAAAATCTAAAGATTCTACAAATTACATTTGGAATGTCCAGGACACTATATAATATGACTGAATATCCAAACAGTCAACTGTGACCCACTCCCTAGAAGAGGCACCGAGATATGCCAATCCCTAGATGACTTGATCTCATAATGATCAGATACACACTAGAGCCACTAGTAAGCACCCTGAGTGGTAAAAGCAAGCCTTCTTAGAGTGAATAGAAAGACATGAAATCTTATCAGAGAACTAGAAAAAATACTGAAAAGATTTAGGTGGCTTTTGTTTCAGGTGAAGATGGGAACAGGAAATAAGAACCATGTCTAAGAAACAAGCACAAAAACCTTGTTAATGAATAAAATCTGACAAGATACAAAAAAAAATTATGTATTATAATCAGCTTTGGTTTATTCTGGAAGTGCAAGATTAAAATATCTATGTGTGAAGTCCTAGATTCAAGTACTCAACAATTTAAAATATTTGAAGCTTCATTAAAAGAACAAAGCAGAGGTCAGCCCAAGGGACCCAGCTCCTACCCCACCATCCAGCCGGAGCCACAAGCAGGGCTGAGGGACCAGGAGGACCTCCCCCTGCGCCCGGGCCCCGCCCCAGCTGCCCTCGGGTTAAATAGCTCCACAACAACGCCCCCATCCTCCCTTCCCCACCCCGCTCCACTGGTCGGGACGCGCGCGCGGTCCAGCCGGGCCTCATCCGCGACCTAGGTAAGCTCCGTCCGTGCCCACCCCCAGAACCCCAGGCCAAATAATTCAGTTTAGTGAAATTGAAAGATCTTAAGAGTTAAAACGACAATGCCAAAGTCAAAGTGCAAATCCATGAGAAGCAACACTCAAGTAAACAAATTTCCCACTGAAGAAATTAATCCCATAATGTTAGACTCCAACAAGAACAAACCCACGGAAAATGGCCAAGAAAGCCTGACCGGGGATAACGACTTTCAAAATATGATCATTACCATGTTCAATAATACTATGAAAGAGGAAATCCAGGAGGAATTGCATAATCGAATCAATCGCTTTGAAGAGGAACACAACAGACATCTGGAGGAGTTGAGAAAAACAGTGCAAGAAACAAAAGGTGGCATAGAGCAGTTAAAACAGACTCAAGCAGAGTTTAAAACTGAGCTACAAGACAAGTTATCTTCGACTCAGAACTCCACAGAGAGTCTTATTAACAGAACTAACGAAGCAGAAAACAGAATTTCAGACCTTGAAGATAAAGTGGGAGTACTAACCAGCTCAATGGAAGAGGTTGTTCGAGCCAAAAAGATACTTGAGAGAAATATCCAAGAGATATGGGACACCCTGAAAAAGCCTAACATGCGTATTCATGGAATACCAGAGCAAGAATCTCAAAATACCACCCCTGAGGAAATTTTTCAAACGATCATCAAGGAAAACTTTCCTCATCTAAAAAAAGAAAGGCCCATCCATATACAAGAGGCATTCCGCACCCCAAACAGATACGACCAAAACAGAAGCACGCCACGGCAAATAATAGTTAAAACACTCCACATTCAAGATAAAGAACTGGTGCTGAGAGCTTCAAGGGAGAAAAAACAAGTCACTTATAAGGTAAACCTATTAAAATAACAAATGACTTCTCAGTCGAAACAGTAAAAGCAAGAAGAGCTTGGAGAGACATACTTCAAGTACTGAATGAGCAAAAATGTCAACCCACGCTGATTTACCCTGCAAAACTATCCGTCATGATCAAGGGAGAAAGAAAAATCTTCCAGCACAAAGACAACTTGAAGGGATACATGTCCACCAAACCAGGCCTTCAAAAAATGCTAGAAATGATACTCAAGCGTAAAGAAAAAAACAGGCATATCCAGGAGAACAGAAGGCAAGTATAACACCATTATAAGCGAAGCAATATACTTATAAAAACTACTAAACATAATAAATGTCTGGAACTAAAAATAGTTTCTCCATTATAACACTAAATGTTAATAGAATTAATTCACCAATCAAGAGACACAGATTACAAACTTGGATTAAAAATCACAATCCATCAATCTGCTGCCTGCAGGAAACCCATCTCACCACAAAAGATAGGCACGCTCTAAAAATAAAAGGCTGGTCAACAATTCTACAAGCTAATGGAAGCAGAAAACGGGCAGGGGTAGCCATTATGTTATCAGACAAAGTGGACTTCAAACCAAAGAAAACTATAAGAGACACGGATGGATACTACATTTTAGTCACCAGGAAGACTTCACAATCCTGAACATATATGCACCCAATACGGGCCCCTCCACATTCATTAAGAAAACCCTACAGCGTCTAAAGCAAGAAATCAACCCCCAGGGGCTGGAGAGGTGGCTCAGGGGTTAGGCCGATGCCTTGCAGGCAGAAGGTCCTGAGTTCGGATCCTAGACCCCACCTATAGACGCCAGGCGGAAGCGGGGGCGGCCTGCGTTTCCGGTCCTGGTAGGGCAGAGCCTGTGAATCCCGGGGCAAGGAGGAGGTGGAGGCGTCCATGGTGGTTCCTGAATTCGTCTGTGGTTCTACACATACACATACATACACACACATACACACATGTGCACACACGAATACACACACACACACACACACAATTGAATAAATAATAAAAAAAATTTTTAAAAAATTAAAAAAAAAAAAAAAAAAAGACCAATAAAAGAAATCAACCCCCAAACGATAATTCTTGGGGACTTCAACACCGCCCTCTCTACATGGGATAGATCAACAGGTCAAAAGCTTAACAGAGACACTTTGGAACTTAATCAAACCCTTAAAGAAATGGACCTTACAGATCTCTATCGAACTTTTCACCCACGTACCAAAGAATACACATTTTTTTCAGCAGCACACGGAACTTTCTCCAAAATAGATCACATATTGGGCCACAAAACGAATCTACACATATACAATAAAGTTGAAATTCTAACCTGTGCCCTATCAGACCACCACAGCCTAAAGCTGGACATCCACAACACATCAAACAAGAGAAAATACACTAACTCCTGGAAACTTAACAATATGATGCTGAATGAGAACTGGATTCAGGAAGAAATTAAAAAGGAAATTCAAGATTTCCTGAAAGTGAATGATAATGAAAATACAACTTACCAAAATCTCTGGGACACAATGAAAGCTGTTCTAAGAGGTAAGTTCATAGCTCTTAATGCCTACATCAAAAAAATGGAAACATCAAAACAACTTAACAATGCAGCTTAAAGCTTTAGAGAAACTAGAGCAATCTGATCCCAAAAGTAGTAGAAGAGAGGAGATTAGCAAAATAAGGGGAGAAATATCTGAAATCGAGATTAAGAAAACGATAGAAAAAAAATCAACCAGTCAAAAAGCTGGTTCTTTGAAAAAATCAATAAGATTGATACACCCCTAGCTAAATTAACCAAAAGCAGGAGAGAGAAAACCCAAATTAACAAAATTAGAAATGAACATGGAGTTATCACTACTGATACCCAAGAAATCCAGAGAATTATAACATCATATTTCAAAAACTTATACTCTGTGAAGTTTGACAACACAAAGAGATGGATGAACTTCTAAGTAAACACTACTTACATAAATTGAATCAGGAAGTTGTGAATTATTTAAATAGTCCTATAACATATAAGGAAATTGAGGAAGTAATCTTGAATCTTCCCACCAAAAAATGTCCTGGACCAGATGGATTCAGCACAGAGTTCTACCAGACATTTAAGGAGTTAATTATACCAATACTCCTTAAACTGTTCCATCAAATAGCAAAGGAAGGAACACTACCAAATTCCTTCTATGAAGCTAATATCGTTTTAATCCCAAAACCTAATAAAGACTCACTTAAAAAAGAAAACTATAGGCTGATCTCTCTGATGAACACAGACGCAAAGATTCTCAACAAAGTTTTAGCAAATCGGATTCAAAAACATATTAAAAAGATTATTCACGGGGACCAAATAGGCTTCATCCCCGGCACACAAGGTTGGTTCAACATACGCAAATCAATAAATGTAATTCATCATGTAAACCAGTCCAAAGTCCAAGACCACATGATACTCTCGATAGATGCAGAAAAAGCTTTTGACAAGATCCAACAGCCTTTTATGATCAAAACGCTAGAGACAGTAGGAATGGAAGGAACCTTTATCAATATAATAAAAGCTGTATACAACAAGCCCACAGCAAGGATTATGCTCAATGGGGAACAACTGGAAGCATTCCCACTTCGATCAGGAACTAGACAAGGCTGTCCACTCTCACCACTTCTATTCAATATTGTACTTGAAGTCTTAGCTGAAGCCATAAGACAAGAAAGGGACATAAGAGGGATTCAAATCGGCAAGGAAGAAGTCAAGCTATCCCTATTTGCAGATGACATGATCTTATACCTGAGTGATCCCAAAAAATCCACCAGGAAGCTCCTGGAACTAATTGAGAAGTTCAGCAGGGTGGCAGGATACAAAATAAATGTGCAAAAATCAGAGGCCTTCCTATATGCCCAGAATAAAAGAAGTGAAAAAGCCTTGAGAGAAACAATACCATTTACTATAGCCCCTAAAAAAAATGAAATACCTTGGTATAAACCTAACTAAGGAGGTAAAAGACCTTTACAATGAAAACTTTAAAACCCTAAAGAAAGAAATAGCAGAAGACACCAGAAGGTGGAAAGACCTCCCTTGTTCCTGGATTGGCAGAATCAACATCGTAAAAATGACCATCCTACCAAAGGCAATATACAGATTCAATGCTATACCAATCAAAATCCCAAAGCAATTCTTTAAAGAAGTTGACCAAACAATCTCAAAATTCATATGGAGACACAAAAGACCCAGGATAGCAAAGACAATCCTGAGTAACAAAAACACTGCTGAAGGTATTACCATACCAAACCTCAGTCTATATTACAAATCCATAGTTATAAAAACAGCCTGGTACTGGCTCCAAAATAGACACACAGATCAATGGATAAGGATTGAAGACCCAGATATAAGCCCACAAAGTTACAGCCATTTGGTCTTTGACAAAGGGGCCCAAAGAATCCAATGGAAAAAGAACAGCATCTTCAACAAATGGTGCTGGCAAAACTGGATCTCCACATGCAGAAAATTAAAGCTGGACCCGTACTTGTCACCATGTACAAGACTTAATTCCAAATGGATCAAGGACCTGGATAAGGCCAGAGACTATAAAAACCATAGTTGAAAGGATAGGGAACTCCCTCGAGCTGATTGGGCTAGGCCAACATTTCCTAAACAGACATCCAATGGCACAGTCACTGCTACCAACTCTCAACAGTTGGGATCTTGTGAAATTAAAGAGCTTCTGTTCAGATAAAGAGATTGTAACACGAGCTCAAAGCAACCCACAGAATGGGAGAAAATCTTCACTAACCACATATCTGATAGAACTCTACTGTCCAGAGTGCACAAAGAACTTAGAAAACTAAACATCAAGGAAACCAATGGCCCAATTAAAAAATGGGCCCTGGAACTCAAAAGAAATTTTACCAGGGATGAAATTAAAATGTCTAACAAATATCTTAAAAAATGCTCCACTTCTTTAGCCATCAGGGAAATGCAAATCAAAACTTCTCTGAGATATCATCTCACCCCGGTCAGGATGGCAAAAATCCACAATACAAACAACAACAAATGCTGGAGAGGATGTGGAGAGAGGAGAACTCTCCTACATTGCTGGTGGGAGTGCAGGCTCATACAGCCACTCTGGCGAGCCGTCTGGAGATTCTTAAAGAAATTAAAGATTGAAATGCCATATGACCCTGCGATTCCACTTTTGGGTATAACCCCCCACACAGCAGAGGTTCACCTCGATAGCACAAGCACGACTATGTTCATAGTAGCACTGTTTACAATAGCAAAGACATGGAATCAACCCAAATGTCCAACAGTTGACGAGTGGATAAGGAAACTGTGGTACATCTATACAATGGAGTACTACTCAACCATCAGAAATGATGAATTACTGGAATTTGCCGGGAAATGGATGTCATTAGAAACAATATTAAGTGAAGTATCCCAGACCCAGAAAATTAAGCGCCGTATGTACTCCCTAATAGGTGGCTCCTAATACCAAACCCACCCAGCCCATCTTGAGACACTCATAGGTAAATCTATGTATTATCTACAGTAATTGCAAGGATTATGAACAAGAGGGATGGGGTTGGAGGGCCATACCAGAAACAAGGAGAGAGGTGACCATGTTACAGTAGAGAAAATAGGCCTCCATCAAGGACTGCAAGAAAGTAACGTGACACCTAGTTAAGTTCACAGACATTCGTTCCTGATCATTTACAACTAAGGGGGTATGAGCTCACCAGAAGGGGAGAGCATATAGTCCGGCAGATTAAAAAGTAACCATTTTGCAAATGGGTGATTGACCCCTCCCATTGCCAAATGCCATATGACCCTGCGATTCCACTTTTGGGTATAAGTATTACATCTACCCTTGAATGTGCTATTATAATAAGACTCCAGTTTAACAGCTTTCTGTCTCTGGCCAGGGGGTGACATACAGTGCCCACCCATCACAATGGAGTGAAGGGCATTGCAGGAGCAACAAAACTGCAAAAGAAAATCAACAAACCACTATCCAGAACTTCAGAGACTCTATATCAACCACCTAGAACTAGGCCAGACTAATCTCTCCCCATCCTGAAGCTCAGGGACATTTGCGGAAGAGGGGGCGGTAAGAGTGTAAGAGCAAAAGGATGGGAGGAGCAATGATTTGCAAGATACTCCACACAAATTAGGGCCGAAGCAATCATAATTGGACATTGCATGCCCGGCGCAATGTCCAACACACTATTGACCTCACAAAGTCTAGCATCTGCCAAAGGCACCAAGATCCTTGGAGGCAAGGGATTGACAGCCACAGTAGTGTTCCTATGCTTAAGGGGAACACAGAAAGGGTTCAGGGAAAGGCCACTGGGTCCTTGTACGTCATCAGAGAGGAGGGCCCACAGTAGAGTCAGGCATGCACAAGAAAGGACTCTGGGAATTGGGGCGGGAGGCACGAGGGAATGGGGAAGGAGGGGTGAGGAGAAGGGAAGCAGGGGGTTCGGGGGGAGGAGGAGGGAGGGAGGGAACTGGTGTACCTATTAAGTTTGTATGAGCTGAAATAATAATAAAAAAGTATTAAAAAAAAGAACAAAGCAGATTATAATCTTTCATTATATGCAGAAAACCATGTCACAAAATTCAACATCCATTAATGATTAAAATCTCCCAGAAACTGGAAAGAGATAATGTTCTCAAACTAGTATATATCATTATTAATATTATGTCTAATGAAGAAAGGATGAACTTTTTCCTCAATCCAGGATTTCAAGAATGCTCTGCCGCACTTGGCTGGTCTTGAAACAATGTTTCTACCTTACCCAAGCTCCCATGAAACACAGAAAAAACTCTAACAAGAATGTAAGGTATTATTGAAAGAATTTAAGGGCAAGCTAAGTGAAACATACATGTCATGTTTATAGACTGGAGGACTCACCATTGTCAAGATAGCAATTCTTCACAAATCTATAAATTCTTATCAAATTCCAGCAAGCTTCTTTTTTTGGTAGAAACTGACTAACTGATTTTAACATTCATTGGAAATAGAAAGAACCTAGAAAAGAAAAAGTCTTTAAAGAAAGAACAAAGTGGAGGACTTACCCTAGCCAGCTTGAAGATGACAAATCAATGATGACAGAGTTTGGTATTGGTGAAAGACAGGCAGACAGATCAATGGAACAGGAACTCCAGAAACAGATGCACAAATACATGGTCAACTGATTTCAGGCAAACATGTCAATGTAATTAATGGGGGAAAGAAAGGCTGTTCAACAAATGGTGCTTTATCAACTGAACATCCATATGGGAAAAGGTTTTAACCCTCTTTCCTCCAGTACAAAAAAAAATAACTTGAAAAGGATCATAGATCTATACATGGTCAGAACAAAACAGAGCAGAAAATTTCTGTGATTTTGGGTCAGGCAGAGGCTTCTTATAAATAATGGAACAAAAGTAAAAGAAAATTAAGAAAAGACATTGGAGAGCTGCAGAGGTGTCAGTGAGGTGTGCACACAAGTCTAAGGACCTGAACTCCATCCCTAGAAATAATGGTTTAAAAAGAAAAAAAAAAAAGTCAGGGGTGGTGGGGGGCAAGTTTTTAACCCTAGCTGCAGAGAGGTGCAGACAGGTGGATCCCTGGAGCTCACTGACCAGTCAGCCTAAAGGATTTCATCCGATTTAAAAACTTGTGCTTTTGGGACAGTGAGATGACTCAGCAGATAAAGATACTCACCACCAAGTCTGACAATTTGGGTTTGATCCCTAGATCCCTAAAGGTCAAAAGGCAGAACTGATTTGCCCATGTGTACACATGCACGTGTACACACAAAATAAACATGATAAAAAAGTAGAAAATTGCTCTTAATTCTCCTGCCTCAGCCAACCAAGTGACGTGATCATCACAGGAGTGCACCCTCCAGATCAATACACTTATCCAAACTACATGAAATTGACAACAAGACATTCATCCTAGATTTGGAGCTATTTGACATGTAGTACTGTGATACCTTTAAATGGTAATATACTGTCCATAAATCATTGATTATATGAAGAAAAAAGAAAATTGCTCTTAAATACCATCATTAAGAACACACATATATAAGCCACAGATTTAAAGAAAATATTCTCATATACATTGGAAGAACTCATATACAGAAACATTTACATTGAAACATTAAAAATGGGAAAAGAGAATTTCCATGTTTTCTCTCACATGCAAAAGTGAAAGTGAAAGTAATTCAAAAGACTACCTAAAAGTATAGAGAACTGCTAGAAAAGGCATGAAGGAGGTAGAAGAGACAGGTAGAGGAACTTTGGGAGGGTGATAGGACCAAAGCCAATATATATACATACAGAAATGCCATAGAGGAATTCATTAATGTAAAGATTAACATACATTACTAATTACAATAATAAAGTAAGGAAAGATAGCTGAACTACTTTGCAAGTGTGCCAGGAGTTAAATAAATTCATTATATACATGATGAGAGTCAGAATTTTTCACTATCAGAAAAAGATACTACAAGAAAACAAAGTGAGTAAGAAGGCTAGAGTGGACTTTCATGGTATCAGAACCGAAAATGTTCCTGTGAACTCATGTCTATTTTAATGTAGAGATAAACGGATACGCTCACTTCCACACAGGGACAACCCTGTCCACCAGAAAGATGAGAAGTAATAAGCACACCCAAGGCCCAGATCTTTCTTCTAAATGCCACATATTCAATGGGTGCTGGGTGAGAGATGCATAGTTCTAGGATAGGATGGGGAAAATACAAGATCATAACAACAGAAAGCTATAGAAGCACTTAAAAAACAAACAAACAAAAAAGAAAGTGCATATATTAAAAAAAAGGGATAAAAGGCACTTGACCACTACTTCTACTTCTCCTTCTCTTCTCTTGAATGCAAACATACTTACTTCACTTCCTGAGTGATGAGATTTCAGGTGTGTACCACCATACCACCCAAATAAACGGCTGTATCTCTGATACCTACCCCTAAGGCCTATGTTAGGGACCAAACTTGAGCATGCTAGGTAAGTGTTTTACCACTGAACTCCATTTCACCCCTCCTCCATTTAAGACAAGGTCTCACTAAGTGCCCTGGGTTGTCCTCAAACTTGTGATCTTCCTGCCTCAGATTCTGAGTAGAATGCTGGGGTTACAGCAGTGTGTCATCAGGCTAGGCTCAAAAAAATATATACATATACATATATATGAATGAGTCTCATGTACTCCGGGCTGACCTGGGACTCCCCATGTAGCCTAAAATGACCTTAAACTTCTAATCCTCCTGTCTTTAACTTCCCAAGTGTTGAGATTTAGGCCTGAACCACCACAACTGGTCTATGTAGTCCTAGCAACTGAACTCAACTGAGCTAGCCCCTACCTCTGGCCTCTGCAAAATCTTTTTACAGTCAAATTAGCCACAGCATAAAAGCAAAATTCACACTGTTGGATGTACAGAAAGTAGATATATGAGTCCATACTGATAAATAATATGATAGTTAAATAAATAGAGGAATTAGAGACAAATCTTTCTTACGAAGAAATCTAATAATAGATGTGGATAGTATCTCTCCAAGAGGTGCAGCTTAATCCCCAGTGTGTTTATTTTGATTCAGGATTTAGTAACTTGTACTTTTTATATATTCTTTTTATATATCTTTGTATATCAAACTTTTCTAGAGTATGGAAGGGAATATTATAGTATGGAAAAACTGGGAAACACTGCTCTAGCAAGTGATCGAAGTTAGTAGCCACAGTGATTAGTCAAGGTGATTTAAAAAAAAAAAAAGGAAATTCTGATAATGTCATAGATCAGAGAAGACCAAGAAGATACGAATAAATCCATTGCAGTGTCCTGGACTGGAATCTGGAGGAGCCTAGCCTAATTCTCTGAAAAACACCAGACAAATCCTAATCGAGGGCTATCTCACAAAGTGCTTGACTTGTAATCTTCAAAATTGTCAAGGGCAACACAAACATTCAGAAGAACCTAGGAAAGATGACTACGGAATGTTGTGTAAGTTTCCTGGTGGGATCTGAAATAGAAAAGGATATTATACAGAACAGACTTTGGTCAATAATAATTTATCAATTAATGCAATGAATTATTACAATTCATTAATTGCAACAATTGTTAAGATGCTGTATTAGAAGAGATTAGGTATGGAAGAGTTGAGAAAAGTCCCTATATTATCTTTGAGATATAAATCTACATACCTAAAGTTGTAAATAAAAGGCATACTTCTTTTTTAAATTTTTTTTATTATTTATTCAATTGCGCGTGTATGCATGTGTGCGCGTGTGTGTATGTATGTATGTATGTATGTGTGTGTAGAACCACGGACGAATTCGGGAACTACCATGGACGCCTCCACCTCCTCCTTGTTTACTTTGCCCCGGGATTCACAGGCTCCGCCCTACCAGGACCAGAAACACAGGCCGCCCCCGCTTCCGCCCGGCGTTTATACGTGGGGTCTAGGATCCGAACTCAGGACCTTCCGCCTGCAAGGCAGAGGCTTAACCCCTGAGCCACCTCTCCAGCCCCAAAAGGCATACTTCTTAAACACATTAGTGGAAATAATCTTTTAAAAGACATTAATGGAAATACTTGGATAGAGTCACTAATTAACAATAACATATTAATGATACTATGTTAGTTTTGGGGTCAGCAAGATTGTCAATGGGTAAAAGTGTTTCCCATGTAGGTCTAGTGACCTGTGTTCCCTCCTCAGAACCCATGTAAAATCCATACCAGATAAGGAAGTGAATACCTGTAACCCTAGCACTCCACAGCAGGATGGAAGGTAGAGACAGGAGAATTGTTCAGAAGCTTACAGGTCAACTAGCCTAGAGTACATAACGTATACACAGGAACAAGAGAGACCTTGCTTTGACAAGGTGGAAGGAGAACCAACTCCTGAAAGCTGTCCTCTGACCTGTGCTTCTACACTTGCACACACATCATACACATCCACACCACAAACACATACAAATAATAATGATAAAAAAAATCTTAGTTTTTTATATATTCTATAAATGTAAAAGAGATTAATGCTTTTAGTGGACAGAAACTGGTACTTTTACAAGACACATGAATGACAATGGCATATGAATAGTGTTCGTGGTGGAAAGACAATTTGGACCCAAAGGAGAAAGCACTACATAATCATTAGAATGACTAGAGCTACAAAGTCTGCTCTCTTATTGAAATGGATGATTCTTTTGAAAGGACATCTACCAAAGCAGAAAGGAAGCAGATACCTCAAACAACCTCTCACTGGTAAAGAAATTGGATTTCTAATTCAAAACCTTTCCATAAAGAAAAATCATGGCTAACTGGGTCCTTGTACGTCATCGGAGAGGAGGGCCCAGAGGAAAATCAGACATGCACAAGAAAGGACTCTCTGGGAATTGGGGCGGGAGGCACTGGGGGATGGGGAGGGAGAGGGGTAGGGAGGAGGAGCAAGGGGTACGGGGGGAGGAGGAGGAAGGGAGGGAACTGGTGTACCTAATAAGTTTGTATGAGCTGAAATTAAAAAAAAAGAAATTGAACAAAAAAAAAATCATGGCTGAGGCAGCTTCAATGGTAAATTCCTTTCAAACATTTAAGAAATAATTCCAATTCTAATATAGTCCTACAAAAAACAGAAAAGGAGGAAAAACTTTCCAATAGTAGGCTTGGTCTACATCACCCTGCCAACAAAACCAGATGAAGAGACGACAGGAAAACAAAACACAGACTAATCATCTTCATGAATACGTATGAAAAAATGCTTTAAATTTTAAACAAATTGAATCCAGTAATATGCATAAAAAGAATAAATTAGTACGACCAAGACAGCTTTGCTCAGGAATGCAGAGTTGGGTTAACATTTAAAACTCAACCAATGTATTTGATCATAACACTGCGATAAGGTACCAAAAGTACACAATTTACCAGCAACGGCATCTGACAAAATCTAGAACTTGTGAGTAAAAAGATGATGGCCACAGACATTGCACAAGAAATCACATTACCTATCAACACTGAGGCTGGGCACTGATATAAAGTGAGAAGATGCCAAATCTTTGCAAGTAACCAACTACAGTCTTTTAACAGTTCATTGCAGAGGACTAATTAAGTGGTTTTTAAAAACCTGATTTATTTCAACATTAAATATCTTGTCACTGTATTTTACTTGGGCTAAAATGAAAACTAATTCTAATATATTGAAAATGCAGGATTAAACTGAACTTGTAAAGAGGAAAAAAAAGGAAAGTACATTTGCAATATGTTACAAAGTAAACCTAAGGTTTCCTGTCTTATAACAATGATGCTACTACATTCATTCTTCAACTCAAGTATTTACTGACTGACCAGCTACTGTCAAAAATTTGTCTAGATGCTGGAAAACTGCAAAAGAAAATCAACAAACCACAATCCAGAACTTCAGAGACTCTATATCAACCACCTAGAACTAGGCCAGCTTAGTCTCTCCCCATCTTGAAGCTGCTCAGGGAAATTTGCGGAAGAGGGGGCGGTAAGAGTGTAAGAGCAAAAGGATGGGAGGAGCAATGATATGTAAGATACTCTATACTAGTTAGGGCTAAAGCAATCATAATTGGACTTTGCATGCCCTGCGCATTGTCCAACACACTGTTGACCTCACAAAGTCTAGCATCTGCTAAAGGCACCAAGATCCTTGGAGGCAAAGGATTGGCAGCCACAGCAGTGTTCCTATACCTAAGGGGAACACTGGGAAAGGGTTCGGGAAAGGCCACTGGGTCCTTGTACGTCATCGGAGAGGAGGGCCCAGAGGAAAATCAGACATGCACAAGAAAGGACTCTCTGGGAATTGGGGTGGGAGGCACTGGGGGATGGGGAGGGAGAGGGGTGGGGAGGGGGAGCAGGGGGTACGGGGGGAGGAGGAGGGAGGGAGGGAACTGGTGTACCTAATAAGTTTGTATGAGCTGAAATAAAAAAAAAATTTGTCTAGATGCTGGGACTATAAGGATAGGTGGGGAGAGGGAGGAGAGAGAGACAAAAAACATAAAATATCTATTAGGTTAGATGGTAATAAATACAATGAAGAAAAATAAAGCAGGCATAGGAATTGAATGTACTGGAGTGTGATTTTCAATGGGTGACTAAGCACCCAGATGATTTCCAAGCTCACTTTCAGTTCAAAAGTCCCTTGACTTTTCTCTGTGTTGACTAGGCAGCATAAAAACACACAGTGAACCTTTGAACCTGACCTCGTTAAAACCATACATTCTATCACCTTACTCTGTGTCACCACTTATATTGTAGAAAAACAGAATTAAACATACATTTTTCCATACTGAGACAAAACATATGTTGTCACTTAATGAAGCAAGTAATTTCCTAGTCTTGCCTTGGGAGAGGAAAATAAGAAAAATAAAACTGAACTATTTTTACCCAGACAAAGTTCTAGAAAAACAGCTTTTTAGGCATCATAGAAAGGATTAAAGTTAGCTAAAGTTTCCTCCCCCGTCAGTGTATTTATGACCAGAAATTTGGTCTTAAGTCACAACAAAAGGTGGTTTAGCAGTGTCTCTGGCATGGAAAGTATTTCCAGACAGGGGAAGTTGTCTGAATAAGGGAGTTATGACTACTGTAACTAACATCATTTGGATACCGTACTACACCTGCTGTGTGCCAGCTACGTGAGTAGCTATTTTGTACATGAGGTTGCACTACAGAAATTGCCAATTTCATACAGTGTGAAACTGCAATGATGTCAAATCCTGTGAGAGAAGCTGGTGCTCCACGACTTAAGTTGTTTAAACCTTCGACATAACAAGGTACTTCGCATGAGGATGTAAGGGCCTCTGCCAAGCTAATGGCGGTGTGGGTGACAGTAGATGATGTCTCCTGTTTGAGATGAAACAACTCCTGCACGCTAGCAATTTTGCTATGGCTTCATTTCAAGAAGCAAATTTTAAGTTCTTCCATAATCACAACACAAATCTCCTTAGAAGCTGCTCATAGCCAGGTGACTTTACTTTCAGATAAGCTGAATGGACAGGTATGCTTCACTTACAGACATGAAATATTCATTTAGTGTGACCACTGTATTTTTCTACTAGGAAGACTACCAAGCAAATCAGCTTACAACGTTCAGTCACAATAATTCTGAAATTTATCTTTTATAGGTAGATTCTCCTGTGAATGTGGTCAAAGTATAAGAAACATTTGAAAGAAACTTTATTGAACCCAACATTGTGTATAATAAATATACACCAATAAAAGGTTTTTCATAGGTAGATTAGTTCCTACTTTTTCCCCTTTTTTTTTTTTCTCTCCTGGAACCTACTTTTCATTTCCTACAAAGTTCAAGTTCTGGATTGACACTTTTCACATTTAAAAGAAAGACATCAATGAAATAGGCAGTTAGTCATCTTGTAAGTAATTATACACAATCTAGAGTTAAGTTTAACACATTCAGGCAGATACTTCATACTTTATTAGCATATGGAAAAATTTATCTCCCAACATTTAAAATATGCCAGCAGATATCTCAGTGGAACATTACTTATCATTATTATTGTTAGTAATAATAACTGCCTGAAAAAATTTCTGGAAAACTAATTTAAGAAGGATATGATAAATACTTTAAGAAAACAAGGAGTTTGAACAGGTAAATGTAGAAAAACCTACCAGCTCTTTGCTTGTTGATGTGAGTCTTAGTTTTTCTTCAATTTCCTTTCCAACTTTCTGAACAGTTACCTGAGTCTGCTTAATTGCACACTGGGCTCTATGAAGCCTAGAAATACAAGTTGTAGAAAAAATTTAAGTGAGTTCATTACAGAGTCGACATAGACATGAATTAAAAAGCTAGTAATAGACTCAATCCTGAATACAAACTGATCACTTCTCAGCTCATATTTATAACGAAGCCATAGGAATGACAAGTCCCAAAAAGCGCAATGCTCTTGAACACACCTGCCTGCCTGCCTCTGGCATGCCGAGCCAGGAGGAAGGAGCCCTTAACAAAGAATCTAGTAGAAGAGAATCACTTCTCAGATGCAGCACCTGGGATTCAGAGACATGAGGTGACCTGCCAAAGTTATCAAGAATGTACCACTACTATTGAGCCTATTACTTACGGATGTCCCAAAAGAAAGAGAACCCACCAATTTTTCAGTTAAGAAGTTTTGAGTCAAAACCACCAGCACTCTGAAAAAAGGTAAGAATGAACAACGAGCCAACCCCCTGAATAATCAGAGATGAGGGAAAAGAGTGTAACATGATTTAAATATAGAGTCAGTAATTAAACAGCAACTATATTCTCAGTGAAGACTCTAAGGAATGCTTAAAAACCAAAGATTTATTTGTTTTTCTTTCTGCAGTTAAATCTTCATGTGTTTTTCTATGCTTTGCTGCTTGTCTTTAAATACTGGTCATATATTTTTTATATAATTCCGTATTAAAAAACAGTCTAACTGTAACTGTTGGGAAATTGTCAAGAATATACAAAACAGCAGTGGATTAGAAATAATAAATGATAGGAACTAAGATCAATATAAAAATAAACCCATCTCACTTTTATATATGGGCCACAAAGAATTGAAGTGTGAATTTTAAAAGCAATAAAATGGAAACCATAAAATACTTAGGAAAAAAATGAACGAGTACTGTTCAAGAGCTGATCCTGAAGTTACAAAACAATGTAATGATAAAGCAAAGAAAAGCTAAATCCATCATGGAGAAATAAAGCATGTGTACAGACAGGAAGGATAAATATTGTTAAAATATCAGTTTTTCCAAAGGCTTGGACATGCATGCCTATAATCCAGAACTTCACTGTCTGAGGCAGGAAGATTGCCAAAACTTTTAGGCCAGTCTGAGCTATAGAGTGATACTATCTCAAAAAAAAAAAAGGAAAATAAGAAAAAAGATGTTAGCTTTTCCAAACTTTTTGCAGACATTAAGAAACTGGTACTATAAATTGTATAAAGATAAAGTATCCAGAACTAACAAATCAATCATAAAATCTGCCAAATTTCAACACTTTCTATTAAGTTATCCCATCAAGGTAGTACGGCATCAGCATACAGATAAAAAAAGACAGTTCATTGGCTTTATGATGCTAAGTATGTGGGAGATGGGCCAAGAGATCACTGACTTTAACACCTGACGCTCAGAACTTCTAGAGTAAAAGTTACTGGAAACACTTCAAGATATTGGCACAGTAATACAGAGTACCGATGACTCAGCAAGGCTTACCTGGAATCAGGCCAGCCTAATCTCTCCCATCCTAAGGCTTAGGGAACCTCACAGAAGAGGGGACAGTGAGATTTTAAGAACCTAAAGATGGAAAAGTCTACTGTTGGACAAGACATTCCATTCAAGGAAGGACTGCTGCATCCAGGAACTCACTGCAGTGAGACTTGTCCTGCCATACTAACGTGCCCCCATGCACTATAGAGGAACTCAAGAGAGGTAACACACAGTGGAAACCTTAGGAACTAAAGCTGGGTGAGGGAAGAGAAATGCCCCTATCAGTAGGGTGGTCCAAAGAGAGGCAACTTGGTATGCCAAAAGAGGCCTGACCCCCCACAAAAGTAGACAAGTCAAAGGGAACTCCGGGGTCCAAAGAAAGTAGACAGGCAGAAGGGTGAGAGGGAGTAGAATGGACTGATGAAAAAATGAGAGGGCAAAGGGGATGGAGAGGAGGGATAAGTATTTAATATGCTTGTAAAACTAGAAAGAAATAATAATTAAAAATAAATAATACAAGCAAAAATATGCTAAAAGAAGGATATTGGCATAGGCAAAAACTTTCTGGAAAGGATTCCAACAGCTAAGGAAATAAGGGCAGGAATTGATAAATCAAACTGAATGAAGGAAAAATCTACTGCACAGCAAAGGAAACCATCAGCAGAATAAAGAGACGGCTGAAAGAACAAGAGAAAAGTCTTTGGCAATTATATATGTCATTAGGAATTAATAATCAGAATACATAAGGAATTCAAAAAACTAAATGCCAAACACCCCAAATGTATAATGAACCCCCAAAATTAAACAGCAATTGCCCTGAATATATGATTATCCGAGTTCAATCTCAGGAATCTCAAGTGTATATATGTGCTCAACTTACACTGATGGTACACTGCCCCACAAAGGTACCTCTGAAAACAAGGAGAGCCACAGGTGACATGGTCCCTACTCCATCTCCAGCTTAGGTTCCTGGCACCTTCTACTCCAGCAATATTAAACTACTGGCAAGTCTCCAAGCATATCATACCATGTCTTGCTTCTGAGCCTGTGCATGAACTGCTGAATCTGCCTGCAAGTCTCTCCTCTAGACAGTAAGTGAGGTACTAATCCATGAAGGGGCTGCTCAGGCATCACCTCTGCTTCAGAGACCCCTGACGGTCGGGCAGCTGGAAGCACTTACTCTTCCCTCTGTAAACGCACCGCATCTTGTACACAATGTCCACATATAACAGTAACTCAACCAAAAGCACTCAGAAACACATTTCACAGCAGCTGGTTATCTCCTAGTAGGTCTTTCTGAAAAGAAAAACACTCATCTCTTTATATGCATTCTAGATGCTTAGCACAGAATGTGGCACGACAGAAGCACTCAAGTTCTTGCTGGCTGTCTGATGATTAACGCTAAAAGCACAATCTTGAGACTTGATATTGTGATTGATGCAGTTGAAAATCAATGGAAAGAACAAGTTCAAAATATTATATCAAAATAAGAATCACATAAAAAAGGCCATTCCCTGAGGCAAGGATATATTTAAGTAATTTTTACTAACACGATGGGTATTATCAATCCAGAGAGAAATCAACAAATAGCCTGTTACTTTAAATGAGAGGAAAGTGTTGCCTAAGACTCCACTGGTACTGTGCAAACAACCTTGTCAAACAGTAAAGACTTTAAAAATAAAAATGATTCATGACCATAATTAATGTATGACTTCAACTATTTGGCTCTCACTGCCCCAGACGCTTTCTGATCTTACCTTAGGGGCTTAAAGCACACAGACAGAGTCACACTTCCTCCAATCTTCAGAGTTATCCAAATAGACTTTGGAGCCCTGCTACATCAAGATGGAGCTCAGAACGTCTCCCTTTCAAATCCAACCAGAAAATAAAAGTTTGAAGTGTTTAGACTTTTTGAAATAACATGGGCCATCCTGCTCCTTCTGGGGGGTGAGCAGGGGAAGGACTGACAAGAGAAGAAACAACTGCCTGGCCTCCGCACAGAATGGCCACCTGAGGAGGAAGGGTGCTTGTACTAACAAACAAGAAGGCCACCTATGAGGAAAGAAATACATACCATCTAGTCACCTAAGTGCCAGTCAATGCCAACACCAACGCTCACCAGCTGAAGACGCTGCTGCAAGGAGAATGAAGCAGCTACTACAGGCTTCCTAGCGAACAATGAAGAAAGCTTTCTCGAGTTGATAAAGTGTATATGAAAATAACAACAAAAATGTACCATTGTGCAAATGACCAGAAACAAGGCAAAGATGTCTACTTTATCATTTTATTCAACACTGTACTTGAGATTTACACCATTACAATAAAAACAAATTTTTAAAAAGACATGAAACTAAAAGGTGAAGTACTAGGGATATAGGAGGGAACGGGGAGAGAGGAGATAAAAAGAAAGCAATGATCATACCAACCCCCCCTACTTTTTGAAATCAATCCATACTAACCAAAAAAAGGAAGAAAAAAAAAGGAGGGGGAAGTATTAGAAAGTCAAAAGCAACAGTGCGTATTCACAAATATTACGATGGTGAATGTAAAAAAAACCCAACGGAGGGCTGGGGAAATGGCTCAATGAGTAAAGCACTTGTCATACAACTGTGAGGACCTAGTTCAGATCCCTAGAACCCACTTAAAAAAAAACCCAGCATGTCATACACTATAATCCTAGCACTCTCACGGTGAGATGAGAGGCAGACACACAGCCAGAAGCTGTGGGCTAGCCAACCTGGTGTACACAGCTGTAAACAAGAACCCTCCCTTCCATCAAAGTAGGTTAGTACCAATACCCAAGTTTGTCTTCCAACTTCCACATGTACAAGCAAATCTTTGCACAATCAGACCCCCCCACTTCCCTACGCACAGATCACACACTCACATAAATTTAAAAAAGAAAAATCTAAAGGAATCTATTAATAAAACCCAACTACCCAAATTAACAGGTTTAGCAAAGACTATATTCCATAATAAACTTTTAAAAATCAGTGTTTATATATGAGAAAAACAAATAACTAAGAACAAATTTAATGAACATTAAAGGTCTATACCCCAAAACCATAAAAATAATGCTGAAGGATACTAAAGCACACTGAAATATTTCATGGATTGAAAGACACGCATTGTTAATACCTTAAGTTTCCCTAAATGATCTATAAGTCAGAAGAATCCCAGTCAAAATTACAGCAGGACTTTCTAGTGGAAACGGACAAGCTGATCCTGAAACTGATTCAGAAATACAAAAGGCTGAGCAAGTCATGAAACTGCTGAAAAATAGAAGAGAAGTCTGACATGACCACATTTTATAATCTACCATCATAAAGCTACCAGAAGTAAGGCAGTAACAGTTATATGATACTGAACAAATGTAACATTCAGGTATAATTAAAATTATAGGAATAGACTCACTAATAAGTAATATACTTTGTAACTAAAATGAAAAAGAAAAACCTGTCAACAAATAGTATGGGATAAACCTAACATAAATATAGGAAAAAATATCAAGGCCATGATTAAAGAAATAGTTCATAGAGAATATGCATATATTAAATAGTGTATATTAATATATATGTATCCACACACATAAGTATATGTATGACAAATGACTTGTATCCAGAATGAACAAAGAACTCCTACAAATGAACAAAAATGCAACCAATTCAATAAGAATGAGAAAAATATTTAGACAAACTCTTCACAAAAGGTGAGATAATAATGACCAATCAGCACATGAACTAGTGCTTGATATCTTTAGTTACCAAAGAATTTAAAAAAAAAAATCAAAAAAAAAAAAATAACACCCCAAGTACACAAAACTGAGCATGCCAAATATCAGCAAGATGTAGAGCACCTAGCCAGGCATGGCAGCTTGCACCTGCAGTACCAGCATCTGGACGGCCAGTCCTGAGTTCCAAGTCAGCTTGGGGTATGAAGCAAGAATCTCTTTCAACATAAGCAAACAAACAAGAAGAACAACTGAAACTTTCTTCATATGTTGCTACAAAGTTATATGTTCACTTTGGAAAACAGGGTGGGTGCCTAAGAAGCCATATACATGCCTCTTAGATAAACTGGTCATCCTACTCTTAGGTATAATGGAAGAATAAAAGTATGTAACAATAAAAAATCGTGTGATAAGTTTGCATTTTTCACTTTTCTTATTATTGCAATGCAATGCCTGACACAGTTAACTTATGAAAAACTAGGTTTATTTAACAGGTTCAAAGTTCAAGATCCAGCAACAACCAGAGCCACTGGCTCCACCTCTGATGAATGTGGTAGTTTGTTGCCAGTGTCAACTAGACAAATGAGAACCGAGCCTTTAGGCACACTTGTGGAAAGTTATCAGTTAAGAAGTCTCTAAAAACACTAGTAGCAGATTATCTAATCCATGTGGGAAGGCCCAGTCCACAGTGAATGGGCCCATTCCTCGGGAAGAGATAAATGGTTGGCTTTGGCTAACTGGAAAGCTAAGAGGAATGGTCCATCTTTGCCCCTGTCTTAGCCATTCCTGTGGATACGGTACAGCTAGTTTCCTTCAGTCCCTGATGGTAATTCTCCTGCCATAATAGATCACAACCTGAGACCAAATGCATGAAGAAACTCTTTATTTCCATAAATTGTTTGTCATGTATTTATGTCAGCAAATGAAGAGTAACTAAGACAATGAGGCAGGGGGCGATATCATGCATGGTAGAGCATGTTAGGAGCAAGTCATCACATCTCAAGTCAAGAAGAGGGGAGGGGGGGGCCTGTTGCAGTGTGCCTGCATGGTTGCTGATAAATGACCATCAAACAGCTTAAGGGAACAAAGGGTTTATTTCCTTATGATAGTCTGGTTACAGTTCTCAGTCCAGCTTGACGGGAGAGCTCACACCAACACCAAGGCCGAGGGAACTGGCCACCATCACCACATAACGGCTGAGAGATGGACGATCCTTAGTTGCCAGACCAGCATGTCTGGCCAAGTGAACAGAAGGATACTGACTCTCTCAACCAGCTCTCTGTGATTTATTCCAGAGCCTAGTCCCACCCACCATGGGCTGGGCCTTCCCCAGCAGCTAGACAATCTCCTGCAGGTTTGCTGTGGGCTTAACTCAACCATCAACTCTCTACAAATGTGCCCAGAGCTCAAATCCTCAACAGTCAAGTTGGCACCTGTGCTTAACTATGACAGAGCCAGACTATTCTCTTTGTAACTACCTACTCTGCAGAATAATAAACTCTGCCTCTAAAGGTTCCCCTGCCTCCCAATACCACCACTTTGGAGGACAAGTTCCAATACATGGGTCCCTGGGGGATACTTAAAACATGATCAAATCATAGATGTGCTCAAATTAATTTCAGTCTTAAAATTTTTAAGAATATTGAACACTGAGCACATTCCCTGTGTACTCCTACTCTCTTTTTCCCACTTCCCGCTAGTCTCTGGTTTTCCCCTAAACAGTTTTACTTCTATATGATTTTATATCTCTATCTAGAATCTAGGCATCACTAGTGAAAGAAAACATGATCTTTGTCTTTCTAAGGCTAGCTTAAATTCGTATCTCATTATCTCCAATTGCATTCATTTTTCTGCAAAGAACATAACTTTGTTCCTATCCATTTTGTATAGAGATCAACATTTTCTTTACCCATTCTTCTTTTGTGAATCTAGGTTGGTTCTGTAACAGGTACTGTGAATGGTGCTACAGGAAACAACAATGTGCAAGATCTCTGTGACATGTTAACTTGGAGTTTTTCAGGTAAATATTCAGGAGTGGCATAGCTGGGTCATTTTTCAGTTTTGGCTTCCACAGTGTTTGGACTAGTTACATTCTTACCACTAGGGCATAGGGGTTCCCTTTTGTACACACCTTCATCAGAATTTGCTGCTGTTTTCTTAGTGATCATTACTGGGTGAAAAGAAATCTCAGTGTAGTTCTGATGTGAATTTCTGTTAGGGTTCCCTGGAGGATTAGAACTGATAGAATAAATCTTAGATTGGCCTACATCATACAGTCTGAGAAGTCCAATATTGATGGCTTCACACTAGAGAAACGGATGACTCTTGCAGCTGTTCCGGCCACCAGGCGAAATGCCCAAGTGCTGCGTCCTTATCTGACCAATCTGGTAGAATATGTCTCAGTTTGGAAAAGATGGATTCAAAGAAATATCTTTGAAAAGGACCTGGCTTTATTTAAGAGAAATAAGGAAAAATATGGGAATTGTCAGGCCTTGGTGTTTCTTCTCAGTTCAGGCCTAAAGCCTGTTCCCTGGTGAAGGTCATAGTAAGCCCATGGGCAGGTGCTAGGAATTTCTTGGAATGTCACAATAACACCCATGAACAGGGGCTAAACACTCTTTCCTAGGTAATTCAAGTTTTGCCTCGGGCAAGAAGAATTCTTCTGGGAATTAGGAATGCCCTTTACCTGCTTTTAGTTTTTTTTGGGAATAGCTTCCTGCTCTCTGATCTAGAGAAGAAGTCTGCTTTTTAACTTTAAGTCAAATTCTAAATAGAGATTTCATGTCTAGTCACTTACAATAAGTAGACTTGTTAGCCAGAATATGTGCACTGATTTTAAAGAAATTAGAGAATAACTTCTAGAGTCTTAAAACATAGGTGGGTAAAATTCCCACCTATGTACTAACTCAGAAATTCCAGAAGTATAAGACTATGCTATCAGTTCACTAGACCCTTAAAAGAAACGGTGATACCCTCTTACCCTGGCTGAAGGCCAAGGAAGAGACCATCATGCCAGAAAGTCTAGATGCCAAGACCGCCCCTGGAGATGGTATTTGCAATCCAAACTGGGAGAATCCATGTCAGAAGCAAAGGGGGCCGTGTCTTTCCTATCCCAAACAGCACTCTTATGAGAAATCACAGAGATGGACCATTTGAGTGCACTCCCACCAATGATCGCCTCTGCCCCGAAAGAGACACTCATGGCATATGGGGCCTGACAGATTGGACCCCAGGTTTGGAGAATGCATGGTTCACAGATGGGTCATCTAACTGATGGATATACTTCTGGAATTTCTCAAAGGAAGACATAAGCAATATTACTATTAAAGTAATAGAAGGATGCTATTATAGGAGGAATTATTCTCTTAATAATTATATTGCTTAAGTGTTTTCTTCAGTACATATCTCAGTAGTGCTCCATGAACAGGACCATTATAGGCGCTTATGGCCCTTGAATATCCAAGCCATGGCCCCCCTAGAGACGTGGTTCAAGCTTGGATTGCAGAGACTGCATGAGCCCCATGCAACTTCCCAAGCTAGAACCTGCTGCCATGCCTGGTGCCCATGTCAACCCGCCTGACTGAGAGGATCAACCTAGAGAGGACAACAGCAAAAGCTCACGCTGGGACTTATGGGGTGTTGGGGACTTCTATAGTTAATTGTAAAATATGTTCCTTACTGAAATCAAAAGGCGATCATTCCTCCTCTGTGTATTTTAAAAAAGCAGTCTCTGTTAAAAATGTCAACTATGTAGGATCAGCCCCATGGCTATCTGGTGAAGCATTATAGATTAGATAGGTTTGGAAATACTGGGAGAATGTTTCTGTTAAGTGCCTTTACCCTCAAGCAATGGGTTAGGTTCTTAAAAAAATGTCCACCCTGAAGGTGATTTTGCTGATTAGAAAATTATATGTTTATTGTAGGTGCAACATTCTTTACCCCAAAATTTTCTGTATAAAAGCTGTCACAAAAGTTTCAGTAAACGGGTTCAGAATTCACTCGGCCTAGAGAGTTGCGTGTGTTCTGTGCTCCATTTGGTCTGAGGGAGCCCTGGTCTCGAGGCCACGACTCTGGTCTGCGGCACCCAAGCAATCCCAATCCTATATTGAAGGCCTGGATGATTCCTGGGGAGTCCCAGACCTTTAGTCCACATCAGAAGGTCAAAGAATCTGGTTTCTAATATCAGCAAAGGATGGCAATGGCGGCAAGATAAAGCAAACGGGCAAAAAGCAAGAGCTTTCTCCTTTGAACTTCTCTTAAATGTAGGCTGCCACTGGAAGATACGGCTCACATTTACAGAGGATCTTCCTACTTCAGTTAATGTAATTGAGTGGGACCTGAGGCTCTTCTCTTAATTGATTCTAGTTCCATTCAAGCTGACAACCAAGATTAACCATCACAGCTAGTGAAGTTGAATATGTTTTCTGTGTCCTGGCCTACTGCATTGTTTCATCTTTTGAGAATTGTCTGTTCACTTCATTAGCCTATTAAATGACTGGATTGTTTGGTTATTTTTGTTTAGTTTTTTGAGGTGTTTGTATATTCTAGATATCAATCCTCTGTCAGATACATGGCTAGCAAGGATTTTCTCCATTCTGTAGGGCTGTTCCTTCAATTCAATTAACTGCTGCTTGGCTGTATAGAAATTCTTTAATTTCATGAGGTCTCATTTGTTGATTGTTGGCCTAGTTCCTGAGCAACTGGAGTCCTACTCAGAAAGTCTTGGCTGTGCCTATACCTTGAAGTGGTTTTCTTACTTTTTCCTCTAACATGTTCAGAATTTCGGGTCTTATATTAAGGTCTCTGATTCATTTGGATGTGATATTTTGTGCAGATTGAAATATAACAATCTAGCTTCATTTTTCTGCATTGTAGACATCTAGTTTTCCCAGCACCATTTGTTGAAGAAGCTATCTTTCTCCAATGTGTATTTTTTTGACATCTTCATTTTAAAAAAATTAATTGGCTGCAGCTATTTGAGTTTTATACCTGGGTTTCTATTCTATTTATCTATGAGCCCGTTTTTGTGAAAGCATCATATCGACTTTTGTTATTACAGCTCTATAGTATAACTTGAAGTCAGACATGGTGATGCCTTCAGAATTACTCTTGTAGCTCAGCAGTGCTTTGTCTACCTGGGATGTGCTTCTACATGAAGTTTTATTTGTAACAGACTCAAAGAGGAGACAACCCAAATGGTCATCAGCAAAAAAAAAAAAAAAAAAGGATAAGCAAATTGCAGAACACTCAGAGAAGGAAATAACACTCAGCAAAAAAAGCAGACATTTCTGAGAGATTTCACAAACTGTCTGCTGAACAAGAGGCCAAAAACCAAAAGAATGCATTTATAAGAAACCCAAGAGCAGTGTGATCCCAGCACTCTAGAGGCAGAGGCAGAGGATCAGGAGTTCAAGGTCAATCTGAGCTGCATATGACACTATCTGAACCCCCCTCCCCCCAAAAAAAACCCAGTAGATGAGAAGTTGACTAAACCAGGACTGGGAACAAGCATGTCAAAGTGACTGGCAGGGGAGTGAGGTAACTTTGTGAATAACAAAAGAACCTACACTTTGACTTCAATGATGACATGGGTGGGGATGTTTACCAAAATCCATCAACTAGGAACCAGGAAAACTGCAAAGCTGCTTTGCTTTGTGAGACGAGGAGCGTGAGACAACCATCTGAAAAGTTCAGCTGTGAGCCTGAGGTGCCCAAGCAACACTTCACCAGCAGTGTAAGACATTTGTTAAATATAAAGATCGGGTGTTTGGGAGATAGATTTCGGCTAGGGATGAAAATGTGGCAATCATTAGTCCACAGATGCTAATAATGTTATGAAACATTACAGCATTTCATAACATTACTAACACGAGGAGATTGAATGAGATCACCGTGTAAGACTGTGAGAATGAGAGAGAACAGAGCCTAGAACAGAATGCTGAGGAATATCAATATTTGAGGGAATAGAAAAGGAAAAATAAAAACCTACCAAAAGAAAAAAGAATCTAAACCAGAAGATCCAGAGAAGCGGGGCAGCTGCAAAAGTTGACACCATAATGTCTCTAGGAAGCAAGGACCATTGTTTCAAACTCCAGGAGCGGAGGTCTGGACAGTATCAGCATATTGAGCAACAAGGACTTGATGTAAAAGCCGTCTCGAATCTGTTCACCTCATGTGTGACATGCGCACATCGTCTTTGCCCATCTGGCCTCTCAGACCGCCTCTTGCTCTTCTCACCTGCATTGCCTTAATACCGAAGTACCCCATTCTTCACTTGCTCAGTTGCTCATCAGAGTTCATCTGCTCACATGGCCTCAAATGCCTGCCTTATCCCTTATCCACTGATCCAGTTTGACATCATCTCTATCACTGGACACTGCGGCCTGCCAACAATCCCCGTGGTCAACGGTGAAAAGAACATGAAGACTTGAGGCATTTCCATAGCCACAAGTCCAGCACTCCAGGTTTCTCTTCCCATGGGCTAAAAGATTTTAAAGGTTCCCATTTACACTGTAATTACATGTGTCTAGGATTAAATTCCTCTGAGACAACTAGAAAATATCATAAACTTATAATCTAAAAGATTGGTGCTGCCTAAGACAGTTATACTTACCATTTTATTTCTCTTCACCTCTCATAAAGACTAAATGCTTTAGGTTCCCTGGGCCTGCCGATCACTAGGGTTTGATGCCTCTACAGTCCTATGCACTCCTATGATGTATCTAACATATATACATGTACTTCTAGTCATGCTCCTAACACCTTCCATCAGTAAGAAAGATTCTTTTGGTAAGGCTATGATCTATAAATTGTATACACTAAATGAAAATATATAAATGTATTAAATATTCTGAGTCAAAATTCAGTGCTTCAGCAGTGCTGACAGACAACAAGCTCACCAGTGCCAATGCCTGTCTTTTCCTCGTTCTTCCATTCAGATTCTTCTGTCTTAGTGCTCTGATCTACACCATTTCCCTTCACTGCTCCTGCTATACACACGGCAGCTAGGCATTAATAACAAGCTTTCACTTTCCAAAATTCATTCTCCTTCTATTTGGAAGACTGGCATCAGATGTTCAAAACACACATCAATAGCACTGAATAGAAGGTCACAACACTGGAATGAGGCTTGAGTGATGTTTAGGTCTTAGTGCCTCAACAATCAAGGTGACAACATGCAAATAGAACCCTTTATACAAAAAGTCCTACACTGGGCTGATCACGAATTCTACATCTATGATTAAATGTTATTTTTTTAAAGAATAATGTGTCCATCTAGTTTAAAAGAGATAAAGAGTCACATGTGATATAACCACTTTTAATTCTAGCACTTGGGAGGGCAGAGGCAGGAGAATTACAAACTCAAGGTCAATGTGAGCTGCGGCTTTGTCAGGGTTTAAATATGACATTGCCCCCTCACCAGGCATGTGCTCGAGTACTTGGTTTCCAGCAGATGGTACTGTTCGGGGAAGTTATGGAAGCTACAGGAAGCAGAATATTGTCAGAGGAAGTGTCCCTGGAAGCAGACCTTGCAATGTGCAAACCCAGGTCTACTTCCTCTTCTTTCTTTCTGCCTTCTGATGCCAAAACATGAGCCAGCCTCCTGCTTCTGTTGCTATGTGTTCCCTGCCATAATGGACTGTATTCCCTCTAGAACCATAAGCCACATGACCTTTCCTCTGTTAAGTTGTGCAGGTCAGTATTTTATCAGTGATGGAAGAAGGACTAGAACAGATGTTGAACATGATATAATTTATTATTTAACAAATCATTGTTAAATGAAAAAACCCTTTTATGGGACTTGTAATGTGCCAGGAATTGGGTTAAAAGCCTACAATACATGTTTCACCTAGCCTAAATCATTCCATAGACTTTGAATAACACTGTCATTCTACATGTGGGAAAACTGAAGCTAGCAGTTGGTAGAATCAGGGTTCAAATCTAACTCTAAAGTCATGGTCTTTACTGCCTCATTCTGTACCCATAAACACATTGTTTCCCGTGAATCCTGCCATCCTTCTTCTCAACTTGGCAACACTGGCGATCATATATTAAATTCATTTTTAATTTTTCAAGTATCTTTTTCTCAAATAGATTCCTTGGGTTGAATACCCCAACAATGTGGTCACGTTCAGTGTTCTTCACAACATATGGGGCTGCTGTGAGCTGTTCCTGTGTACTACCCTGCTACTGTACTCACAACACACTCACATTGTAGTGTTTTCTACTGCATTTGTAGTAGGCAGATCTAAGATGTCTCTAAGATTCCCCCCCAAGATGTACATACCCTGTATGTACATCCCTTTGGGTATCAGCAGAACTGTGACCACAAAAGGACACTTCACTCCTCCATGATCTGGTTGTTTTACAAGCTAAACATTAGAGACTTACAACTAAACGTCTTATATATGTTGACTTTGAGTTATTCAAAAAGGAGAGTAGCCAGATGTTATGGATATGCAGAGGTTTTAACTCCCCATGCATGTGGAGATAAGGTTTTTAGGATGGTGTGGCTAGAGTTGTAATATGATAGGAAGGTATCTTCCCCTGCTCATCTCCCTTTCCCTTTTCATTCATGCACAAAAGAAGGCTGTGGAGGACTCAGGGAGAATACAGCAGCTGTCTATAAGCCAAGAAAAGAGTCCTCCTTGCAACTCACCAGTACTGGCACCCTGATCTCTTCCTTCCTGCCATCAGATCTATGAGAAACACATTTCTCTTGTTAGAGTCCAGTCTGTGGTGTCTTTTGCAACCCACGCTAACATACTACACAGGGATGACCTCTTCAGGTAAGCTCTTAAAAGAAACTCTCCCTGACAGAGAGGTTCAGAGCATAAAGGAACCATGGAGTGGGGCCCATTGCAAAGACTGACAGGCTACCTCTTGGAGTTAACAAGCAGCCAAAGATGACAACAGCATGCGATGGCCTGAGTCCTACAGTCCACAAGAAGGTGTTGTGCCAGCAGCCACATGAGCTCAAACAGAGATCCTGAGCTCTGAAAGCTGACACTATGACTTTGGTCACGTGAGACCACGTGCAGAGAACAAGTTAACTATGCTCAACTTTCTGGCATAAAAAAATTATAAGATTATCTATGTTCAAGCTACTAAATCTATGATAAATTTATTATACAGCATTAGAAAAGTAATATAATTTTTCAACCCAAATCGTGAGCACTCTTGTTGCAAAGCCAGATCAAATAGCATGCCTTATCATCCCACTAACTGAGAGTATTACCACAATAGTCACGATAACGTCTGCACTTTATAAATCTAGCTCAATTCCTTATCTGATAATTAATTCATCTAGTTTTACTTCTACATTACTGGTACTGACTTTAGTGTTGAGGAGGAAAAAAAAAACAATGGAAACAATGTACGTCTCCAAAAGCATATTCACAGAATGTTTGCTGAGTACTAAGCTATTAACTAAGCCCTGAAGTAGGTAATGGAAATGCGGAGATCAGAAATACCTTCCCTTCATAATGCCCAGACTCTGTAGAATTGGGCATGTAAACAACTTTAAGAGCATCTTCCATACTGTAATAGGGGTCTGCACGAGGCTACAGATGCACATAAAAGAGAAACATTTCAGAACTGTATCAAGTGGAAACAAAGGATTTTTGGAGAAGGTAAAACTGAGCTGGCATTAAAAAGAATGACAGCGATACACAGATATGCTAGATAAAAGGAGTGCAAAGTACAAAAACAGAAAGAAAAAGCAATAGAGCACTTTCCAGTACAGAGTACAGTTCAGCAAGGCTGGGGCTCTCGTCTCAGGGAGATGATGACAAGTGAGGAGGGTAAGGAGCAGGCAGAGGTCACGTCAGGAAACCTTCAAATGGGGGCTGCAGAATTTGATTCAAGCAAGAGACTAGGTTTTAGGTTGATAGACCTGATTAAATGTTTGTCTGAAACCTAAAACCACGTGGACTGAAAAGTATGGAGAGACAGGGGTACCTTCAGTATATACCAGATTCAAAGATGCATTTTGAAAGAGGAAGAACTCAAGTAGAAGCTTTAAAAGAGCTAATACTTGGAGGGGCACCTTTACCTGAATTGTGCTCTCCCCTACCCCAGCAGCACCCCAGCTTCCATATTCAACACCTAAACCTAGATCTTGTTAGGGCTTGTGTTCCTGAGCTCCTGTGTAGTTCTTACATTCATGGGGCTTTAAAACAGATCTTCATGGTGCAGCAGATAAAGTGCTTGTTGCTAAGTCTAAAGACCTGAGTTCAATCTCCAGAATCCACATGGTAGAAGGAAAAAAATTCCACAAGCTTTCCTCTGATCTTGACATGCATACCATGGCATGTGCATATGTGTGAAGGTTGATCCTGGGTGTCAACTTGACACACCTGGCATTAACCAAGATGAGATGACACCACCTGAAGAGATTAATTATCAAGACAATACAAAGCCCAGTCCTAGATCCAATTGGAACCTCCCTAGATCTCACTGGAACCTCCCAGTAGACCACATAAAAGTAACCACAGAACAGAAGACTGAGAATTGAAGAGAGACTGACTCTCCAGGCATCCTCTAGCCTAGCCTCATGGATGGGAGTGACTTAGCCTCACTCCAGCCTCGGCAAGCCAGCCATGCAACCTCTGCCATGAAAGACTGTATCTCCCCTCTGAACTGGAAGGTAAATAAATCTCCCTTAAAGTTGAGTGCTCTGTCACAGCAATAGTTAAGAGTAACCATTACAATATGCATACAAATAAATAAAAATATTTTTGCTGTACATGTGTGTCTGTGTCTTATGTGTATCAGATGGCACTGTGTGTGTCTGTGGAAGCCCAAGGGTGACTTCAGAAATCATTTTGGATTTCTCTACTTCCTTTTAACTTTGCTCTGAGGTTTCCCAGGCCCACCTTCTAGGTGGGAAATGCAGGTTGCCACCATTTCTGCACACCATTTCAAATTCAGGTCCTTCTGCTTGCGAGACAAGAGGCTTAACCTATGAGCCATCTCTTCAATCCCCTAAAATTTTTTTTTTTAAAAAATATGCCTTCAACAAAATTATTTGCCTTTTTTCAGAAATAGGGAGCACTTCATGAGGTGTTATACATTCACTAAGTAAGATGACTATTTTAAGATGTCTTCTGATTCTATTTTTCTCAGATGCTATGAAATATGTACTGACTGAAACATTTATTTATGCTTTCTTGTAATATTTTGAGCACAGAAAAACTCCTGAAAATTGCCTTGAGAACATTTTTTAAAGCTCCCAAAGCAGAAAGGTTTTACTGGTTCTCATCTAGTTATAACACATGTGTAGACATAACACAACTTTTTCTGACAATTTATATCCCACTAACTATCCATACCACAGTGACTCAGGACTGCGTGCTTTTCTAATAAGGTTGCTACCTACCTATATGACAAATCTCTCTCTTCTGATAAAGTTGGTTTTAGGCTCATGTATAAATTTATCTTTATCCCAATTATATTTCATCTTGGAATTTAAGAAATACATTCCCTGTGGGCTGGAAAGATGGCTCAGGGGTTAAGACTGCCTCCCGAGCAGAAGGACCTGAGTTTGGAACCCAGATCCCATGTGAACAAAATACCAGGTGGTAACAGCAGTGGCCTGTACTTCCAGCTCTGGAAAGCAGAGTCTGGGAAATCCCAGACTGAAGCAAAAAAGAGGTAGGAGCAATCCAGGATGACATAGACACATAATGCCCCCCATCTCTCTCACACGCATATGCATACATGCACACACATCACACAAAAATAAGTAAAAATTTAAGAAGATGTACATATACTGACTATATATTCTACCTTGCCAGTGTCCAGACATCTTTTTATATACTGATTTTGTTTTTCAGACAAGCTCCACATTATGACTGCATTAGTTCAGCAAGTTTTCTTTGTTCAAGTTTCTTGAACAAATATCCCCCAAAGGAAAAAACACATCTCTCTTGCTCACCAGTACATCCCCAGCGCAAGCCGTTTCCAACATGCAGTATTCTACAAACACTTGGTAGGTGAGGCCAAGTGAGTAGACATCCTAACCAGGACTAGATAAAAACTGGGGCTTTATGTCATGCTATTGAAAGGTTCCTTCTAGGCTGATAGCAAATCATTAGGCAGCTATCAATCTATCTTTCTTGGCATTTAGCTCATACTTCTGCTCTCATCACATACTTTGTTAATCCTGTCAGAGGCGTTGTCTACATGTGCAAATCTAATTATCTTTTCAAAGTGCATACAGTAGTCCGTGATAAGTTGTTCTTAAAAAAAGTTTGCCTAAAGGAGGCGACCTGAATGAAGGGCAAGTAGAGCTAAATGAGAGGGAATAGCCTATTTCCAATAGGCATTGGAAATCACTTTTCAAAGTCACTGAGAGTACAGTGCCTTGTGTACAGTGCTTAGAGGAGAAAGCAGGTGATGAACTGAATCAGAAATATGTAAGAACAGTGTCCTGAGAGGCACTCTGGGAAAGCTGACTACCACAGGGGTCAGCTTTAAATGCCTATGAAATCATTTGCATCCCTATTGCACCTACAACAGCCTCAGCCACATGGGAATTACTTGATGCTTGTTGAGGGTGTATTAAAAATTACAATTCCCAAAAGCCAGGACATTCCTCTGTCTAGACCACGCATATAGTTGAGAACACATAGTCTCATGGTAATGGCATCAAATAAGATGGAATACTATTGCTCCATATAAAGTTAATATAACTTTCATTGGAAAGTAAGCTGTGGCAGTGTGGGTGGGACAGTGTGCTGAGAAGAGGGAAGATGGTGTGGAAGCATGCGACAATGGGAGTGTCGGGTCTAACTAAGATGTGCTCTTGAAACTAGCACAATAACGACAGGCAACAGCTCCAGGACAATAATCAGGTCTTCGCATTTCCAATTTACAGCTCCAGTAACTCATTTTGGGCAAGAACCACCACATTTGGCATAAAAACAGACCAAATCATTCCCAGACTTTTTCCTAATACCATCCATGTGCATTTTAGCAAATTTAATTTAAAATGTATTCACTGTACAATAAACACACTTGAGGTACACAGAAAAGTATTTCAGAATTAGAAATAAAAAGCCAACTACAGATATGGACAAGATCTTTGAATCTTTACAGGAGTACTATATACAACCTTTTGTACATAGTTTAATGATTTACTAGCAAAATACAAATTACTGAATTGTCACAAAAGATGGAAATCCTGAATAGATTAATATCCACAAAGAATTATAAAAGACAATCAAAGTAGGAAGGGGTGCTGCCAGTTCTGGTGGCCGTGGATACTACAGTTTGAATAGATGTCCGTGGCAAAACTTACACTGAAACTTGACTGCCCTTGACAGTGCTGGGGAGCCTTTAGGTCCCAAGGGCTCGGCCACTACAAATGAGCCAGTTCCTTTAACACGGGAGTGGGCTCATTATAAAAAGTTAAGTTTGACCTTCTTTTTTTGCCTCTGATCCTCTTTGCCTTTCTCTGTGTGAAACTCCTCAAAATATTTTGATGTAGTAAGAAAGCCTACCAGTTCCCAATGTTTTAATCTTGGACTCCAACTTCAGAATTGCCAGAAACAAATTCCTGTTTATTATAAATTGTTCAATCTCAGGTATTTTGTTACAACAACACAAAAAAGAAACTAAGAAAAGTGGGACAGGAGCGAGGTGCTGTTATAGCATATAACTAAAAATGTGGAGGCAATTTTGGAACTCAGTAATGGGTATAGACGAGAGGATTTTGCAGGAATAAGCTAGAAGAGACCTAGACTGCTATGATGAGGAGTGAAGGGTGGCTTGGGAGAGAGCTCCTAAGAGGAGATGAGCTATAGGGAGAGCCTCAGTCTCAAAGAATTTTTAAGTGGTCCTGAGTGGAAGGACTATATGGATTGGGTAGTACAGATAATTTGGATGAAACCTCAGATGGAAATGAACAAGGTAATGGAAACTGTATGGAAGACCACCCTCATGATAAAGTGACAGGGCTTGGACAAATTGTGTCCATGTCTGAGGAGTGTAAGCAGGATTTAAGTAAAGAACTAGAATATTTGGTGAAAGAAATATCTAAGTAAGCAAATCATTTTAGTTATTACATGGCTTCTTTTATCTTCACATGGCAAAATTATAGAAGGAGAGAAATCGTTTTAAAGTGACAGTTATTAAAAGGGAAGCAGAATAGGTGATCTAGAAAAATCGCTCAGCCTGGCCAAACATGTTCAGGTAAGAATGCCAAGGGTATGGTCGTGTAGCTGTTTGATAAGATTAGCGTGAGTACAAGAAAGCCAAGGGTTGCCACCAAGACAGTGGGAGAATGACCTCTAAAACATTTCTAACAAAATCTCCAGTTAGGATAAGGCCAAGTGAAGCCATGGCAATGGGGCTGTTTCAGGGTCTCCACTAGGAAAATGTCTTGTAGAGTTATGATAGTAAACATGCCCCCCAAGACTCTAGAATTATATATCTGGCATGAGACTCCAATCTATAGACCTACTACATGGGCTGAACCAGGCAAAGCCAGAGGAGTAGAGTCCTTACAAAACCAGCTTCTACCTACAAAGTACCACATGAAGTAAAAGATATTCTCCAGCCTTAGGATTCCAGTATTGTTTGCCCTACTGGGTTTTGGACATGCTTAGGAATGCTTAGCTATTTTTCCCCCTTCTTAAAGTGCTGTTCTACCACTGCATTTCAGAAGCATGTAACTTGCTCAGTTCCACAAGCTCTCTGCTGGAGGGCAATCTGCCTAAGAATGAATCATGTCTTCGGTCTTATCCATAACTAATCAGATGAGACTTTGGATCATGGAGTTGATGCTGGAATGAGCTGCGACTTTTGGAACTATTCAGGTGGACTAAATACATTTTGCATGTGAGGAGGATGTGTACTTTGAAGAACCTTAGGCAACACAAAATGGACAGAGGTAAATTATATAATGTCTCAAATCAGGAAGATGTAAAGAGCATCTCAAACCACTTTATAGTAGCACAACTTTTACCAATTTTATTGTATTCAAAAACAACATACATGAGACCATAAGCAAGCCTCACAAAGAACTGCAAAACACAAATCTAACACAGTGTGTGTGTGTGTGTGTGTGTGTGTGTGCGCGCGTGCATGTGTGCACACGTGCGTGCGTGCGTGCGTGTGTATGTGTGTGTGTGCATATGAGCATTTAAAAAACCTCACAAGCAAGTGAAATTTACCCCAGGAATCAAGAATGGCTTAAACTTAATCAAGCCTGTGTAAATGATACTTTAGCCAGGCTGGAAAACTTACACTTATCCTTTCTGAACACTTATTCTGGAAAAACAGCCTCCATGTATGAAATCCGACTACCCTGAGAATGCCAAACGCAAGGATGCTCAAGCTAGCCACATGGAGAGACTGCTTGGAAAGACAGAGGCCCAGCCAGCCCATCACTCCTGTGGTTCCAGCCGAGCCATCAAACGTGAGGGAAACACATTCAGACACATTCTGCCCAGAGATGCTTCAAAGGCCTCCAGTAATGACTTCCACTCTAAACACGGAAAGCTTCTAAGATGTGACCCCATAGAACTCTGAGGACTTCTTTTTTCATTTGTATTTTGTTTTGTTTAGTTCCATTTCTTTGAGTCTGGAATCTGTTATTTATTCTCCTCTTACTGCAGCCTCCTGAGTACCAGAATCACAGGAATACTAAACAATGGGTGTACATGTAGTAAGTATCTGCACATACTTGGTAACTGTAAAAATTGATTCTGAAACTGTAACTTAGTATTTTTTAATTAACTAGGTTCAATAAGAAGAACATTTGAAAGGTAAATTCTAACTTTGGTTAAATCCTAACAGAAATCATTGACATTGAATTATGAAGAAAAGACATGGATTTGAAAACCACAGGAAGTGGTTCCCCACCATGAGGTCATTGTTGTGTGGAGATGGCAAAGAGAAGCTGTCCTTACCATACTTGACCAAGCAGCAGAGTTCTGCCACGGGAACTTGGAACAAGTAAGAAAGAGAGAATACGACATTTCATTCAAAAACAGGAGTGCTATTTGTTTGTTTCAAGTAAAAAGGACAATATAACTCAGAAAACTCTTACTACTATATACACAAAGCTCTAACTAATACATTCAAGGTCTCTGAAGGTCAGAAAGTTGCTGATAAACTTGGAAACGAACAAAAAAGGAGCTAAGCAAGAAGATGTGTTACTGAAATTAACCAAAAACAACAACAAAAAAAGGAAGTTTCTTCAACAATTGAACGTTTTGGATTGATTTGGGATTTTTAAAAATAGTTCTTCTGTAACGTAGCATTCAAACTATAACTGGTGCCTCATCTCTTTAAAACATCTTGCATTCATTAGCACACATTAACTGTACTTGGAGTTCATAATGACATTTCTATACATGCACATAATGCACTTGGATGAGAGTTACCATCTCTAACCTCTACAACCCTTTCCTATCCTTTCCCTCCCTGCTTTCCTCTTCTACATCTCTAATAGTGTCCTTTTGACTTTAATTTCCCTTTCTTATCCCTAGATTCCACTGATGAAAGACTATGAGAACTGTGATTATTTCACTTAACATATTGGTTTCCAATTCTATCCATTTCTTGCAAGTGATCTAATTTGTGTGTATGTGTGTGTGTGTGTGTGTGTGTGTGTGTGTGTGTGTGTGTGTGTGTACATTTTGTTTATATGAGACCACAGCTCATCAAAGACCTTGGGAGTTGGTCCTCAGATATTTTTCCCCTTTTGAAACAGGGTCTTTCAATGGCCTAGACCTTTGCCATGTAGGCCAAGCCAGCCCACGAGCTTCTAGATATCTGCCTATCTTTGTCTCCTACTCAGCCATCACTGAGATTACAGATATGGACCACTGCACCCAGCTTTTCAAGTGGGTTCCTCAGTTTGAACTCAAAGAATTGTGCTTAAAAGGCAAGTACTTTAGCAGGTGAGCCATCTCCCCAGCCTTTTACGTGGATTTTTGTTTGGCTGGTGGTTTTGATTTTGATTTTCAACTCATGTAGCTCAAGAAAGCCTCAAACTCATTATGTAGCTAAGGATGATCTGGAACTCCTCATCCTTCTGCCTCTACCTCCCAAGTGCTGGGATTATAGGCAACTGCCAGTTTACTTAGCAAAATGGTACATTTAAAACACATATTTTATTTGAGAGAGTTACCTGTACATTCTTCAAAGGCTTATTCTAATGGCTATATATTTCAAAGCATCTATAATATTATCATAGCCTTTTATTTTTAGCATTTATGTGTGTATGGGATGAGTACATGTATGTATTTGCCAATGGGTGGGTGTATGTGTGCATACAAGTGTATATACAAGCGTGCACTTGAGTGTGTATGTCTGTGGAGGCCCAAAGATAATATTGGGAATCATCTTCCACTTTATCATTGTGAGTCTGGGTCTCTAAGTAAACCCAGAGCACACCATTAGGGCTATCTGGCCAACCAGCGTGCTGTGGGGGATTCCTCTGCCTTCCAGGGCTAGAATCACAGAAGGGCTGCCCATCTTTCCAGCAGTTTGTGTGGGATCTGGGAATCGGAACTTGGGTCCCATTGCTTGCAAAACAAAAGCTTTAGTCACTGAGCCATCTCACCAGCTTTTCACACAGCACTTTTTTAAACATGTTTTGAACTCTTCTACCAAAATGCAGTCTAGTTATTCTCTTTGCCTTTTACTAGCAAGAATGTTACTATCCAAAATACTTTGGCATTCTGTTCATTAAGTTTGTGATACAGCCTTTGAATACTTTAATAATAGACAATCTCTATCTTGCTGAAGGGTCTTGATATTCAAGGAATTATTAAAATTAGCTTGGCCAAATCTTTTTGTGAATTTCAGAGTTTGGACAATAACTTTTTAGGCAGCTAAGAAAATATGGTGATAAAAGAAAGCAATGCTTGTTTGTGTGCTTTTTATGTTGACAACTATAGGAAAAAGAAAGAAATGGACACTCACATCAACTAAGATTACCTTTAAGATCAAGGATCATAATAATATTCAGTGATCCCTTAATTCAAGGTTCCCACTTTAACTATGCAAATGGTTCAATGAAGTGACTTGCCGTATATCTCAAACCTCTTAAAGTCAGAGAGCTAGGGTTAAATTCCAAGCTTCTTAACTTTAATTTGCTACTTCCTCCACACATTATTTTGGCCCTCTTTATCTCATTTGTATGCTACATTCAGAGTTATGCAAATGGTCTTGCTAGTGATATAAGGAAGTTAAAAGTTATTCATATAAAACATTTTTGTGGAATCCCTGATAACCAATTCATATGATTAAATTTGCTCATTTCAGTTTTTAGTGTAGTATTTCAGAATTGGCTTAACAAATTTCTATATTTGGCCCACTATCTGAAGAAAATGAGCAAGACCAGAATCCTTCTAGATTAGCAGTTTTTTTGCAGTTTTAACTGGACACAAAATTACTGTAGTGTGTCTAAAGACAAGTTTCTACAATCATACTAGTACTTACAACTCTTGAAGTTTGTTCCAAAAAAAAAAAAAAAAACCCCACCATGTTCTCTTTTTTTCACCTTTTTCATACTGTTGGCCTTAGGTTTTTCTAGTCTAACACATTCTCAAATGCCCTACAAGTTGTTTGATCACTGAAAAGCCAAAAAAAAAAAAAAATCTACAGAGGATGAGAACTCCTAAGACTTCATGCACATGAGGTTTGCTGAGTTATACAGGTTATGGACTGTGCATGCATGCATGGTTATGTATACTGAGGTGTGTGTGCGCGCACGCGCACACGCGCAAGAGCATTATATAAGGATACTTTGCTATAGTGGTGAAAAAAGAACAGTCAAATGGAAGCCAAGAATCTGGTTCAAACTTCAGTTCTACCAATTTAAGAGCTAGAATTTAAAGAGTATTATGTGACTCCCTCTGAGAAGTTCTGAGTTCTCCATGAAAAGAAAACAGATCAGATAGCTAACTCCTGCTAGTAAGACTGTTCTACTGTATGTTATCCATTAAGTGGGCTCGGTTCAAATTTGAAGGAGAACAAAGGGAAACAGGGAATTTTACAGACAGAGCAAAGTAGGGTCTACTCAGGTACAGTGTAAAATAAAGGTCATACCTTAACCTGGAGTCACCAAAATACTCCTGAGTATATCAAAATATTTAGGATCAATATCACTTATTCTACTGGCCAAAATGGAGTTAGAGGGACCAAATTAAATTTCCAGCTGACCTAAGATTCTCTTAAAGTTTTAACAATCTGAGAAAACACAGGAAACGAGTGGTCCTGAGACTGCTCATCTAGCAACAAAGGCGTGACATCTAACAGCAGAGACCCAGATGAGGTGAGCACTATGCTCAGCCCAGTTTAAGACCTGGAAGAAGTTGCCAGGTGGAAGAGCTGGGTGCATTCCAGTTGAGCAACGGGATCTGCTTGGGAAGAAGAGAAATGGAATCAAGTCCAGAAACACTGAGTTCTAGCTATTCTGCAGAGTAATGTCAAGAGGAGAGAATGTTGCACAGGGTCACTCAGCTGAGTACTGGCTCATTACCAGGAAAAGAATGATATGAAAAGACAAAGAGAAACAATACAGAGATTTCATGAAGAATAGCACCCATTCCCAACAGCCAAAATAAGAATCATAATTCATGAGCCACACAATGAAGTATTCAAAAGAGTTTTTGCTTCAGTGACAGATAAAATTAATCCCAGACTCAACATTGCTGTGGTCCAGTCTATTGAAGTCTAAGAGTAAAATGTAAATGCAAGAAGTGACATAACTATATCTAGGCCAAATTTAGAGAATGTAAGAACATAAGAACACCCAACGCACAAGATGAAATTTATGAGTCCTAGGATTCAATAGGAAATTGCCATAAACACAAAGACAAGAAAATAAAACCCAAAGTAAACAACAAAATGAGTAAATTCAAAGTGAGTCAAAATTCGGCTGGAAAGATGGCTGTGCAAGTCGGAAGTGTTTGCCATACAAGCCTACAACCTGAGTATGATCTCTGGAACCCATAGAGTGGAAGGGAAGTTGTCATTTTGTCTCTACATGCCTGGCATGGCATGCACATACCTGTGAGCACACATGGGCATGCATGCACATGAATAATAGGCAATAAATTAAAAAAAAGACCCATATCAGTTATTACGTCTTTAATAGAGAGTGGGATGGAACCATTTAAAGTAGAAACATGGAAAGATTTTTGAAAGACCCAAATTGATTTTTTTTAAGATGAGTGCTGAGAATTGAATTCAGTCATGTACGTGCTAAATAAGTGCTCCACATGCCCAGCCATCCCCGACCCTTGGGTTTTTTGAGATCTGGTCTTACTGTGTAGCTCAGGCTGGCTTGCAACTCACAGTCCTCCTGCCTCTGCCTCCCCTGTGAGGGGATTAGAGGTGCATGCCATTGCAGTCATTGCCCATTTTTGAACTTCTAAGAGATGAAAGCTGCAATGTTTGAAATGGGAGGGGAAAGTGTTTATATATATGTAGTACATGAACAAAATACACACTGCAGAAGATCTGCTAAGTCCATGACATGGCTATAGGGATTATTCAAAACTAATAAAGAAACAAAACAAGTGCCAGCAAGTGGAGGTGCCAGTTCTTAGAGCCCAATGAACATAAAAGTGGAATCCAAAAGGCAGGAAAATAGAGCAGGAGGCAGAAAAAGTATTTTAAAATTAATAGCTAAAATTGCCAAATTTGGTGACTACTGTAAGTCCAGAGATCCAAGATCTCAACCAACCCCAAGATTTACAAAAAAAAAAAAAAAACAAAAAAAAACCCCACTGTATCAATGCACATGAACCAAATATTTTAAAGCAGCCCAAGAAAAAGATAAGAAGGCATTAAAGAAGTGATGGGATTTCTTATGGGAAACAATGCAAACTTGAAGACAATGGACACCACCTTTAAAGAATTAAAAGAAAAAAACACAAAGAGTTTAACCCAGATTCCGTGTACAGCAAAATATCTTTCTAAAACTAGGATGATACAGAGATGTTTTCAGAAATGCTTAAAGTTTTCAATTACCAACTGAACTGTACCACAAGAAATACAAAAGGAAGTATTTCAGACGTTAGAAAATGATTCCAGATGGAAATGTGGACCTAACACGGGAATGAAAGCACTGAGAGGAGCAACTACATGACAAACAAGAAGCCTGTGCCTTCCAGTCACGTGCCACAGAACACTGTCTCAGGCACATGCTCACAAATCTAATGGTGGGTCCGTGGAACAGTTAGAATATTTTACTGCCAACTGACATTTTAGCTGTCTTAATGTAGGACAGAAGCTCTTATGTGTTTATGGGGATGTTGCTGTAAACCAGCCAAATGTACAGCTACATACAGTTACATGCAGCACATATCACTGGTTTAGGTACTTTGCAATTTGCTACAAAACAGCATGCTGTGTTATACTGCAGTGGATTCACACATCTTGTGGTTGCCATGCCTCCTACACACGGCGTGACCCACCCCCAGTGACCTATCTTACTTAAATTTTTGCTTCCACAATGATAAAATCACCCACTTATAAATTTCTCAGATCATATTCCCATCATTAAGCAATGTGTAATTATATTTAAATCCATTTTGAAATATTATCAACTGTTGATAACAAAAGTAGTAACAATGTATTGTAAGGTTTATAACAAAAGGAAAATAAGTAACAGTACCAAAAAGACTAGAGTCTTAACTTTGCGTTGCTGTGACAAAACACCTGAGATAACTTATAAAGAGAAAGGTCTCTTTTAGTTTGCTGTCTTTGGAGGTTACAGTTCATAACTAGCTGAATAGTTGTTTCTGGGCCTATAATGAGGCAGAGTAAGAGTGGAATAGTGATGGCAAAGAGAAAGAACAAGACAGGACCAGACCCTTCAATGGCAGGCACCTAACTTTCTCTCCAGGTCATGTTTCTAAATGGTCCTATCATCTACCAGTTAGTTCTTTTGTCTGGTAACCATTACTTTAATACTGGGTTACTGGGGAATACTTATCCAAACCACAGCAATGGTAAGAGAAAAAAAAAATAACACCTGTGAGACATTACACATGTCATTTGAAGATTTACATTATAAATTTGAAAGCAACTCCAAAATCGTACTAATATACTAACAAAAGAAATAAAATCCAAAAGAGAGATAAAAAGGAAAAAAAGGGAGAAAGAACAGATGGGTCAAATTAAGTACAATTGCAAGACAGACTTTGAACTCAACAATAGTACCAAATGACATAAACTAAAAAGTTCTAGAGATAGCTCAACAACAGACCACTAAAATAGTTTGAACAACCCAATCAAAAGGCAAAGACTATTATTATACCAGGTAAGAAAAAAACACACACGATTCCATATTATCTATGGGAAACTCAAATAAATAAAGCTACACCAAGGCTCTAAGTATGGCTCAGAAAAGTTATGTCATATTACGACCATTTAAAGAAAGATGAAGTGGGATAGGAATATTAGAGAAGTTGATTTCAGAGCAAAAAAAAAAAAAGGTAAATTTTATAATGATAAAAATCAATGTGTCAAGAGAATACAACATGCACTCTTAAAAAGAGTGTCTACAGACGCTCAAGAGATGCCTAGGTGATTAAAGTGGTTGCTATGTAAGCACAAGGACTGGCGTTCAGATCCCCAGAGCCCATCCATAATTCTAGGCGGGCATGGTGGCCTGCCTACATCCAGTCCCAGAAGGCAAAGCCTGGGAATCCCCCATAAAAGATGGCAGCCGGACTAATCCTATCAATGAGTCTGGGTTTAATTAGAGACCCTGTCTCAAAAGAATAAGACAGAAAGATAATCAAGTAAATTCCCAGTATCACCTTCAGGTTTCCACATGCATGTGCACTCGTGTAGGCTTACCTACATGCACATATACTCATCTAAATTCAAACATAGATTCACATATCCACCCCCACACAAAGACATCAAAATAAAAAACATTTTCTTTAAGAAAGAATTCAGGGTGGAGAGATGAGTTAGGGGTTAAGACTACCTTGCAAGCAGAAGGTCTTGAGTTCAGATCCCAGCTTCCAAGTAAAAACACCAGGTGGAAATGGCGGTGGCCTGCACTTCCAGCCTTAGCGGGCAGAGCCTGGGAAACCCAGAGTCAAGCAAAAAGGAGGTAGAGGCAATCCAGGTTGACTCCCAAAGTAATGCTTGGTCTTCCATAGGGACACACAGTGCCCTCTAGTACACACACACATACACGCAAAATTAAAAAAAATTAAAAGAGGATGTGATTTCATACGATTGTGCATCTAATAACTTAAGTTGAAAACACAAGAGGCAAATGCTATAGAACTGCAGAAAGTAGATACCACAATTTTACCAGCAGAGTTCAACATCCCTCCTCTAATAAATAATAAAATGAATAGAAAATAAAAATATCAAGCCCATTTACCTAAAACTATATAAAAATTTGTAAAGCCTCCTAATCAACAAAGAGTACCTCTTTGCAAGTGTTCATTAAAAAAATGAACACTATGTCTATGCCTGACATAGAACCCAAACACCAATTTGTTAAATTGAAGATGATTCAAATCACACTACATTAATCTCTCTTCACAATAAAATCAGAAATTATTAATGACAAATTACTTAACTAAATGAATTTTTATTTTTAATATTATGAATTTAATATAATTTTATAATAACTGAATGATTAATTTGTTTTATTAATTACTTAATAAGTTATCTGAAAAAATTCTCAGCAATGGAACCCAAATCTTTGAATTTTTGATCCTTCAGCTTCCACTTCAAGTGTGGGAATTACAGAAGTGTGCAACCATGCACTGCTGGAGACTGAACCTGGACCTGCATGAGTGCTAGGCAGGCATCTCTCCACTAAGCTACATCCCAAGCCCTACATCAGTACTGCCAATGGTAACATCAATATATAGAACACATCAGGTCAAAAGATTCAGTGAAAATAAAGCAGGAGTTCTTATAGTTATGATCACTTTTGGCCACCTTCACTATCAAGTAAGCTGCCTTATTTACCACCTCCCACCACCTGCACAGGATTATACAATGAAAATACAGATGCCTCTGCCTTTCAATTTTCGACTTTACAATGGTACAAAAAAGGTATGTGCAAGAGAAACTGCAGTTTGAATATTGATCTTTCCCTGGGTTAGCAACAGTTGGTACAATGCTCTTGATACTTTCATGATGCTAGGTAGTTCTCTCTCATGATGTTGCGGCTCTTAGACTCAGGATGAACAAATCAACAGTCCACAGTGTGCCATGGAGTCAGTATTTTCTGGACACAAGTATTCACTAAATTACATGTGACCATTTTTCCCAGGGTTGGGCTAATAATATAAGAGCTCCGAGAATGGTTATGTAAGTCCAGGCTGAATAACACTATTCAGTAAGTTAGGTGTATTATCCTCTCCTGAATTATTATACTCTCTTGAATAATTCAGCATAAGAGCTGAATCAAATAAACTTACTTGGAACCTAATAAAGTAAACTTCCACGCAGTCTAGGAGACAGGGGAAGGGTAGCACAGGCCCAAATAGCCTGGGCAAGGTCACAGGGGACTCCACTGGGAGCAGCGCACATAGGGCCTCCAGAAGGTGAGGACCACATCCGAGTGAGGCGGTGAATGGCAATGGAAAGAGTGGAGACTCATTTCATAAAGAGAAAACTGACTGAACAAATGAATGCACTGAGGGCAATGGGGGAGGGGAAAATTCCCCATATTAGAGAAGTGAGCTGCAAATACAAAAGGGGAGGAAGAGGAGAAAGAAAAGGGAAAGGACAAAAAGAAAAAATCTCTAATGTGGCATTAGATTGTTACTGAAGGTATCTGGGTAAACTCACAGTGTTCTACACAAGTAAATGATAAAAGAGATAGCCAGTTGTCATAGCTTAAATATGATTAGCCCCCCAGACTCATGTGTTTGAATCCTTAGCTAGTGTTAATTTGGGAAGTTCTGTGGCACTTTTAAGGGAGGAAGGCATGTCACAGGGGGTGGCCCTGCGGTTGGCAGCCTCCTGCTTCCTCTGGCCCTCTTGCCTTCCTGTGGCTGTGGTAACCTGAGCTGGCCTCCTTGTCTCCACTCGCGCCTTCTGCTGTGTGATTCCTGACATAATAGACTATATTCTTCTGGAATCATGTGCCAAATAAATCTCCTTTCTCTTCTAAGTTGCACATGAGTATTTTCTCACAGCAACAAAAAAGCAACTGCAACATTGATATAGCACAGAAGTGTTTGTATATGCATACAAATATGTATACAGAGAGCATGGAAGCAGTGATATGCCTCTGACAGAGAAAACACACAGGTCCGGATACTGGTTTTGTTTTGTTTTTCAAGTATGAAAAGAAACCAAAGCTCTTGAAGAAATGCTGAATTCTGATGCAAAAGGCAAAGGAACAATGAGCTTGCAGGACACAGAGTCAGACAGGAAAGAAGGACTCAGACTGATGGAACACGGCGCAGAAGTGAAGTCAGCTTGAAGAAGGCGTATCAAAATAAGTTACTACAATACCACACTGTGATGGTTAGTGTTAATTATCAACCTAACACCCTGGAGTGGGCATCCAGGGACACCCTATGGGTGATTATCTAGTAAGGTTAGCCCCTACAATGTGTGAGGGATTATCTTAATTATCTTAATTGATTTAGGAAGACTTATCTGAATGGTAAGTGGGACCATTCCGTGTACTGTATAAAGCACAGAAAGCAAGCTGAGCACATTCATTCTCTCTCTGACTGCGGATGCAATGTGAAGAGCCACTTCAAGCTCCGCTGCTAACTCCCTCCATCCCCCCATGATGACCTGTACTCGGAACTGTGAGCTGATAAGCCCTTTCTCCCTTAAAGTGGCAGGGCATTTTATCACCACCAACAGAAGAGAAACTAGGGTACACCTTACAACCCAGTGGCCATGTGTCCATACTGATACAAATAAACAGGAAAAGACTAAATCTTTTTTTACAGTAGAACATCAACTGTTGACAGTATAAGAGATGACAGAATTACAAAATAACCACTTGGCAACTACTGTTTAAACAATTCAACCAGCAAATATAATGGGCTAAAGCTAATGTGTAGAATTTTAATGAAAAAAGTATCAAACACATCTCCCCACGAAATTTACTGGTTACAAAGTCAAAAGGTTAACTTCACAAAGAAGAAAGATGGCAGTTCCAATTTTAATCACGAATTCACAAGTAACAACCACTAGTAATGGGACAGATCAAAACATGAATCATTTGACAGGATGTAAGAACTCAAAACTGTGTCTACTACACTTTCTGGGAATGCTTCGCTCTTCACAAGCAAATCCAACAGACCAAAACTGAGGGACATTTTAAAATGATCTACCTAAAACCTTTTAAAATGTCAAAGAAAGACTGAGAACTTGAGACTGAAAGAATAGGAGATGTGACAACTAAATTCAATGTGTGATAATACAGAGTCCGTTAGTCATAAAGGGCATATTAGGACAGAAACACTTGAGGTGAAGAAGGACTGTGTGTCAGTAATGAGTGTTTACTTCCTGATTTTAATGGTTATACTATGGTTTATCCAAGAGAGTGCTGATGTAGAAAACATGTATTGATTAATTTGGTAGTACTAAGGGAGAGACTTCCTAATTTACCTTTGATGGTTGAAAGGGGATAAGCTTTTTGCACTGTTTCTGCAGGCTTGGAAATATTTCAAAAGAAAGACAAAATGCTCAAGAAACCCAGGCAAGAAGTATAAGGTCATAATATCTCATTCCAAATTTCCAAAAGGAAGCCTATTCATTCTGGTCGGGGTGGGGCAAGGGGAGGGGGGACAGTCCAATTCTTTACAAAGATCAATCCAATGACATCGTGATATCATGGAGGAGGGTGACAAGAGACCTGTCCCTTTTCCTAACACATTTCACGAGGTCAACTGCCTCTCAGTGATAACTCACTTGGTAACTAATTTACTGAGTTTTCAATGGCAACAGTGAGACCAAATTACACTATTTAATCTACTATGGGCTTGCTGGATCACCTGGTTTGTAAAACAGACAAAAAAAGAGAAAGTTTCTGAATAAGGCTGCTGATGTAGTAGTCTTCCTATACATGCCATAAAACATAGAATTATATACTTTTTAATCCAACCTTTTAGTTTTTGGCCATTGCAAATTGATTATCATCAAATAAATGAGGTGCTTCCTGTTTCAATTTTCAAGCATAACACTAAATGAACATCCAAAAGGTTACAGGTTCACATATTCAATCAAAAGAAACACAAGCTGGTCCTTTGAAAATAAACAGTCCACCCATGTGCTTGACTTCTGGATTTTGACTCTTGGAAATTGTCCTGGCATTAGCCTAGCAAGACCCTGGAGCTTCATTTTGCGAAGCAGGAGGCACCTTCTAAAACAAAGGACTTTATGTGTCAGGTTTTAAAGGCAGCTACCATAAGGGAAAACAAAAGAGTTAAAGAATTAGCTAATGAATTAGCTAAAAAGTTAGTGAATAAAACTGATCATACCAATTTAAAGAGGAAAAACTCTAAAATGAACATCAATAGTTATACTTATGCCACAATAACTATAGCTCCCACACACAAAAAAAACACAATGAAAAGAAACAATGAATATCCAGAAAAGGTTAAAAGAAATTTAAAAAGCAAAAAGTTTCCCATTTGCTTTCTATCAGGAGCACTGTCACCACCTCCTCTGAGTAGCAAAAAGGCGACATCAAACGCAGGCTGACAGGGATGCCAGCACACCCCATGTCTTGTTGGGGTATCTTTCAAAGAAATGAATTTATGTATGCATGAATAATGATTCAAGTCTATTTAAATGACTCCACGAAGTAATTCCACATGACAACTTCTTTCTACCATCAAAATCTACTATATTAAAAAGAAAACTCAAAAAAAATCAAAAAAAAAAAAAAAAAGAAAACTGTGGCTTAAAAACAAGCCCTCAGAAGTCACAGTTTCCAAGGCTACCAGAACAGCTTTGTGCTAAAGCGCATCAAAACTGGACCCCCTAACACATTTGAGTGAGTGTATTTGTTCCCAGGGTAATTATAAAACTGTCTTTTTTCTATCTGCTCTACATAACAATAGTTTATTATATATGGAATCGGCAAGTTAGACATTCATTTTCAGTCTTAAAAAGGCAACATTTGAAATCTGGCTATTTTACCAGTTGTAATGTTTAGCTCTGAAGTATTGAAGGCGTGTCAAGATTACATGGCTCTCTGATCAAGTCGCCAAAAGGAAATAGAGTTTGGTGAAGTTGTGGTGAAATGTAGAAAGTATGAACAACTTCAGTGAGCATTCAGATTCTTCTGAACCAATACATTCTGTTACAAAGAACATGCAGCAGCTGAAGAGAACTCAATGCACAATTTTAACACAATCATTTAATTTTTCTGAGCCTCAACTGAGTCATTTTCCTAATATGTAAGATTGCTACAATGATTAAATAACAATAAAAGCATACAGCAAGCACATAGCAGCATATTTACACACAACACACATTCAAAGAAGTATGAACTAGCCAGGCATGATGGTGAACAGTCCCAGTTAATTAAAGGTTCAGGTAAAAGGATCACTTGAGCCCAGAGTTGAACGATATACAGACACAGGATTTAAAAAATATATACTGAGGAGATGAAGAGAGAAAAGAAAACTAATTCAAGGTTAATAGCTAAATGTCCAGGGCACAGAATATTTGTCAAATACAAAAAGAATATAAAGGTGGTGGCACAGTGGGTACGAGACTCTGCGACATGAGGACTGAGCTCCAGTGCCTGCACACACACATGTAAAAGGCCACGTGTGCCTGTGATCCCAAGGGAATAGAGACAGGACAGTTCCAAGAACATGCAGGTCAAACAACACTCTTCCAGTTCAGAGACAGACCCCATTTCAAGAAATAAGGCTCAGACCCTGCTCTGATCTCGCATGTGCTTGTCTCTAGCCATCCAGGAAGTATTTCCCCGTGTTCAGTCATCAAGGCACTGCTATAGCTATGGCCAAAGTGACTCAAGCTCATTTGACGTCATGATTACATATCCTGCTTTTTGCAGACGTACAGAATACAAGAACTAATGGGGTCGTGGAGGCTTCATCCACATTTCAAAGGAAGACCTGAGAGGCCAAGCAATATATGACAGCATCAAAATTCCATCATGTAGCCCCCAAGATATGTGAAACTGTGAGAGTGAAACTGAAGATGGGATGAATATCCCAGGAAGTTAGTGATGACTGGAACACGGGACCCCTGCCATAGGCAGAGTCAGCCTGAAGAAGTGGGCAGGGGCACTACAAATGGCAAGGTGGTAGGGGCAGTACTCACCAAACCCTTGGGAACTCATAAAGGCTACAACATATCCCAGAACTGGACAGGGAACCATAGGAGCTAATGTTTGCTCTGAAAGCTCTCAGTCTTGCTTTGGTCCAATCCTTCCTCGCTATTTTCCATTTTTTTCTTTTAGTGTGGGAACATGTACTGTGAGCCAATATATCTTGGAAGTATGCAATTTCCAAGTTTCATAAGAGAAAGCAAGAAGGTGCTTCCTTTTCTCTTCCTCGCCAACATGAGTGCCCAAAAAAAGAAATGACTGGAGGCTGAGTTCAGGATTTAGAATTAGGGGTAAGGTAAATGGCTCCTTCAGGCCTAAATCTACCTCTTTTAACCTATCCATTTGCCAAAACTTAACATTAATTGAACTCTACCCTGGGGCAGTTCCTCATGAAGAAACATTCAAACTTCTATTCTGTTTTTGTTTCTTTGGGGCAAAGCTGCTCCTGGAATAGAATTGAAGGAGGACTGACAAAGAAACATAAAAGGCCATACCAAAGTAGATGCTCAATAAAAATGCTGCAAATCACATTTTAAATAACTAAATAGTGTTCTTTTTCTAGATTATTGAATCCTCATGCTTAAATTCTCAACTGTAATGTTCATTACATAGCATGATGTTCCATGACTCATAGGATACCATGTAGTAAAGGTCTCATAATCACAATCATAGGCTGATCATGGGGAAAAAAAAAGCTGTCCAGACTACAGATACAACCTGTTGCAGTTCGCCTGCTGGTTCCTGATAAATGACCATCAGACAGTTTAAGAGAACAAAGGGTTTATCTTCTTACAATAGTTCAGTTACAGTTCATAGTCCAGCTTGATGGGAAAGCATGAGCCAAGACCAGGCTGAGGGAACTGGCCACACCATCTCTACGTAATGGCTGAGAGAGGGACGGTCCTTACTTCCAGACCAGCATGTCCAGCCAAGTGTACATGGATGCCAACTCTCTCGACCAGCTCTCTGTATTTTATTCCACGACCTAATCCCACCCACCATGGGCTAGGCCTTCTCCATCAGCTAGATAATTTCCTGCAGGTTTAGCTCTGGGCTTCACTCAATCACTAATTCTCTACAAATGTGCCCAGAGCTCAAACCCTCAACTGTAGAGTTGACACCGGTGCCTAACTATGACACTTCACCTCTTGTCAACTTGACACAAAAACATAGCACTTTTAAACTGTAACATTCAATCCTTGTCCCTACAGGTGTTATCTTATTTATAATATAAATACATTTAATTTTATTAATTCTAAAGGTCCAAAATTAAAAGTTTTTATAATTTGACTTAAAATGTCAATCATTAAAAGTTCAATTATTAAAATGTTGGAACCTAAAGTCTTTCTTTAAATATCCTAAATAAAATCATTGTGACAATGGGAAAACATCAAGTTAAGACCAAAGTCCAGCAAATCAAATACCACATCCTGTACTTTAATGTCCATCTTCTGTTGCTCATCACGTAGTCACGGAGGTTTGACGACTCTAGTCCCCAGTCTCAGCTCAAAGTTGTAGAAGTAGAGTTCCTCTGAATCTCCACTCGAAGCCACCTTCAGCATACATCCCCTGGTTCTGGCATTCCAAACATCCTCTGGGTTCACCTCTGTAGTTAAAAGCCTCACCTTCCCTTGCAGGAACTCTACGCCTATGATTTGGTGTAAAGCTTTTGCTGCTCTCCATGAATCCCTTAGTAGTACACCAAAACTAGTACCACCTGGGGGATGCTGCCAGATTCTGACGTGAGGTTGAAATGTAGCTTGGTCCACTCAAGCTACAGCTTGTACCAAGTTTTATGTGCTGACGCTGGAAAACCTCTTTCTAAGCAGCCAAACTTCCAAAGGGCAAGAAATGGCTTCAGCTTGGACTTTCAGCCCCTGTAGTGTTTACATCTTCCATCGTCCCAATGCAAAGCACTAGGTTTTCCTCCATTGATGTCCATTTCTCCATCAATGGCAGCTGTTCTGCTGCCTGCCCTTTTCACACCCAGAGCTTCACAGCATCAACATGGCTCTCCTCTATCAAGCAAACCCATCCATCATCTTTGAATTCAACTTCTAAGTCCTTGTACCCTTCATCACAAACTAGGCCCAAACAATTCATGACTCTCTCAGCATTGCTATTTTCCAAATGGCCCACCAAATTCTGTTCAAATGTTTTGGCATCCACAAAAGTCCAAATTTCTCCAACAAAAACATTTGAAATCCTCAAAAGTCACATAGCCAGACTTATCAGCAACACTCCACTTCCCGGGTACCAAATTCTGTTGCAGTCAGCCTGCATGGCTGCTAATAAATGACCATCAAACAGCTTAAAGGAACAAGGCGTTTATTTTCTTACAATAGTCCAGTTATAGCTAGTTCACAGTGTTCAGCTTGATGGGAAAGCATGTACCAACACCAGGACCAAACCATCACCATATAACAGCTGAGAGAGGGACGAGCCTTATTTGCCAGACCAGCATGTATAGCCAAGTGTACACAAGGATGCCAACTTTCTCAACCAGCTCTCTGTATTTTATTCCAGGAGCTAATCCCACCCACCATGGGTTGGGCCTTCCCCATCAGCTAGACAATCTGCTGCAGGTTTGCTCTGGGCTTAACTCAACCACTAGTTCTCCACAAATATGCCCAGAGCACCAGCCCTCAACTGTCAAGTTAACACCTGTACTTAACTATACAGCCTAACAATGAAAAAAAACAATTAAACATGTCAAATGAGAGACAGTCTCCAAAATATCTCCGATTTATCAAGGTCATCAACAAGAAAAGTCTGAGAAACTTTTGACAGTCAAAAGGAGCCTATGAAGACATAATGATTTTATATAATATGGTGTCCCTGATGAGATCATATAAAGGACATCTGAATCAAGTATGGACTTCAGTTAGCAAGATCCAGCATAGGTTTACTAATTGTAGTAAGTATATCATACTAATAAAACACATTAAAGACAGGAGTGTGTTGGTGAGATCCTCTGCCAGTAAGTCTGGTGACCTGAGTTCAAGGCCCAGAACCAACAGATGGAAGAAGAGAACCAGTGCCCAAAGGTTGTCCTTTGACTTTCACATGGACACTGTGGCACACATATGCCTGCGTGTAAATGGATGACAACACACACACACACACACACACACACACACACACACAAATAAGTAAATAAATATTACAAAAAAATAAGGCATGTAATCTATAAAAAAATCTGTGCTATCTCAGTATTGTTTCTATAAATCTAAAGTGGTTTTAAAAATTATAAATCTATAAAAACACTAAAGGTATTTTAAAATGTCAGAAAATGCATTTGACACAACAGCAGCAGCCTGCTAAAGTTCCAAGCTAACTTTGAAAAGAATTAATTTTTTTAAAAAACCCATAAAATAAAGAACAGTAATTTGTCATAACATCGACTCAGAATGCTTACACCACCACTGTGAAAACTCAATCCTATAATCTTACTGGAAACTAGCCACCAAAACCTAACCAACAACCTTTCTGACTTAAACAAAGGAGCTTGTTTTCAAAAATATTCTGGCAGACTGTACGCAGGCCTAGCAGAAACCCAGGGACCCTCTGCGGGATCAGCTGCCTTGCTTCTGCCACCAGGTCCCTTCCTCAGGAGCTCAGTTAACAGGATGTTCTTTAAAATACCAATCTTATCATGTAATTCTTCTCCAGATATTTCTGAACTGATGTCAAAATTCAAGTTTGGAGACCTTGAAAACCCAGCAAAGTGGCCCATCTCAAAACACTGGAGGAAGGAGGGCCGCAAGGGAAAGTTCCCTGTGTCAAGTATGCCAAGGTCAGAGAAGGAGCCAAACCCCAGAGAGCCCTTCTCCTCAGAAGGGCTCAAGAAGCAACTGATAACATTTTTCACGGCAGGAAGATATATTACCTTGTATGTTAGGCAACTTCATACAAACTCATGTGCACACCACTCCTAACACTCTAGGTTCTATAATATAAATGCCAAGACTTCTGAGTCTTTATACGCAAACATGATGACTAATCACAATGAAATGGCAATCATCACCTGTGCTAGTTAGGTACCTAGGCGTCAACATGACAACTTCAGGCTAAGCTTTGAGCACAACTGTGAAGAACTGATAGTTAGGGCCAGCCTTAAGCAAGTCTACAGAAAGACTATCTAATAATGTGGAAAGACACGTCCGTAATGGATGAGCCCATACTGTACAGGTAAATAAGGTAGGAACTGGTTCAGTACTTTTGACATACTGTGGCAGCCTTGAGTCTGGCAAGAGAGGTTTAGCCTTCTCTCAGCAATCTTTGTACTTATGGTGTGGCCAGTTCCCTAGGCTCCTGGTATGGTATGAACTCTCCTGCCAAGCTGGATTATAAACCACAATAGAGACGACACACCTCTACACTTTTTAGCTTCCAAACTGCATCACTTCAGAAGGCACCTAAAACCTACCCAATGTAGGTAGCAAGCATTGTAAACACAGAAAATGGCACACTGTCATCTTAAGTGAGTCCATCAGCTTCCTTATTAGTAAAAATTAAAAAAAGAATAAATATATGAAAGAAGAAGACAATTCCCAAAAAAACCAATTCCACAAGTTTTCTCTAAGAATGAGATGAGATAAGATAAAATACAGGAAAAATTACCCAGCAGACAGCACATGCTTAATAAATGTGTCTTGCTCATACTGCTAATGCTCAAATCTGCTTACCAAATTAACTGTTCAAAGACAGCAACTACATCCCCCAAATCGTTCCCTCTCCAGGCTAAATGTCTTCTACTCTCTATCAGTACTAGTACTTTTATATAGTCTGCTTTGAAACCATCATTATTCTATTCAATTCTCCTACTCTTTTTCATCAAAATAACACAAAACATTCAAATATGATCTAATGTGCACCAAGTTCAAAAAGTCCACTGGCTCCCCTAACTGGATGACATATTCTAACTAGTGCAACACAGACCATCTTAGCCCCTTTCTCAATGCTGCAAAGCGAATGCTTGGCTTACCCTGAATTTTTCAAAAATTAATACCCACAAACTATTTAAAAATAGGCAATTCCACAGCAAGCTTTACATTTGAATATCATTAGAATAAAGAATTGTGGAAGGAGAAAACCAGGGCTACATGGAAAAGTCATTGTACTTTCATTTTATGTGCTATGACTTTATGCTTTGATAGAGACCAAATTTAAGGAATGGAAACCTGAAAACAGAGAGAAGTCAACTAAGAAAAACTCAGTGTGTCCCGTCACTCTGTATTCATTCGACAACAGGAAAGACCAGAGGGCCTTAAAGTCAGAAAAGAGGTCATCAGCAGACTTAATGTGCTACTGGCAGCTCCTTCGGGGGAGGAGCATCTTAAGGATGGGGTGGGGGCACCAGAAAGCTTACCTGAAAGGTTCTACGGCAGGAGCCCCAGAGATACCTGGCCCACTTCATACTTGGTGTACCACTGAGCAGTCTAAACAGGGCGCATGTGGTGTGGAGAAGTAATAATGACACAGCCATTGTCGCCTGACAGGTCTGCGGCTTTGCATGACTTGAATAACTTGGAACCAACATGCTTGGCTCTCCCAAACTTCATAAAATAGAATTATAATCGAAGAGTGGCTATTATGAATACTATAAAAATATAGATGCAAAACTTTTAGCACTGAATGCTTTTCATACTTTAGATGCTCAAATGTTACTTTTCTTTCTGAACCCCTGTGTAAGAAGCCTTTTATAGAAAAAAGAATTCTGACATAATTAGAACTTAAAATATTTAGAAATTTATTATTAACATCTGAATGAAAGACCCTTTACATGCTGGATCTGTTCATTTATTCTACTAGAATGTAAGTCCCTAAATCAGAACCTAGCTTCTCATGTTAATAGAATATTTCCAAAATCAACTGTAGGAATAATGCTATTACAAAATCTACTCTCAACAGATTAACATGTTGAATTCTATATTTTCTTCACAGGTGAAACATTCACCTTTAGAACAAAGGTTGTCCAAGAGCCAGATGATAGTTGATGTACACAATGTATTAAATCTCCTGAAATCTCTTGTCAGTTCTCTTAATAAAACTGCATGTAAAAATAAAGCTAAGGGTGGGGTCGGTATTTAATGGTAACTGGTTATTTTCATTGGAACAGACACAAGGGTGAAATCACTAGCCCTTGGAAAGCTGCCTCTGAACATGCCTGGCACCAGTGGAAGTTAAAGGCAGCGGTGAGGGCTGTGATGCTCAAGTCTTAACGTGCAGTGACAGCTTTAAATAAAGTGGTCTTAGTAAAGTTAACTCTTCGAATCAAGCCAGAACTGAAGGATGGGGGCAGAGACAGGGAACATGTCTATGGCAGAAGACAACTCATGTGCCTAACTGCCCTCAAAGGCAGTTTTCCTTTGAAAGTGCACTTTCCTTCTTTACACTGATTTTATTCTTTATTCAGCATTTTAATAACACTTGGAAAGTAAGTTTTGTGCTGAGCCAAGAATCCTGCACATTGTTTTGGGAAGGACTCATGAAATTAACCCACTATATGTTCTCATTTTATGCTCAGCATCCTGCAGAAAGCACTTTCTAGAGAAAATGGATCCGGCAACATGAATAGCTTGTAAGTCTTAATTACAATCTATGAACTCAATCAGTAAATCTCAGCTCCAACTTCATTTATTTCCTAAGTGGGAGTTCATTGAACTTCGTAATTTCTCACTAGTAAGTTCTGTCACCAAAATGAAAACTCAGATGTCTTATACTAAAAAATATATTATACAAATGCTAGTTAAGTTCCTATGCTTAAGGGGAACACAAGAAAGGGTTCAGGGAAATGCCACAGGGTCCTTGTACGTCATCGGAGAGGAGGACCAAGAGAAGAGTTAGGCATATACAATAAAAGACTCTCTGGGAATTGGGGGGGAGGCACTGGGAGACAGGGAGGGAGAGAAGGGGAGCAGGAGGTTCAGGGGGAGGAGGAGGGGGGGAAGGAACTGGTGTACCTATTAAGTTTGTATGAGCAGAAATAATAATAAAAAATGTTTAAAAATTTTTAAAAATGCTAGTTAATTAGTTTTGAAAAGGCAATTAACAATCAACCATTTATTTTAGTTGATGCAAAATTTAAGCATCAGAAAACATCTTGCCCAGTAAGCATTGATATCAAAAAGTCTAGTTGAAAACACTAAAATGCATTCTGAACTGAAATGAAAGATATCCTGGGACTTACTGATAAGATTAAGATAATTGTAAGATAAAGCTTTATGCATTGCTATAGTATTACCTTTGAAAAATCTAAAGGAAATAAGTGTTTTCTTGTCAGAAATCAACTTGCCAACAATAAGCCAGGGAGAAACAGGAAAAATAAACAGAGCAGTCATCACTAGTGGGACAGAGACCCACCTTTATCAAAGCACCTGAACTGGATGACTCAACACTTAAATCTTAAGCCTCCAAAGAACCCCAAAGCCCCCAAATCAATTTGGCTGTTTCACATGGTAGTGATGACTATTAGCAAACACAATGTTAACCACTAACTGTGCTCAAATACTATGCTGACACTTCCAATAACTGGCTTAATCTTCCCAACACTCCTGTAAGTTGATGCTATTATTCCAATCATTTTACAAACTGGGATCACAAATTGGTGGAAAATTCACAATTTTGTGTGCATGTGTATGGTGTGTGTGTGTGAAACGATAAATTTAATGAGAGTTACAATAGCAGAGGAAATATAAAAGCAGCTACATTACGGAAAGAAAAATCTCTTTCCTCTAGCAGCCATTAACTACATATATATAATATATATATAATCTTGGAACTAGCATGGTGAGCTCCTACCCCAGCACCCATTAACTGCCTATAAATACTGGGAAGGGATGAGACCCATGAGCCTTTGCCCATTTCAAGATGGAAAGGTACAAGATCCAATCTTGTGGAAGTCCCCTTTCATAATCACAGATGTTTTCAGTTCAAAAAGGCAACAGCCATGACCACACTACACCACAACACTCCACACATTCTTCTGGCTCTCACAATCTTTCTGGTCCCTCTTTCACCATAACTCTTACAATTCATTTTAAGAACTTGGGAGAGATGAATATTTACCTCCCTTCCTCCAAACTACAACAAATAGCACAGGAATGACCAAATGAGATTAACTAATCAGTTATAAAACATCAGGACACTGATAAGCCTTATTATTTACTTGAACTATACATAAAAGAAGAATACTAATGATGAAAAGGCATTTCAAAATATTCACTATTTCTTATCAAAACACCCAGCAAATAGAAATAATTATTGGAAATACTTTTTAAAAAATATTTATTTATTTGTTTGTGTGTGTGTGTGTGTGTGTGTGAGAGAGAGAGAGAGAGGACACTGTGTGTCTCAGTGGAGGACCAAGAGTGACTTCGGGAATCATCCTGGATTGCTTTTACCTCCTTGCTTCGTTCTGGGTTTACAGGCTCCGCCCACCAAGGTCAGAAGTGCAGGCTTAAAATCTGGCATTTTTATGTGGGACCTGGGATCCTAACTCAGGACCTTCTGCTTATGAGACAAAGTCGTAACCCCTGAGTTATCTCTCCATCCCTACTTGAAATACTTTTGAAAATTAACAAAATGGGGTAGGCAAGATGGCTCAGTAGGTAAAGATGCTTGCTGGACAAGCCCAACAAACTGAATTCAATCCCTGAAGCCCACTGTGGAAGGAGAGAACAAATTCCTGAAAACTGTTCTCTGATTTGGCACATACAAACATACATACATATATATATACACATATTACAAATAAGCACACTAATAGACAAAATATTTTTCAATTAAAATATTCTATAAAGCAAAATAATTAATACATTTTCAATTAAAATAAGAAAATAGGATTCTCATTATCACCATTCCTTTTCAACATTATTCTGAAATTTCCACAGGGTTTACTAAGATAGTAAGATTAGACAATCAGTATAAATATTAGAGGAAAAAACAGTCAGTCTATCCTTTAGTCCCTCAATTTTTTTTTAATTTTGAGATAGAATCTCAACAAAATGGCCTTGATCTCCCAAATCACCACTACACTCTTCAAGTCTATCCCTTTACTAAGGATAATATTTATACTAAGAAAAGCAAAAGAGAACTTTCCTCAGAAAATAAGAAGGCAAGCACGATGTTTACAGCCTGTAAGAGTGAGAGCAAAATAGTCAAAAGTAGAAACTGCAAGATTTTCTTAAAACTATAGTTTCCTCTATGACAGCAGTATGTATGTAAGAACAGAAAAAGGAAGTCACAAATTGCACAAGATAGGAGGAGTATTTTCATTCAAATAATGAAAAATTTTTAAAAAATCATTTGGTATAAAAACTATGACACAGGCTGAAGAGACAGCTCAGGGTTTAAGATTGCTTCACAAGCAGAAGGACCTGAGTTCAAATCCCAGGAAAAATGCCAGGCAGAAATGGTGGCAGCCTGACTCCTGGCTCTGCAAGATGGAGTCTGGGAAATCCCAGAGAGAAGCAAAAAGGAGATAGAATTAATCCAGAATGATTCCTAAAATCACCCTTGGTCCTCCACAGAGGCACACAATGAATGCCCTTTGACACACACACACACAAATAAAAAACATAAAATAAACTATGGCATACTTAAGAAAAAATTTAATAGAAAGGCAAATAATCACATAAAGAAAGTTATAAACTATTACCAAAGGAATAAAATACAAAATGTCTGAACAAAGAAAGACATTCCATAATCTTGGATGGAAATACTAAGAGAGGAATTATCATTCTCCCAACATTAATATAAAAATTCAATTAACAAAAATTTTTCATTAAAATTTCAATAAGGTTTTCTGTCTTAATAAACATAAATTACATTTTTATTATACCAAAGCAGAAAGTTGTGAAAAAAACAGCATGAGAAATAGCAAGGAGAGCACTTGTTTTACTTGATGCTAACACATGACAGGAAAAAAAAAACTAAGTTAATCTGAAAGATGCAACAGACAGAAATAAGAAGGGGGGAAAAAGAGTCTGAAAACAGATACATGTCAATTTTACTGCTGACAAATGTAATATTTAAGTTCAAGAAGAAAAGGTGCCAGCACATTAGATTTATCTTGTAAAGAAATTAACTTCTACTTTACAAGATATGGAGTACAACTCAGGACAAATTTCAAATAATATCAAATGTATACTATAAATAAGATACTAAATAAAATATTATAAAGACAATACTCAAAAGACAATTTAGAAAATATCTGTAGAATCCAGTTATACAAAAGACTTCTCAAACATGAGTGGCCAGAAGTTATGAAAGAAAAATAGAATCATGCAATATAAAAAACATAAACTTCTTTTTGGAGACAGGATCCACTACACAGACTTGGCAAGTCTCAAACTCATCAGCTTCCTGCTGCCACTCCTAAGTGCGGGGTTACAGGTGATGCACCACAACCAGACCAAATAAAAACGCACATGCAGAGTGCCATCAATGAAGACGTAACTGACAAGTGTGGGGAAGAGATCTAGGACTCAGAAATGTGTAAGAAAACTGCAAGAAATTCTGTCTTAAACACTTAAGTATATAAAATCAAATTTATACAATATGCTAAATGACTAACCAACTCAAGAAAAGACATTCACTTCCACCTTCATCTCAAACTAAGTGTTTGTACCAGACTAACAAAAAATAAAACATGGAGGTATCATTTGTACTCATCAGATTACAAAAAAAAAAAAAAAAATCACGATACCTATTGTTAACAAGGACTTGGGGTAAAAGGTAGTAGCATCAAATATTGTTAGTGTCCTCTGAGAAAACAATCTGCTATCCAATAAAACTGTACATGCCCTTTGACTCAAAGCCACTCCTAGGATCTTGAAATAAAAGCTCTAAAAACACTGAATTAAATGTGTTGTGTGTGTGTGTATGTGTGTGTGTGTGTGTGTGTGTGTGTGCGCACGCGTGTGAGTGAATGCACGCATGTTTTATAGTACTGTGTATACTGTGTATACTGACAAAACAAATGCTAAATAACTGGAGGCAGGTAATATTAAATGTTATTCAAAGGCTGAGTAAATAGGGCTCAGCTCACCATGGATTATTATTAGGCCATTACAAGAATGAATTGTAGGAGCTTGTGTATGGAATGTTGAATAATAATACCAAGATGGAATACAGGAAAGAAATCTATATAAGAAGTGGGCCTGACAAGAATGAGAGGGAGATAAGAGAGAGTGGAGGTTGGGGCTGGAGAGATGGCTCAGAAGTTAAGTCTCTGCCTTGCAGGCAGAGGGTCCTGAGTTCAGATCCTAGATCTCACATACAAACACAGAGCCTGTGCTTCTGGTCCTGGTGGGTGGAGCCTACGAATCCCGGGGCAGAGCAAAAAGGAGGTAGAAGCAGTCCACAATGATACCCTAATTCACCCTTGGTTCTACACACACACACACACACACACACACACACACACACACACACACAATTGAATAAATAAATAAATAAATAATCTTTAAAAAAGAGAGAGAGTGTAGGTGAGTGATTAGAATGCATTATATAAATGCACAAAGTTATCAAAGAGCAAATTCAATAAAAATGAAAACCAAGATGAGAATCATTACTGCACTACACTTTCCACTCCAACTTTGTGAAGTAATAATAATTAAAACCACACACACACACACACACACACACACACACACACACACGCACACACAAAATGACATATATACAGAGACCATGGGAATAAAACAGATAAGATGAAATAGAGAATAGGTGACTAGGAGGGTCATTTGGACAGATGTTCTGAATTTGGGTGGTTTTTTGGCAAGGAATGGAAGAGAAGGATTTTAAGGAGAAGAAAAGCCAAAAAATGAATGAAAGTAGGTGGGGGGACCACCTAAATTATACCAGCATTTATTTAAAACAATTTTGGGGGAAAAAATGTGTGTGCACCATTATGTATATAAATGTAGATATATTCATAGACGCAGAGAAAAAAAGATAGATAAATAAAAACCGTGTTGTGATACATAAATCCAAATGTTGTTAACCTAAACATACATTAAATAACAAAACTTTTTTCTAAATTCTAATTAAGAACTTTTCTAAAACTTATCCCTTATCCCTGCCCTCCTACCAAGGCTTAGTAATCAATCTTCCATCTTACTGGCCATGTGACATCAGTCAGGCTCAATGGGACAATGTGCACATGGAGCCTGGCTGACAGTAAGCAAACTGATGTCTTGCAAACCTACTCATCGTGGGCCTGGCAGGTCTCTCCACCTTGCTGACGGTTAAAAACGGGCAGCAAAAGAGCATTCTGTGCCTGACGGATGAAGATGAGTGTGATATCCAAAGGGAGGAAGTCAGCGCAGTCACTCGCCTCTCACAAATGACTTCTACTACCTCCTTTAAAGGGGACATTCTGTACCATGGTGCTGAGCAAGACTGCGTAAGAATCCAAACACAATGATTACACAGCAGCACACAGCTAATGGTTATCACTAGCGGTGCTCCAGAACCCGAGTACACTGCAGACAGAGCAGGCCCTGAACTTTGGCTTCTTGCTGTCAGTGTGCCTATCTTAACAGTAATCCTCTTAATTCCTCTTCCAACTTACTTAAAATAAGCACACAGAGCCTACAGTTCTCTATGAGCAGAAAAGCAGGACTTTCACTACGCAAGCTTGGTGATACCTTTGCATCCCAGGAGTTCTGGGTGAGCTCACCACCTAGGAAGAAATGAACTCACAGCGAAAGCAGCCATCACATCCATGACACAGAGATGATACATGCAGCTACACCCTTGTTCCATCGACTCTGTACTTTCTAACATCACCCAAAGAATAGTTTACTTGCTATTAAACAGCTAGCTCCTTTCTAAGTTATGATGTTTACCAAGGAGGCGAGGGGAATTTGCTTTGGGAGGAACAAATGAAAATCACTTAGTAAACCTACCTCAAAGGGTAAGATTAAAAGAAATTCCTAAAAGCCTCAAGATGCTCAGGAAGGGCAGGGAGAAGAGAGGCAGCTGGAAGTTCCTGACTTGACTGGGTTTTCAACAGTTTTTAGACAAAAGTCCAGAAGAATTTCTACAACTCTCATTTTAACAGGAAGCACTAACAGAAACAAGTAGGCTTCAGCCCTGTCGTCTCAAGAACAGCTCCATTAGATCAACAGGAGCAGCGTTTCTATGTGCTTCATGTAGCAGTGAGTGAGGGCAGAGGGCAGAAAACTAAAAAGGGTCACAAAAAGGTGAAAGCAGCTTCAAGACAGCAGTGGGTAACAGGACACATCACCTGCATCACATGCTGTCAAGTGGATGGCAGGCTTCTGGGGAGGAAGTATAAGTGGGCAAGGAATAACAGAAGGGTGGGAAAGGAGGATCAACTAAAAGAAAAAATCTATGAAACCTTTTACCTGATATGCTAATGAAGAAGAGATTACTTAGGCAATCAAGAAAGAGCCCAGGAAAACAAACAAAAGAAAAGAATAGACAGATGAGCCTCCCTAGCTAAGATCCAAGAGGACTTATAACTAATTAAACAGATCACTGACGGAAGAAAGTGAGGAAAAAACAAAATGGCTGAGCCTGGGTGACCGGGATAGCGCTGGTATCGTTAGACAAAAGAAGCGAAAAGGAAGAGGCTGAACCAGTGAGTGGCTCTGGCCATGCTGGGGTTGAGGCTCCTGGAGGACATGCAAGTGTGAAGGCCCAACTGTCACTGGAACATACAGAGCGGAAGCCCAGGAGAGGGTCCAGCTTCCAGGTTTACAGCACTTTGAAGGGTGGAGGGAAGAAAGCTGACAGGAAAGAGTGCTGAGGAAGAGGAAGAGGCCCATGCAAGAGCCACGGGCCTCCAACACTTACCCAGAGTGTTGGAGAAGAAGACAGGACGTGTAAAAAATCCCTTCAGTGTCATTAATGAGAAGTCAAACTTGAATAAAATGTTTTTAAATTATGACTGTTAAGGATTAATAAAGGTAACTTTGACAGCAGCAGAAATAAACATTAGAACTGTGGAGGAGTTGGAATGAAGCTGAAGAGTGGGAAAGCCAGCGGTCACAAGAAAAAGGATCTCTGGCCTAGAAGGGTAAACTATGCCCACGAGGAGGGAAGCAAAGGAAAAGAGCTATAATTCAGTGAGTATTACTAGATGCCAGGAGCTGTGGTAGGGTGTTCCAAACATCTTGCCTTCTTTGACACTCCCACTATTCTTGACAGTGTGACACAAATATTATGTCCATTTTACAAGACTGAGACATACCAAAATTAAGTAAATTGACCGAAGCCTTGAGCCCAGTGTATCTACATACAACAGTTTTCAGATTAGAAGCCTAAGTCTCCTATAACTCCACATATATTAAACTGGCAAAAGCAATACATTTCAAAAGGGGAAAGAAAAAGAAACCAAAAGTAGGAAGAAAAACAAAACAATTACCCTTGTGGCACTAGAAAAAAGCTCCATTTTTTAGAAAATACAAAAGGAAAAATGAAATTTTTAACACCAAAAACCATCCTCCCGCCCCTGACAGCAGCAGCAGTGCAGTGCAGCCAGGTCCAGCCTCGCCCTCGCTCTCTCCAGCTGTCACCAGTTAGAACCCAACTTGCAAACTCACCTCACCACTTCTCCTCTCTTAAAACCATTCCAAAACACTAAAAGGATTTAAAAAGAGAAAAAGCAAAAACTAGGAAAAAAATTATCTAATAAATCTACACTCTTCCAATTAGAAGTTATTTTTAATAAAACATGATTTTGTAGTACTTTATAACACTACTTAGAGCTCTACAGAAACTCCCAGTTTTCAAGCCCCCAATGGTAGAGTGAAATTTCAAATGCCATCCAAAGAACAACATTGACACCTTGTGGTGAGTGCTCTCAAGTATCACATGAAACAAAGAACAAAGTAACTCCTAATTGTTTTGTACCTGAAACAAGCCTTTAATCCAAGGATTTGCAACAGTTTAACAAAAAGTTCAGCAAAAAGCTAAACTATCATACACTACAGATAGATGTGGACAGAGCTGTATCCACACCTACCTTAGACAATGTGCTTTCAAGTAAAATTATAGATCAGGTGCTAAAATGTTATAAACCAGACTGGAAAGCTGGTTAAGACTCACAAGAAGGTCCCGAGTTCGGATCCCAGGTCACACATAAAAACGCCAGGCAGAACTGGGGGTCCACAGTTCCAGTCCTGGTGGGCAGAGCCCGGGAAATTCCAGAGCAAAGCAAGGAGGTAGAAGCAATCTGGGATGATTCCCTAAGTCACCCTTGGTCCTCCACAGGGACACACAGTGCCCTTTGACACACACACATACCAGATAGATGATAGATAGATAGATAGATAGATAGATAGATAGATAGATGATTGATTGATAGATAGATAGATAGATAGATAGATAGATAGATAGATAGATAGAATGAATTTAAAATTTTATAAGCCAAGAACCAGAAAATGTACATATGTTTAAATCTCCCCCATCCAAGGACAGATTAACTAAGTAGAGGAGAAACAATAAACAGTTTAAGTGATAGACACAAGTTTCCCAGCAAGCATTTCATATTTATCATGCAAAAAAGCAAGGGGGGACACCTGCAGGAAAAGCTCCTTTGACCAAGCAGATGACAGCATGACTGTCCGGAGAACTAGTAGAGAACATTTGCTAACTTGGACGAGTTCCACCTGAAGTCTCTAGGTGAAGTCTTGATTCCCTCAGTTGGTGTAATTTGATTGATAAGCAAATACTTATCCTGGTTTGGAAAAAGTGGATCTGTGTTATTAACTATGAATGAATTACCACAATGGTGATGAGAAAACCATGGGTCTTATTGGTTTTTTTGAGACAGGGTCCCACTACATAGCCCAGGCCCACCTGGAACTCATCATTCTTTGGCCTTGGCCTCTCAGGTGCTGGGATCACAAGTAAGCAGCACAGCAGCTGGCTCAAACTCACTCACATTAGTAATTTGGATTACTAATATACCCAAGTAATCTGGATGGTGCCCTAGAAATACAACATCCAAGAATCAAATCATTGCAACTGAGTAACTACCAAATTAGCCTGATGATTTTTTCATCTTATATTTTTAAAGGGATTTTCCAAATTTTTTTCCCAACCATATACTAGGTAAAATAGACTTTCTAACTACTATTCTAGGAAGGAGAGAGCAGGAAAAGGATTCTAGAAAAGATACTTGTCAGAAACTTTCAAACCAATCTCCAATCTGCTTTTCTTCCTTAGACAAACCCTTCTACACTTGTTACAAGCTTAAGACAAAGGCCCTGATACTTGATGGGTCAACATAAGAAATTTCTAAAGGGACTAGAGAGATGGTTCAACGGTTAAGATTCTGCCTCACCATGATTCTACACACACACACACATACACACACATACACATGCATGCACACATACATGCACACAGGCACAACTGAATAAATAAAAAAAAATTAAAAAAAAGATTCTGCCTCAAAAGCAGAAAAGCCTGAGTTCAGATCCCTGAACTCTGGGAAAATCCCAGAGTGAACCAAAAAGGGGAGTAGTAGTAATCCAGGGTGATTCCCAAAGTCACCCTTGGACCTTCACAGTGACAAACAGTGCCCTCTGATACACACACACACATTCACACACACAGCAATAAAAAAAAAGTTTCTAAGAAAACAGTGGCCAGGAACACACAGATTTACAACATCACCACTCCCACCACAGGAATCAGAAAAATTAAATGAACTTGGTAAAGAGGGACGATCAGAGACAGAAGCATGCTCTTTATTTTTATGTTTTTGTGTAGGGGGCTAAGGATTCAACCTGGAGCCTAGCAAATGGTGGGGCAAGCACTCTTCCACTGAGTTACATCCCCAGCCTCAGTCTGGACCTTCCCTATTATGCAAAGTCTCTGAGCTGTCAACATCCTTTAAAACATTCCTCTGTTCTATGATGCTATACTACCTCAAATCCTTCTCTTCTCCTTGACTTGAGGTTGGTTTTTTTTTTTTTTTCCTTTAATTCCACAGAGTTGCTCTGATAAAATCCCACAATCTCAAACTTAGAAAATGTTTCAGACTGGAGGCAAGATAACTCAGAAGACAAAGGTGCTTGCTGCGCCTGAGTTGGATCCCTGGAACTCACATAGAAAGAAGAAGCAGTAGAAACATCTGTAAATCCAGCATTTCTCTATGGAGACAGGAGACAGACAGGAAATTGCCAGGAAGCAATGCCTGCAGCCTGGAGAATGCAGTGCCGCAGCACAGTAACACAGCAAAGTGGAAGGAGAGAACCGACTCCATAAAGCTGTCCTCTGACCTCCACACGCACAGCATGTTCCCCCCTCCCCCCACCGTGTTACACACTTGCACACACACACGCACACATACACAAGTACATGAAATTTTTTTAAAAAGAAAATAACTTTAATTGTACCCTGCCATCATTTCACTAAGGAAAACAGGTCAAGAAATGTTAGTAGCTGGTTCACATTTCAAGCTATTTCTGGACATTCCTCTATTCCCAAATTGAACAGACTAAAAAAAAAATGCCTATTTTCATGCTATCTCCACCCTCTAAATAGTAAATCTGTGCGTTCCGTTACATATCCTAGACAGTCAAAACACAGACACCTCTCAAAGTCAAAAGTCATCAAATATATATGGCTGCTTTAGATTCACTGTCCCTTAAGAGTAATTTACACAATCCATATAACCAAACTATGTCATCATATATAATCAGATTCAAGTTTCACAAAGGAAAGGCCAACTTTATAATGCTTATAAATAACTTGGATAATCCTTCTGGACTCTTCCTCTAGTAAATATGTAGAGGATGTCTAATGGCTTGAAATTTATGACGTGTTATGTAAACATCAGAAAAATCCCATTCAAGTCAAATTCCAATCAGCCATCTGTCTGAGTACAGTGAACAATGGTTGAGTGTCGCTGCTAACTTTATTTTGAAATGCATTTATTTTGTAGAAGCTTACCCCTTGGGAAAATGTCCTTGATGACTTACTATGTGTAAAATTAAGCCAAATTTTAAAATCTTTCAAAACTCAGTCTAAACATAAAAATACAAAGCTGAGGCATTTCAGCCCCTGAGTGTGATTTCTTCAAAGCACTTCCGGCCTGCCAAACCTTAGTCCTTAGGATGAAGGGCAGTGGAAGGCTCAGCACCCAGGCTGCTAGAGGGCTCTCCTCAGGAAGCTATCTTGCTAAGATTCTTGATTGTGCTAAGCTTGGCTGAGTGCTCCTTCCTCAGTATAGCAGAGGGTGCAGGTCCTGATTAAAATCACTGGCTTGAACCACTCTTTCTGGCTGTCCAATCACAGAAATTGGCTTTTCAAAGACTTTGAGAAAGAGACAAATGTAAAACACATCACTGCAGCCACAAAATGAATGAGGCTTTTCCTATGAAATGCTAAACCTGAGCAACAGCTTTGGGAGCTCCTATACATTCTTTCACATCAAAGTGTCACAAGTGTGGGGACAAGATTTTTTGGTCTTCAAGAAGACACCAGGGAATTGCTTACCGCAGCAAAGAGAAGACATCGTAAGAATTGCGCACACAGTTCTGGTCCACCTGAAGAATGTTCTTCTGAGCATTTGAATAACCCTGCAAGACATTAAGGAAGAAAATCAAAATGAAATAAAACTCAATCTGTACACAAGTTAATCATTAATCAAGCTTGCCTTTCTAAGTAAATTACTTGAGTAATTTAAAATTTTACAGATTAAAAAGAATATAATTTCCATGTAGTTGACATCTAACCTTTTAAGCAAGCGAATTTAAAATAATTTTTTTTCTGACAGTTTCCCACAGAAACAATGTTTCACATAATAAATTGTGGTTAAACTTTTTCCCAGGGAAAAACATCAGAAGTCCCTTTAACATATAATATATCTGAAGAAGAATATTAATATAGTTTAAACTCTGCCACTACAGATAGTTTATAACAAGAATTTAACACAATAAGAACAGACAGGGAATTTTGTATTTAAGAAAGGCAACATTAACTGTGTTAAGGAAAAAAAAAAAATCCAGAAGCTAGGGATATAGCTCAATTGGTAAGAGTGTTTGCCTGGAATACACAAAGCCTGAGTGTGAACCCCAACACCCATCAAAGTAGATGTGGCTGTATAATCAGCAGAGTGTGCGTACACATGCGCACACACAAAATGCTTACCAAAACCCCTGTGGCATCCACTGAAATGGTGATTAAAGATACTCAATAAAAGAAGTGATAAATGAAAAAAAAAGAAGTGATAAATGAATAAGGATGTCAAATGAGACAATATCTAACACAAGATGAGGTGGTGATGGAAGAAATGAACAACAAAAATGGTAGAAAACAAATATCAACATTGGCAGAAATCCATCTGTATTTCTACTAATTGTAAGTGGATAAAACACTCCAAATGAAAGACAAACTATTGGGATCTTCTTTAAAAAACATATTACATGGTGTCCCTAAGAGTCTCACTTTGGGAGAAAAACAAATAAATGGAAGATGAGTAGGTAAGCCAGTGTTAGAGAGAGTATTCCGCATACACAATGTCTCAAACCCGATCCCAAGTAAGGGAGGAGGGACATTCCATGTAGAAAGTAAGTAAAAGAAAGCTGATTTGACTACATTAATACCACACAAATAGACTTTAGGACAAAAAGAAGGGCATCATAAAACAAAAAATACAAAGAAGACATTATAAACATATATGCACCTACTAGGATAGAACAAAACAAAGAAGTAAAAAAAAAAAAACTGCCAAAAATAAAGGTGGAACTAGACAGAGACATCTAGGTCCCACTTTCAATAATTGAAACCATGATTAGACAAAAGAAATTCAATAAAAGACGTAAAGAATGTTAAAAGCCAACTAGACTTAAAAAACATTTGCAAAACTTGCCACTCCGCAACAACAATATAAAATTTCTCCTCAAGTTCACATGAATTGTCCTCTGGGATAGATTATATATCCCAAAACAAAACCAATCTCAATATCTTTCAGAAAACTAAAATCATACGAATTATCTCTCTAAGCAAAATAGAATAAAATTAAAATCACTAACATAATTAACATAAATTTGGAAAATTCACAAATGTCAAAGAAAACAAGATGGCCGAGAAAAGGACTCAGTTGGCAAAGTGCTTGCCTTACAAACTATCCCCAAAACCCACATAAAGAAGTCCAAGTGGTGGGGCAGATTGTAACACCAGTATCTGAAGAGGCAGAAACAAGCAGATCCTTGTGGCTCATTGGCTAGCTTTAACTGTGAGCTCGAAACCAAAGACACATGCATGTGCACATGCATGCAAACATACCTGCCCACATATGCACATACATAGGTGCATACACAAAATACATTTTTAAGTAACTTTTAAGTCAAAAAATAAACCACATAGGGGGCTGGAGAGGTGGCTCAGGGGTTAAGCCTCTGCCTTGCAGGTGGAAGGTCCTGAGTTCAGATCCTAAACCCCACATATAGACGCTGGGCGGAAGCAGGGGCGGCCTGCGTTTCTGGTCCTGGTAGGGCAGAGCCTATGAATGGGGGGGCAGAGTAAACAAGGAGGAGGTGGAGGCAGTCCATGGTGATTCTCGAATTCGCCCGTGGTTCTACACACACACATATACACATGTACAATTGAATAAATAATAATATAAAAATTTTTTAAAAAGATTAAAAAAAAAAACACATGGTAAACCATGAAGTACTCTGAGGTTAATGAAAGTGAAAATTTATAAAATACAGTGGAAAAAAGTGCTCATAGGAAAAATTATACTGCTATAAATACCTACATTTATAAAAGAAAAGACAATAGCTGGGTGTGGTAGTATGCTACTGTAATCCTAGCATTTGGAAGGTAGAAAGAAGCAAGAAGTTAAGAAGTCCAAGGTTATCCTCAGCTATATAGTGAAAATGAGAACAACCTGGGCTACATGAGATTCTGTCTCAAAAAAAATTTTTTTAAGTAAAAATAAAGAGTTCAAATCAATAGCCTAACTTTTGGCCTTCAAGAAGTTGAAAATGCAGCAGCCACTAAGCCAAAATTAAGGTAGAGAAAAAAAGCAATAAAGATTCAAGATACATGAAATAAGCAAAGAACACAAAACTATGGAGAAGCAAGTCAAACAGAAATTGTTTCTTGAAAAACAAAAATGGTGTCAAATCTTAAACTAAACTGATCAAAGAAAAAGAAAAGAATCATTCCAGTCAAGAATGAAAATGGGCACATTGTTACACCTGCAGAAATGAAAGGATTCTAAAAGAATATAGAATAGCTAAGTGGTAAGTGCAGCAGTGTAAAAGGCCAGGGGAACTCCTAGAAAGAGGAGACCCAAAATGAAGCAAAGATTTGAATAGACTTATCATGCACAACAGGGTTAAATCAGCAATCATGTGACTAAAATAAATAATAAAAATACAGCAAAAACAAGAAATAAACTTTAAAAAAAAGAATCAAGAAAAAAGCTAGACAATTTGGTATATTCTACAAACCATTTAAAGAAAAAAAACCACTAATACATATCAAAGTATTAAGAGGAAAAAGAGAGAGCAAAGAGGAAAAGTGAAGGTAGTTCTGGTGTTTGAATGAGATCAGCACCACCCTTACAATCAGGCCAAGCAAAGTGTAAGAAAACTGTACACCTACATATTTTGAATAGAAATACAATAATCTTCCATAAAATACTAATAAAATTAATGTAGCCACATATTAAAAGATTATGCCATATTATCTAGAAACTGTTTTTGGACATACAGCACAAAAGAGAGCAAGAATTTGAAATTAAGATTTGTTTATCTGTGACTATAGTAGCCTTATTCACAACTGCCAAGAGGCTGGAAGCAACCCTAGAGTCCATAGACAGTGGGTTAGACAACAAAATGTGGTTTATTCATGTTGGACTTAAAAAAAAATGGAATTCTAGCATGTATTTCAATCTGAGTTCTAGCCAGAACAATTAGGTTACAAATCTAAAGTATATCAAATTGGAACAAAATAAAATAGAACATCTTGTGTTTTTGGATACTGTTTTGGGTATAAACAATACCCAAAGTGACTTACACATTCAACACCTTCCTGTCAAAATTCCTTCAACCTTTTCTGCAGAAACAGATAAACTAAGATGACTCGGGAGGTAAGACACATCTGTAATCCCAGCACTCCTACGGGAAATGGGAGGTGGAGATAGGAGAATTCTCAAACCCTCACAGGCCAATTGGCCTGATATACTTTAGCATAAACTTGTCAAAGAAGGTAAAGGTAAGGACCAACACCATGGTTGTCCTTTGACCTTGACCATGACACACACATGTCAATACTCACATACATGAATATGTTCATGTGCACACATCATATCCATGCACATAACATGCGAAGAAATGGAAAAGTCACTTATCAAACTTCGATGGAATTACAAGATCCTGACAAATATTAATACCAAAAACACTGAAAATGAGACCACTGAAGATTCACACTTTCTGATTTCAAAACTTACTCAAAACAGAATGGTATTATAAAGACATTTAAAGGAAGGGAATATAATTGAGATCCCAGAGAAAACCACACATCCATGACCAACTGATTCTAAGCAAAGTGCCAATGGTAATCAATAGGGAAATAATGTTCTTTTCCAAAAATGGCTAAAACATCTGGATACCTGTCATAGTTAAGCACAGGTGTCAACTTGACAGTTGAGGGTTTCAGCTCTGAGCACATTTGTAGAGAATTAGGTGTTGAATTAAGCCCAGATTATATAGCTGATGGGGAAGGTCCTGCCTGTGGTGGGTGGGACTAGGCCCTGAACAAAATAAATAAAATACTGAGGAAGTTGGTTGAGGAAGGAGGCATCCTTGTGTACACTTGGCCAGACATGCTGGTCTGGCAAGTAAAGATCATCTCTCTCTCAGCCATTACGTAGAGATGGTGTGGCCAGTTCCCTTGGCCTGGTATTGGTGTGTGCGCTCCTGTCAAGTTGGACTACAGACTGTAACTGGGACGATTAGTAAGAAAATAAATCTCTTGTTCCCTTAAGCCAGTTGAAGGTCATTTATCAGCCACCATGCAGGCGAATTGCAACAACAGCTAAATGTGACTAAAGTTGGACCATACTTACCAACATAGAGGGAAATTAACCCCATTAATTAAGACCTAGTAATAAAGCTGTAAGTTTTAACTGCAAAACTACTGGAAAACACAGGGGGTAACTCTTTATCACCTTGGACTCACAACTGGAATCTTAAATATGACACTAGAAGCATGGGCTTTAAAAGAAGTCATTGATAAATGAAACATCAATAAAATTAAACTTTTATGCATATAAGGTATTACAAATGAAAAAAACACAAATAATCAAAAATATTTCATAGCCCACAAATCTGAAAAAAGCCGTAACATCCAAAATATGCTATAACTTAACAATAAAAAGACAAACACCTTAATTTTTAAATGAGAAAAGAACTGGAAGTGCTCAACAACATATCACTAGTCATTATACAAATGTAAACCATACTTGAAGGAAATATTATTACTTCATTCTCGCTAGGATGGCTATAATCAAATTGTAATGATAATAATATCATTATAACATTATAAATAATAATAAAATCCAGAAAGCGCACATTGGCAAAGACCCAGAAAAATTAGCACTCTCATATATTGGTGTTAGAGACTACAAAATGGTTAGACACTGTAGGAAAAAAATTGACAATTTTTTCAAAAAGTTAAACCTAGAACTGTAATAGGGCAGCAATTGTACTCCTAGGTTCATAACGAACACAGGCACTTAAATATTTGAACACAATGTTATAGTGGCATTATTTTGACAATGGTCAGATGGTAGAACAAATCAATGGACAAGTAGATGAAGAAAATGCAATATATGTTCATATATATTCATATAAAGACTGAGAAATATATTTAAGAATATTACTTGTCCTCAAAAGGAATGAAGTAGTGGCATATACTGTATGTGAATATAAAAGCAAAAACATGCTAAATGAAAGAAGCCAGAGGGTTGGAAGAAGACAATATGGAGAATGATTACTTAACAGGTACCAGGTTTACGTTAGGATGACAAAAATATTTTGCAACTTCATAGTGACAGTGGTTACACAATATTGTGAATTCCCAGTGTTCCTGAAATATGTTCTTTAAAGAGGTCATTTTGTGTTGTGTGAACTTCACCTCAACAACAAAAAAAAAAAAAAAAATAGGACTCTGAAGGATGTGTACAATGAGGGCAAATAAGGAAAGAGGAAGCTGGGAGATCAACCTGTTTTATCACAAAAGCTGCCAAACACTTTTCCTAACTACTAAAAATCATGAAAGCCAGATATGGTGACATGCTATAATCCAAGCATTTAGGAAGTAGAGGCAAGAGGAATCCAAGTTCAAAGCTAGCCTGAGTGAGATACAGTCTCAGAAAGTTAAAATATGGAGCTGGCAAAAAAAGGACCAAGAAAAGGACCAGAGTTTGGAGAGGGGGTATGGAAAAGAGACAGATGATCCCTGTAGCTCACTGGCCAGCCTAGCTTAATCAGTGAGTGACCCTATCTCAAAAATAAGGTAGAGAGTGACTAAGGAAGACACCTTATGCTGATCTCTATCTGTCACACACATTAAAAATCAAAAATAAGCAACTTATATAAGTAAAATAAAAATTTTTTAAAGTCAACTTTCATTGACATATGGATTAAAAAGTAATATGCAATAATAGGAAAAGAGGAGTGAACTGAAAACCTCTAAGCCTAGGCATACTCCAATCTGCCTGTCACATCAGGAAAGAAAACTATTTGACTCCTTTGGTTGTCAGTTTTGTTAAAGAGAGATAACCACTAATAAACACATTAATACAAAAGCATAGTTGCGAGAAGTTGCAGCATGCAGAGGTTCTTGATTCATGTCAACATTAGTGTTCTAATGTTACATGTGACACGTGAACACAGTTAATACTGGAAAGCCTGCTGGCTGGGTTATTCTTACCCCCACTTCAAAAGCGAAGAAACTGAGACACCAGGAGGATTAAACCCGAGAGCCACATAGTCTGGCCACTGCCCCTGTCCTTAAGGACCATGCTCAACTTGATGATCTCTCAGACCTTTTCCAGTTCTAAAATTCTGGTCCATGGACATTTAAAGCAATTTAGGACATTATGAAGTCCTTCTGTTTGGGCCCTCATTTAGCAATTAACATTCTTGAAATATACTAAGAGCCTGGCTCTGAATGACATCTAACTTCACCAGTTGTGCAACCCCCAGCTACTCTGATGGAGGTTATAATGGAAGGAAACTGCTTGCTAGTGTCTGGTTATCTGTGTGAGATACCACCGAGTGCTGAAGAGCCCAGGAAAGATTGATACGCACTCAGGACTCTTCTGAAAGCAGGCCTGACGATTCTTTTCCAAGGAAGGGGATAGTCGTCAGTCTATTAAGGGCCTGTTAGATCATTCAGAAGCAGATAATGCTACCTCTCCAGTGAACAGCAGGGCCTCCAGGCAAGTCAGCTGTATTTCTAGATCAATGGTCTGCAAACTTTTTCCATAAAGGGACAGATAGCATTTCTGAGGCTGAGGAATATAGCTCTGTGGCAGAGTGCTTGCCTGGCATGCCCAGGACTCTGGGTTTGATCTCTAGTGGTAGAGGAGAAAAAGATTTTTTAAAAAAAGGTTTGAGTTGATGGCTACAGGGTTAAATAAACTCTTTGCCTCACAAGCTAAAGAGCCTGAGTTTGGATCCCCAGATTCCACGTAAAAATGCTGGGCAGAAATAGTTGGTGGCCTGTACTTACAACCCTGGAAAGCGAGCCTGGGAAACCCCAAAACAAAGTAATAAGAAGGTTGAGCAATCCAGATTATTCCCTCCATAGGCACACAGACACACACAGACACACACACGTACACAGACACACACACACACACACACACACACACACACACACACACACACAAAACTTAAGCTCATAGGTCATACAAAGCATGTGCTGAGTTGTGCTGCTTCCCCCATTCTAGCTCACTGGAGAGGTGGTCTTAAAAATGCATGGAAGCAGTGTTTTAGCTGGCACAGCAGTCGCAAGACAATTCTTATCATCATTAAAACTCCAAAAGGTACACAGGAAACAACTTGACAATGTAACTAAGTATGAAGCCAACAGCAGTACATCTACATTCATTCATTTCAGTGTTTACTAAACACCTAAGTGTAGAGGGCAGCAGACACCAAGCAGACAACTAGTTGAAGGTCCAAGTGAAGTAAATGACACAAGTATCATGAGATGAGTTAGAAAAAAAGGGAGGCTACAACCCTGACGTGATGAAGACTCGCCCAGCAGAAGCAGGACATGAAAGGCTGCAGGGGTGGCAGTCTTCAGGATGGACTAAGCAGCACTGAAAGGCTAAGTAATAGGAAAGTCCCCCACACCGAACGCCTCGGCCAAAGCATGACAGTGGCTAACACAAGCTGCATTCACAGAAAGTCAAATAGTGGTCCAATTTGTTCAGCCTCAGTGATGTGGAAAGTATTTGGAAGTGTGGAGAGGAAAGAAGTGGAGATAGCTGAAAAGATAGTTAGGGAAGTCCAGGGCACAGAAAGCACTGGAAACCAAGTTAAAAAGCAGCGACGGCTTGTGGGCCACCATTAGTGACACTTTTCCTGGGGAGATTTCACACAACCATCTATCCACCCCAGATAGGGATTTGATAATAGCCCAAAGTTGATTACCCAATCTGATGAGCCAATGGGCTGTGTGTATGTGTGTGCGCGCATGCGTGTGCACATGCACACTGAACATGTACACGCAGACCTCCTACACATTCAAAATTCCACATACACACAACATTTGTATTGAGAGCTCAGACTACATCAACGACAAAGGGTGCGGACCAGGCTGGGAAGGGAAGAAAAAGACAGAACTAAACTGGGTACTATGCTGTGAATGTGAACTGGTGGAAAGAAGAATCAGACCTGAAAACTGGATACACACACTCTACGCAACTTCTAAGGGAAGCAATGAAAAATGAAAGAACAGCAAGATTAATCAGAAGAGGTAAGTAAGACAGAGTGGCTACAAACAGTAGAGTCCACAGGCCCGCCAGGAAATGACTGCAGGAATCTGGCCCTTTGGAAAAACAGGTCTGAGCTGGGATTATGACAAGAGCTGGAAACACCGCCAGGCCGACCAGAGCTGTTTAAAGGAAGACACGGGAGTGAGCGCAGTGGCTGCCTGACAACAAGAGCGGATGAAAGGAAGAATGAATCAGGACACACTGCAGACCTGAGGCTGTGGAGTGGCTAAAAAAGATGTGGAAAACTGGATGGAAAACAAGTATGGAGGAAAAAATGACAAGTTCCAGTATAAAGCATAATGATTTGGAAATAATGGTGTCAGTGCAAAACCGGTCAGAAACCACCAAGGAAGACAGAGCCAGAGCCAGAGCCCTGGGTCAAAAGCTACATGACTGACAACGGCCAAGCAGTACATCCCTACACCTCCAGCGACCCCTGTTACAGAAGTGGAACTCGCTCATCCAGCAACCATGTGCTGAGAGGCTGCCGAACCCGGCACAGGGCTCTTCGTGAGGAATGAACTAGAACAGATGCTCCTTTTGTCTTCGTGCAGCTTACAGTCTGGTAGGAAAGAGGGCAATCAAGGCATGGTGGGAAAAGGTGATACTGAGGAAAATGTAGTGTCGGTTGTTGTGGCAGAAGAACAATACAGCACCGACGCCAAATACCACATGAAGAACATCTGAAATCACCATCAATTCAAAGAGATTCAAAGAGAAAGAGATGGTGCAAGATGGTTCTTCTGATCTGACCTGAGGAAAGGGGTGGCCAATGGTACTATTCATGCCACATGAGTACACACATCTCTGAATTACCGAGCACAGGACCCAATTCTAGCTAGATTGGGAATGTGAACTTGAGAGGACACTGAGACAATGCACTGAAGAGACAAAAGGTCCAGTGGAGCTTGAGGTCCAGCTGGAGGGTCCCGCTCCCGATCACCCCTAGCATTACCCAACAATGTCCACCCCACTCTTCTTCAAGCCAGAAGTGAGCATTGTACAGCCCTTCCTTGCCCAACAGAATAGAATAAGAAATAGAAATGTGCAAGGCAAACAAACAAAATCAAGCCAATAACTCCTTCTATTACTTAGGGCACATTTTCAGATGCGACAAATATCCTTTTTCAAAATGCAATATTTATGTGGCTCCTCCTAAAATAGCTACCTGGTAAAATCAACAGGCAGTCCATGATCCTCTGTGTACATACAGATGGATGTTAATACACTTTCGAATGCTTGCCAAGTGTAAACTGAGAAAAACTATGCAAGTATCTCTGTTAAACATCAACAGGTTTGGACATCCTTTGCTCGAGTTCTGATGGAGCCCAGATGCTGGGCTGTAAAGGAGGGAAGGTGAGACCTCTTCTTAGACATGGAGCTGAATGGAGAGGTTCCCCTGCCTGATTTGGGCACAGTGTCAAACATGTTTTTCTCTCTCAGAACAACAGGAGGTAATAAGCAACAAGGATAGTATTGCTCATCAAAGGTATGTGGATCCTAAAATTGAAATTCCTTTTAAAAATTCAAGTGAACAGGGATGAGAGGCTGTGCTCCGTAAGCAATCACAGCCATACTCACACACTCCCAAGCATGCAGCAATCACAGCCACACTCACATACTCCCAAGCATGCAGCAATCACACTCACGCACTCTCAAGCATGCAGCAATCACACTTACACTCACACACTCCCAAGCATTCAGCAATCACACTTATACTCACATGCTAAAGTGTGCAGAGTTTCTTCAAGGTTGCACCACAGCAGTAAGCCAGGAGGGCCCTGGACATCCCTGAAGTGAATACCCATTATACAACAGAGTGGGGACAGGAACAACGTAATCCAAGTGACTTCATTCACTCATGGAAAATTACACACCAGACAAAGTTTACACTAACTCCTACAACCGAAACCTAAGACATGAAGACTGAGAAGGTGACACATTCAGTAAAGTGCCTGCCACGCAAGCATGAGGACCTGATTTTGGATCCCCAGAACCCACGTGAAAGTACCACTGGGGTGATGTTTGGAGAGGAAGGAAGATTCTAAGGATTTAATGGCTAGCAAGCCTAATAAAAATCAGAGCATTAAGTAAAAGAGCCTGTCTCAAAAAATTAAAGTAGAAAGCCAATGAAGATATTGGGTGGAGAAATGGCTCAGAGATCAAGCCTCTCAAAAGCAGAAGATCCTGAGTTTGGATCCCAGATTCCAAGTAAAAACACCAGGCAGAAATGACGGTGGTCTGCACTTCTTGTCCTGGAAAGCAGAGCCTGGGAAATTACAGAGCAAAGCAAATAGGAAGTAGAAGAAATCCAACGTGATTCCCATAATCACCTTGATCCTTCACAGACATACACAGTGCTCTCTGATACACACAGACACACAAACAATAAAACAAACCTAAAAAAAAGAAGAAAAGAAAGCCAGTGAAGACACTACATGACATCAACTTCTGATTTCTGCACAGGCATGAATATACCTATGCATAAACATACATACATATACCCTCCACATACATATACAAATACCACCCCAAAAAAACTAAGATATAACCCCTTCTATAAAGAAGCATGAGCCCTTAAAGGAAGAAAACAAGTACCCAAAGTTAACATAGCTGAGAGGAGACAGAGAGAGCCGCAGGGGAGCAACTGTGACAGCAAGCTACTGGCACTGCTGGACAGGAACAGCTGGAGGATGACCCCCAGCTTGAAGAACAACTTAAAAGGACACTGACTTGTCAGGGGAAGATGGACACGTGCATATAACATAGACATATACATGAAAATGTGAGGGAAAATGAAAAACGAATTCTCTTATTACAAATCTAATGTAAAAACCATCATAAGAACAATTTCCAAAAATTTAAACACCAGGTTGGAGAATGGCTCAGAGATTAAGACTCTGACTCACAAGCAGAAATTCCTGAGTTTGGATCCCAGGTCCCATGCAAAAACGCCAAGCAAAAAAATGGTGATTGCCTGTACTTCTGTCCTTGGTGGGCAGAGTCTGGGAAATCCCAGAGTGAAGCAAAAAGGAGATAGAAGCAATCCAGGATGGTTCCCGAAGCCATCCTTAGTCCTCTACAGGAACACACAGTGCTGACAGACACACACAAAATAAATAAATAAATAAAGTTTAAAAAATTTAAACATGACAAATGCTACACTCTGAATCCCTTGGTGAGGACAAAACTAAAGCTGTTTCTGTTTACTGCTTAAGAATCCAAAACATCATCTATATGAAGGCTCATGCTTGGCTTTCGCTTGCTTGCTATTAAAATGCTCAAAAGCTCAAAAACTGTGCTAAGAAGACAAGAGCCTCCAAATTCATAACAGGAAATGTGGCGTTTTCCCAGATTACTCTCTGGCTTCAATGAAAAGAGAGAAGGGGGACCACACTGCAGCACAAGGATTTATAAATATGAATTACAGGATAAGATGATTTTCCAAACATCTGTCAAAAGTTAATTTGATCCAAGAGAAAAGGAGGGGGAAAGTCAGAGAGAAGCCAAATCCTGTGAATAATGTATGGAGCTTTTGTGGATTTGGGTGGGTTGATGGTCTCATGAGCCTGGCACGTCTCCTCGTCAATAATAAGTACCTGACATTTGTCCTGGGCAGAACTTTAGTTACTCAGTACTGCTCATTTGTGTCTCATGCTGCACAGCTAAGGGACATCGCTAATTAAATGTAGAGCTGGAGACGTGTGACCTGGACATATGAAGGGAAGAAATTCATAGATGTCACGCAGTCACATGGTTTTTAAAAACCAAACAAACTTCCAAAGAAGTCCAACCTAAGTTTGAATCATGAGGCTGCTACCCATGAGCTATGTAAACTTGGGCCAGTAGTTTAATGTCCTTTTTTTTTCCAGTTTACTGTACTTATAAAACAAGAATAACTATCTTGTGCATTGTTACACCAATTAAATGAAAGCACATACAGTATCTAGTAGAACGTCCGACACATTTAAGATACCTGGCAAATGAAAACTAGCAATGGGAGTTTTTAAAAGCTCCACATCTATCCAATGTAATATTCCTCCTAGGACATCACACAGCTCAAGAAGTTCAGAAGTAAGTCTGACCGGGTTTCAATTGACTTGGACACATGGATTTATAAATATGATGCAGGCAGACATTACAAACAGCCCCCAAGGATCTGGCCAACTTTGTTTCCTATTTTGCAATGGGGAGAAAAGGAGATAAACAGAAAGAAAACTTAGTGGAATTGCATAAGCACAAGCTATGTTTACAATTTTCCAACTTTTCCTTGATGATATACTGAAAGACCAACCGGGCCAGTAAGATGGCTCATGGGAAAGGACACTTAACAGCACGAGTCTGATGACTTGAGTTCAACCTCCAGTACCCACATCGTGGAAAGTTACCTCTGATCTTCATGTGCATACTGTGGTGTGCTCACGCCCTCATCCCCCCACATAATAACAGGTATAAAATCCTAAACAGAAATTACACCATATCTAGCTCAATGTTTTTAAATACAAACTATACTTGGGAAACTTCACTCTAACTTCTAAATGTCCTGCTGTGTACAGTGGGAGAGGTGCTCTGCAAATACACCAGAATGAAATAGTTGTCTATTTGATGTCTCAGTCCAGTAGTCAATTACATGAAAATCTTTTAACTCTTCTAGGTTTCAGCCTCTTTCTCCTAAAATGAAAGCACTCAAGCTTGCCCACTTCAGGTGCTGAGCATTAATAACATCAACAGCATTTAATCACAGGTGAAGTCATTCAGTGGTGGTTACAAAAGTACACAGCCAAAAGAAGACAGGCCGATGAGATGGCTCAGAGGGTGAAAAAAAACACTTGCTGCACAATCTTGACAACTTTGCTTTGATTACCCAAAGCCCATGGTGGTAGGCACTGGTCTCCCAATACCCCTGCATGTAGCAAGATGGACAGCAGGGACAGGACAACTGGCCGAAAGTTCACATGCTAGCTAGACTAGCTATTTTGGCAGAAATGTGAGACAGACAGACCCTGCCTAAACAAAGTGGAAGACAAGACCAACTCCTCTGAAGTTGTCCAGTTGTCTCTGGCAACAAATGCAATGGTATTCTGTCTCAATTTCTTTCTTTCTCACAAACAATAATAATAAATTTAAAATGGATAAAGGTTAAAAAGGGAGCTGGAGAGGTGGCTCAGGGGTTAAGCCTCTGCCTTGCAGGCAGAAGGTCCTGAGTTTAGATCCTGCACCCCACATTAGACGCCGGGCGGAAGCGGGGGTGGCCTGCGTTTCTGGTAGGGCGGAGCCTGTGAATTCTGGGGCAGAGTAAACAAGGAGAAGGTAGAGGTGGTCCATGGTGGTTCCTGAATTCGCCCATGGTTCTATACACACACACACACACACATACACACACACACATACATACACACACACACACACAATTAATTGAATAAAAAAAAAGATTAAAAAGACATGGAGATGTTTTCTTGTGCCCAGTTTTGCCACTAACTCATCCTACTATCTTATCTATTCCATAGTTACTTCCTGCATGCCTATAGATGCATGCAGTCTAGTATTAGAGACATAAAGTGAAGACAGTTTATGCTCCCTAAAAAGGAGAGAGATTCTCGAGAAGATTGCAATAAACTGACACATCAGCCAGAAACAAGTCTACAAACTGCACCGAAGTCACTTAACTTCTATGACTCCAACGCAAACATGAAAACAGTTGCTGCCCAACTCTCCTCAAAGATGGTGTATGAAGGGCACAAAAGTATTTGTGGATAAATCCTTAAAAGATTTGAGAGTGATTATAAGGCATGATATCATCAAGCTGTATATTACATGTGCACGTGCTGAATGTGAGCATGCAGTAAAGCTACATCCGCACCATCCAACAGGAATGAACTTGCCACGTCCAGCTCAGGAGGCCACAGGGCTCCTCAAGCCTCAGCTTTTTTATCTATGAAATGAGGGTATTGGGTCAAACAGCACTAATATCCCATGAAAAAATTCAAGACAAAGCTCTACTGTGCGGTCCAGGCTGCCTCAAGCTTGAGATCCCTCTACCTCTGTATCCCAAAAGCGGAGATCACAGGCACAGGCTCCCGTGCCTGGCTCCCTTTCTACAGTCAGCAATTTAGGATTTTTTTTATCTTTTGAGAAGAAAAAGACAAGAGATGACTCCTTCAGGAAGCACCAACCCAAACAGACCTAGAATACAAGTCAGTTCTACTTTTCAAAAAGACTATGCCTTGAATAATTTCTAAAGAACTTCTATTTGTATAGACTCTTAGAATGGAAAACTTACTGTCCTGAAATCTTCCATCTCAGCCTAACTTGCTTGAGATGACCAACTCTTATGTTTTCTTTTGTGGAATACATAATGGGATATTTCAATCTACTATGTTTGACTAGAAAAAACCAACTGTCCCTTTTGACAGGGATTCCTCTCTTGGGCTGGTTTTCTTCATACTAGAGTGAGAAAGCAGTGCCACCTACTGGTCCCTAAAGATATTGCTGCTACAATTTTCAATAGGAGAAATTCCTAGTACTGGTTTTGTTTTGTTTTGTTTTGTGTTTTGTTTTGTATTGTTTTGTTTTGTTTTAGCCCCAGTTCCCAGAAATGGAGAGTTATTATAATATGAGTTACTAAAAAACAAATGACAAAAGTTGAGTCTGGGAGGAAAGTAGGGTGAAAGGAATTTACTTTCTTAGATTGTTATTTCCAATTACTACAGTGATATCCCTAAAGAAAACAAGTTGTTACCTACATTTACTGACAAAAATTTTCTTGAGCATCTACTACATTCCAAGATCTTTTAGGCAGCAGCTATGGGACCTGGAATCAAATCTGTACATATGACTTTGAAAGCCCTATTCTTAAGGAGGAATGCTCACTCACCCAAAGTAGCAACCAAAGATCCCCAACAAAAAAAGCTCTTGTCAAAAGAAAATTCAGGCTATAGTCACCTTACATATGCACATCAAAGGCAAAATCCTGAAATAACATCTAATTTCTAGTTTATTAGTCAAAAACCTTCTCCAGCTCCATTCTCCTCCCCAAAGCCATCAGTGACCACCACCTCGCTCTCCTGGCTACAGCTTGTCCTCCACCCACCCCAGCATCACACTACTACAGAGTTTCCAAACATTAAAATCTCCTCCCAGGTTCTCTTTAAATTTCTTCTATAATTTACCTGCGTGATCTGCAGGACCCAAGCATTTGACACTGAGAACAACCTCTCAAATTATCTTGTTTGAAAACTGGAGTTTCTGGGATATATGCTGTCCTGCCTCTTGAACTAAAAGCACAAATCATTGTCAGTCTGTGCTTACATTGTTGCATCCTACCATATTTAGCTTAAAAAGCATGCAATTGGTGTTTGATATTTGGGGAGGAATTTTTACAATGATAAAGATTTACATCATTACTTTATTTCATTGACATCTTTATCTGCACTGCTTTCAAATACTCATGTGCACATGTTTGCCAAAATGAAAATTTATTGCAAATAATTAACAAAAATATAAATTTCTTTAATAATGCCAGCAGAGGACTGAACAAAAAGAATATGACCCACTATGTGTGATTTGGGAAGATTTTCTCTGGATGTGTTTCCAAACATACACTGGGAAGGCAGAATTATACACTTGTGAGGTTAAGGTTCTGCAACTCAAAAGAAGTGAGAAGCATCTTTGCAATAAAGTGAGAAACATTTGGGGGAAGCAAGAAATAATCCCAGTGTTTAGACTCACAATGGCTAAGGAGACTTTACCAGAATGTGGACAGAGCAATTAGCATCAGCATAAGCCTTAGCAGCAACAGCGAAGAGCTTCTGATGACAACATAACTGAACAAGAGTGCCAAGGGCTTGTTCAACCAAACACTAGGTCGCTATTTCAATATTGTTAGATCATCAAGATAACTCAGTGGGTCAAGAGTCACAAACTTGGTAACCCGAGTTCAATTGCTTGAGAACCCACATTTGAAAGTTGTCCTCTGACCTCCAGAAGCATACCAGGGCATGCATGCATCTGCTTGTTCTCTCTCTCTCTCTCTCTCCCTCCCTCCTTCCCTTTTCCCTTCACCTCTCCCTTCTATATAAATAAAATTAAAGTCTTCTTTATAATGAGATTTCTTTTGTTTCACAAGTATAATTTTTCTACTTTGGCAGAGAACATGTGTTCTTAAAGCACAATGCTATTCTCAAAATCCTGTTGCTTTAGCAACTTCAAAATGTCTCAAACCTATGGATATGCTATCCAATTACAAGTGCTGTGATCAAAGATGTATTTAAAGACTTACTGCCCCTCCATCATATCTTAGTTTAATACCTGTGCTCTTTTCTGTCTACTACCAAGTTGACAAGGCCTTTTAAAAACTGTTTCTATTCTTCTTTTTCTCCTTTGATAATCAGATGTTTCCAGTGCTTAATAGGTATCTTTAAGTTTGTAACATGCATACTTGGGTTTAAAGTTCTCCCTCTTTTGGTGGTGGCTGGTTTTGTTTTGAGAAGAATTGAATGTAGTCCAAGGTGGCCCAAACTTACTATGTGGTACAGGCTGTTTCTGAACTCCCAATCCTCCTGGCTCTACCTTCCAAGTGTTGGGATCACAGATATGCACCATCATACCCAGCTTAAGTTCAAATTTTTCACATGTATATATTTTTAAATAACACAGACAATAATAAACAAGTAACTGTAACAGAGTAAAGGAAGCACTGGTGTTAGAGGAAGGCAAGCTAAAAATCTCAGTTCAGTTACTCTCTAACCCTGTGAAGTTCATTCTTGCCATCTGCTTTCTTTTCTATAAAATGGGAAAGACGAAAAATACCATATTCATTTGTGCCTCACATTAAGTGGAAAAAGAGGACTGTCAGGCCCTTTCCCACGGTGGCAGGTGGGTGCTAAGTGCGAGTCCTCTCCTCTCATCTTATACCTATAGACATGGGGACAGTGCTACTATAACGACTTGGGTTCTGGTTTCTTAAGCTTACTGAGAGTTATAAAAGACACCTGAAACAATCTGATAAAACTGTTGCATCTAAACAGAAGCCACTGTTGTTGCTATTTTGGGGGGAGGGACATGATTGAACCCAAGGCTTCAAGAATCTTAGGTAAGCAACTTACCACTGAGCAACATCCCCAGCCCTTTCTGTGTATCTGGTTTACAGACAGAGTTCAACCAAGTTTCCCAGGCTGACTTTGAACACCATAGCAGAGAGGCGGGACTTCAGCTTGTGATCCTCCCAGGAGTTCCTGATTGATTGAGACTTCAGGCCCCTATTACCACACCCTGCTCACCATTCTTTCTTAAGCCCTACAGAATTATGTGCAAGAGAAGAAAATAGCTAGCTTGGGTTTCCTTTTAAGAAAATATAAGCTTATTCAGGAAAGCTTAACGGAGGTAGTTGTGCCTTGCAAAACAGTTTCCACTGAGGAAGACATTTGACATTCGATATAAACTATATGGGACAGTCTTCCCAGGCCCAAGGCACTTGCACTAATCAAAACATCAGGAGAAATCTCTTACCTTGTGTTCATATGGAGCACCATAGTAGCCATCATTTAACCCAAAAACAATTTCATTTTGGTTGCGAGCATGGATCTAAAAGAAGATGAAAACGCACGGTTAGTGCTCATTCCAAATGCTCTGCAACATGATCAGAGAACGACAGCTGCGTAAGTAATGTGGTGACCTCCTTCAATATCAAGCAGGAAGCTGGCTGTGTCCAAACAAAGCACTTATCAGGTGACCAACAGAGCATTTCAAAGGCTTTTCAAAACCGACACATGAACTCACAGGTGCCATTATTCACACACATACACATTTTTTCCAAATGTAAGAAACTAAGATGGATTTGGAGCAGCAAGTCCTGAAGGACAGTCAGTATGCTCTGGTCACAAAGAAAACAATCCAGGAGACAGAAGGAGAGGGCAGACATAAGAGAAGCCAGTGTGGGGAGCCGGTCACCTGTGCAGCACTCTCAGATACGGCAACGTGATGCAGATAGTGCGGACCCAGACTTGGGCTTGCCTGAAAGTGGGAGGCACCGAACTTTTCAAGGTAGCGCACACCTGTAACCCCAGCCCTCTGGGAAGCAAAGACAGGAAGATCATGAAATCAAAGCCTGTGGGATCCTGTCACACATGCACCCCCCCAAAAAAGAGGGGTAAACGAAAAGAACAGAGATCTCAGAACAGAAAATAAAGAAAAATAAACAAACAGGCTCCTTTCCTTTATCAAGAAGAGCTGTGATCAAGAAAGAGAAGAAAGGAGGGAGGAAAAGGAGGGAGGAAGAAACCCTGCTTCTGCTATGAACAATTTCAGTGACTAGTGAGACTCAGGAAGCAGCAGGGAGACAAGGACTGCACTACAGAGCACTGCCTTCTCCTCCCCTTCAGAGACGAGTGCTCCTGGGCACCACTGCCCGCTTCTGTGCCTCCCACCTCTGCTGTTAAAGCAAAATTCCACATGCTCCCTGTTTACCCGCATCACTGGCTGACCTAAATTCAGCAATAGCAAAAGATGAGTTTGTAATCATAAATGTATAATGAAACTACCAGAAGTTTGTCATCTTTCAAAAGGAAAAGACAAAACTTTTGAAATTAATTTAAAGATTAGCTGGAACTGAAATCTTATGAATACACATATACCTACAGAAAGATTAAAATTATATTCATCAAAATGTTAATAAATGTAACTGGACAGGGTTGCATGCTTTTCTTTTATTCTCTTCTCAAAAATTTCCAAACTGTCCATTAAGAATATGTATCACTTTTTATTGACTTTTGAAGGAAAAACTACGTCGCTAAAGAAGGGGATACAGTGCTGAAGAGAGATTCAGCGGGAACAGTGCCTGCTGTCACACTGACAACCTGAGCTCAATTCTCAAGCCCTACATGGTGGAAGGAAAAGATCAACCCCAGGAAGTTGTCCTCTGATCTCCACACATGTCATGGAATGCTACGCATGTGAGCACATATACCCACAAAATAAATAATAAAAAAGCAAATTAAGAAGAGGTGGAAGAGTCTTCCTAAGCCGGCGCTCCGCAAGGCCACAGCCATGTTCAGCTCGAGCGCCAAGATCGTGAAGCCCAACGGCGAGAAGCCCGACGAGTTTGAATCCAGCATCTCCCAGGCGCTGCTGGAGCTGGAGATGAACTAGGACCTGAAGGTGCAGCTGCGCGAGCTCAACATCACAGCGGCCAAGGAAATCGAAGTTGGTGGTGGCCGGAAAGCTATCATCATTTTTATTCCTGTTCCTCAACTGAAGTCTTTCCAGAAAATCCAGGTCCAACTAGTGTGAGAACTGGAGAAAAAGTTCAGTGGGAAGCACGTGGGTTTCATCGCTCAGAGGCGAATCCTGCCTAAGCCAACTGGAAAAAGCCGCATGAAAAACAAGCAGAAGCGTCCCAGAAGCCGCACCCTGACTGCCGTGCACGACGCCATCCTTGCGGACTTGGTGTTCCCCAGTGAGATCGTGGGCAAGAGGATCCGCGTGAAGCTGGACAGCAGCCGGCTCATCGAGGTCCATTTGGACAAGGCACAGCAGAACAACGTGGAGCACAAGGTTGAAACCTTTTCTGGCGTGTACAAGAAGCTTACAGGCAAGGATGTCAATTTTGAATTCCCAGAGTTTCAGTTGTGAGCAAATGGCTGAATAAAATACCATTCACAGTGAAAAAAAAAAAAAGAAGAGGTAGAAGAATATGGGCAGAAACAGTTTCACATGAAGGTTCAATTTCCAAAGCACAAACTTTATGAACACAGATATTAAATTAGCTCACTGACAAATAAAGGGCATGGGGCTAAAAATCAAGAGACCTGGAAATAAGTACAAATTTAGATGCTTCAGAGGAGATCTCAGAGGAGGGAGCCCGTCCTGACTGGGACAGTCTGTCACCCACCCTGTTCCCAGCATCCATCTCATCAACTTCAGCCACTTCGAGCCCTTCCTCAGCCACACACAGAGAACACTCTCTGCTCATCTCTCACTAGTGTCGATACAGACAGAATGGAATAACCAACTGTGAAAGTATTGGAGAAAGGCAGACATGAGAAAAAAATTAGTAAGTAATAATGTATTAGAAATCTGGCAATGTAAAGCTCAAAAAGATCTCTTTGCTCCTGATTAATAAAGAAAAAATGTTTAACGAAGACACACGCTGTTACAGACATCATAGAACTGTCAAATTATGACAATAAGAAAAGTGATACCAAAATAAAATAATAAATACAAGTCACAAAAAAGAAAGGTGGTATGTGCTACCCTTTACTCATTAAAGACCACTGACTCAATAGTTCAAATTCTAATATGGAAACTATAGACTAGAACTTTATTATCCTAACCACAATGTCACACTTGGATACCTTTAAAAAAAATAGTACACTGAATCTGAAATACAGGGTGAGCTGCAGAGCCAGTAGCAGCCTGCGCCAGTCACTTTCCCTGTGACCTTCAGCAAATCGTTTACAATCTGTGAGCTTCTGCTTTCACATTTAAATACTGAGCACCAGATAGCCAATGAAAATGAGAAAATCAATCAAACCATGTTATCTCGCCCTTCTGTGCCCACTTACATCTTTCCTCCTAGGAATTTAATTCTACTGTACCAACATAACCTAAGCAGGAAAGCACTTGTCAGAGACACATAACATTCATCTGGTAGACTAAACATCCAGGGCCATCGAATAAAGCTTAAGAGCATGAAAAAGACTGGAACCATGCAAACGATGTTCCCTGAACACTATAGAATTAAGGTAGATTATCGACTACGTAGACATCAACTACAGAAGTATCTGGAAGCCCCATAAATGTCTAAAAATCAAAAGAAAACCTGAGTAACCCATGATCTAAATAAAGAAACAAAAGATATTTAAGAGAGTATGTGAATTGAATAAAAATACCATGTCGAAAATCTGTGGACTACAGTTAACGCAATGCTTAGAGGCTATTTTATTAGCTGTTTCTTTTAAGCACATAAACAAATTCCCAAATCATTAATCCAGTTTCTCTCTTAGGAACTAAGCAAAGAAGAATAAATCAAGCCAAAGCAAGCAAATAGTGATAATGATGATGATAATAATAATTGGTATCAATGAAGTTGAAAACAACAAATAAAATCAAATGCTACTTTAAAGTTAATAAAATTGACAAATCTCCAGTAAAAGTGATCAAAAGGGAGAGAAGATAGGAATTATCAGAAGCGAGAATAAAAGGAGACAGGTTTATTACCAATTCCACACAGACTCGAAGGATAAAGTAAAGCTGGGGAAAGCGCACAGCTGAACGTCTGAAGGAAAACCCTCCGAGTGTACTGCAGCGGTGGGGGCTCGTGCAACTCCACAAATGGGTAGCAAATGAAGCATGAAAACCTTCCCACAGAGAAATCTTAACATTCAGATGGCTTCACAAAGAATCCTGTCAGAATAAGTAGAAATCTACAAAAATTCCTTCAGAAAGCAGAAGGACCTTCCTGTCCATTTTATCAGTCTAGTAATCACTCATACCAGAGCACACAAATAAGCACGCTGAAAGAACAAACAACTCTCCAAAAATACACTTTTTAAAATCCTTAACAAATTAACGAACCAAATATATCGGCACATAAAATCCAGCATTTATGTGCACATACACAAATCTAAGTCAGGGCTGGCCACATGGTTCAGTAGGTAAAGATGTCTGCCCACAAGCCTGGTGATTTAAGTTTGATCCCTGGAGTCAACATGATGGAGGAGAGAACAACTTCCAAAAGTTGTCTCTGACCTCCACGAAAGCACTGTGGCATGTGGGTCCACTATCCCCTCATTCACATGCAGAACAATGAAACTTCCACTTCATTCAAAATGGATAATTTTAAGTCAAGCATGGAATACACACCTATAATCTCAGCACTCCCCAGTAGGAGCAGAAGGATTACTCACAACCATATAGCAAGCTCAAGGCTATCCTGGGCTACAAGAGACCCTGTGTCTCAAAAACGAAACAAAATGAAACAAAACACAAAAAATTGGATAACTATAAAATGTAAAACTTCAAGAAAATTTCTAAAAGAAAATTAGTGGTTTTGTGGGCTGGAGAGGTGGCTCAGGGGTTAAGCCTCCGCCTTGCAGGTGGAAGGTCCCGAGTTCGGATCCCAGATCCCACATATAGACGCCAGGCGGAAGCGGGGGCGGCCTGCAGCTTCTGGTCCTGGTAGGGCGGAGCCTGTGAATCCCGGGGCAGAAGGAGGTGGAGGCGTCCATGGTGGTTCACGAGTTCGTCCGTGGTTCTACACATACACAGACACACACACACACAGACGCGCGTGCACGCACATACCCATGCACATGCACACAGTTGAATAAATAATAATAATAATAAAAAAATTAAAAAAAAATTAGTGGTTTTGAATCAATTAAGCAAGATCTTAGAAAATATATAAAATATGAAACACAAAGGAAATTGTTGATAAGGCATACTTCAATATTAAAAAAATGTGTTCTCTGAATGGCACTAATAAGAAAATGAAAAGACTGATATACACCCAGCACACATATACATTTATACGTGTACACACATGTACACATCTGCATGCAAAAAAGAACCAGCCCTAAAATAAGGATGGGAGGGAGGAAGGGAGGAAGGGAAAGAGGAAGAAAGGAAGGGAGGAAGGGAGGAAGGGAGGAAGGGAGGAAGGGAGGGAGAAAGAGAGAGAGAGAAAGAAAGAAGAGAAAGAAGAAGGAAGGAGAAAGAAAAGAGAAGAAGAAGAGAAGAAAAAGAGAGAGAAAGAGGAGAGAAGAGAAGAGAAAGAAGAAAGAAAGAAAGAAAAAGAAAGAAAGAAAAGGAAGAAGAAGGAAAGAAGAGAAGAGAAAGAAAGAAAGAAAGAAAGAAAGAAAGAAAGAAAGAAAGAAAGAAAGAAAGAAAGAAAGAAAGAAAGAAAGAAAGAAAGAAAGAAAGGAAGAAAGAAAGGAAAGGAAGGATTTAACAATCTCAGAAGTTAGCTAAGACAGGAATAGCGACAAATGAATGACTTTGCTCACTACAGAAAGACACAAAACAGGAGCTGGAGAAATGACTCTGTCTTGCAAGCAGAAGGTCATGAGTTCAGAAGCCAGGTCCCATGTAATAATGCCAGGCGGAAATGGTAGTGGCCTGCACTTCTGGCCTCTGGTGAACAGAGCCAGGAGATCCCAGAGAGAAGCAAAAGGATACACAGTAGTACCCTTCTGATAAACACACACACAGACATACACACACACACACACACACACACACACACACACACACACACACACACGTAAAGTAAATAAATAAATAAAATATAGTTTATTTTAAAAAAAAGAAAAGAAAGAAAAATACAAAATAAGATCGTCCCTTTTCACCCCACCCCGCTCCGCCGGTCGGGACAAGTACGCGAGATCCAGCCGGGCCTCACCGCGCGCTCTAGGACCCCAGGTCAGCCCACAGGGACCCGGCTCCGACTCCCGCCATCCAGCCGGAGCCCGGGGCCAAGGGACGAGGAGGACCTCCCCCTGCGCCCGGGCCCCGCCCCAGCTGCCCTCGGGTTAAATAGCTCCACGCCAACGCGCCCATCCTCCCTTTACACCCCACCCCGCTCCACCGGTCAGGACACGCGCGCGGTCCACCCGGGCCTCACCCCGCGCCCTAGGTAAGTCCCCGTTCGGGCCCCGCCCACCAGTACCCCAGGCCAAATAATTCAGTTTAGTGAAATTGAGAGATCTTAAGAGTTAAAATGACAATGCCAAAGTCAAAGTGCAAATCCATGAGAAGCAACACTCAAGTAAACAAATTTCCCACGGAAGAAATTAATCCCATAATGTTAGACTCCAACAAGAACAAACCCACGGAAAAAGGCCAAGAAAGCCTGACCCAGGATAACGACTTTCAAAATATGATCATTACCATGTTCAATACTATGAAAGAGGAAATCCGGGAGGAATTACATAATCGAATCAATCGCTTTGAAGAGGAACACAACAGACATCTGGAGGAGTTGAGAAAAACAGTGCAAGAAACAAAAAGTGGCATAGAGCAGTTAAAACAAACTCAAGCAGAGTTTAAAACTGAGCTAAAAGACAAGTTATCTTCAACCCAGAACACCACAGAGAGTCTTATCAACAGAACTAATGAAGCAGAAAACAGAATTTCAGACCTTGAAAATAAAGTGGGAGTACTAACCAGCTCAATGGAAGAGGTTGTTAAAGCCAAAAAGATACTTGAGAGAAATATCCAAGAGATATGGGACACCCTGAAGAAGCCTAACATGCGTATTCATGGAATACCGGAGCAAGAATCTCAAAATACCACCCCTGAGGAAATTTTTCAAACGATCATCAAGGAAAACTTTCCTCATCTAAAAAAAGAGAGGCCCATTCATATACAAGAGGCATTCCGCACCCCAAACAGATACGACCAAAATAGAAGCACACCATGGCAAATAATAGTTAAAACACTCCACATTCAAGATAAAGAACTGGTGCTGAGAGCTTCAAGGGAGAAAAAACAAGTCACTTTTAAAGGCAAACCTATTAAAATAACAAATGACTTCTCAGTCGAAACAGTAAAAGCAAGAAGAGCTTGGAGAGACATTCTTCAAGTATTGAATGAGCAAAAATGTCAATCCAGGCTGATTTACCCTGCAAAATTATCAGTCATGATCGAGGGAGAAAGAAAAATTTTCCAGCACAAAGACAACTTTAAGGGATACATGGCCACCAAACCAGGCCTTCAAAAACTGCTAGAAATGATACTCAAGCGTGAAGAAAAAAACAGGCATATCCAGGAGAACAGAAGGCAAATATAACACCATTAAAAGCGAAGCAATATACTTATAAAAGCTACTAAACATAATAAATGTCTGGAATTAACAATAGTTTCTCCATTATAACACTAAATGTTAATGGACTTAATTCACCGATCAAGAGATACAGATTACAAACTTGGATTAAAAATCACAATCCATCAATCTGTTGCCTGCAGGAAACCCATCTCACCACAAAAGACAGGCACGCTCTAAAAATAAAAGGCTGGTCAACAATTCTACAAGCAAATGGAAGCAAAAAACAGGCAGGGGTAGCCATTATGCTATCAGACAAAGTGGATTTCAAACCAAAAAAAATTATAAGAGACACGGATGGATACTACATTTTAGTCACAGGTACAATTCACCAGGAAGATTTCACAATACTGAACATATATGCACCCAATACGGGCCCCTCCACATTCATTAAGAAAACCCTACAGCGTCTAAAGCAAGAAATCAACCCCCAAACGATAATTCTTGGGGACTTCAACACCGCCCTCTTTACATGGGATAGATCAACAGGTCAAAAGCTTAACAGAGACACTTTGGAACTTAATCAAATCCTGAAAGAAATGGACCTCACAGATCTCTATCGAACTTTTCACCCACGCACCAAAGAATACACATTTTTCTCAGCAGCACATGGAACTTTCTCCAAAATAGATCACATATTGGGCCACAAAATGAATCTACACATATACAAGAAAGTTGAAATTCTAACCTGTGCCCTATCAGACCACCACAGCCTAAAGCTGGACATCCACAACACATCAAACAAGAGAAAATACACTAACTCCTGGAAACTTAACACTATGATGCTGAATGAGAACTGGATTCAGGAAGAAATTAAAAAGGAAATTCAAGATTTCCTGAAAGTGAATGATAACGAAAATACAACTTACCAAAATCTCTGGGATACAATGAAAGCTGTTCTAAGAGGTAAGTTCATAGCTCTTAATGCCCACGTCAAAAAAATGGAAACATCAGAAATAAACAACTTAACAATGCAGCTTAAAGCTTTAGAGAAACTAGAGCAATCTGATCCCAAAAGCAGTAGAAGAGAAGAGATTAGCAAAATAAGGGGAGAAATATCTGAAATCGAGACTAAGAAAACGATAGAAAAAATCAACCAATCAAAAAGCTGGTTCTTTGAAAAAATCAACAAGATTGATACACCCCTAGCTAAACTAACCAAAAGCAAGAGAGAGAAAACCCAAATTAACAAAATTAGAAATGAACATGGAGTTATCACTACTGATACCCAAGAAATCCAGAGAATTATAACATCATATTTCAAAAACTTATACTCTGTGAAGTTTGACAACACAAAAGAGATGGATGAATTTCTAAGTAAACACAACTTACCTAAATTGAATCAGGAAGTTGTGAATTATTTAAATAGTCCTATAACATATAAGGAAATTGAGGAAGTAATCTCGAATCTTCCCACCAAAAAATGTCCTGGACCAGATGGATTCAGCACAGAGTTCTACCAGACATTTAAGGAGTTAATAACACCAATACTCCTTAAACTGTTCCATCAAATAGCAAAGGAAGGAACACTACCAAATTCCTTCTATGAAGCTAATATCGTTTTAATCCCAAAACCTAATAAAGATTCACTTATAAAAGAAAACTATAGGCCGATCTCCCTGATGAACACAGACGCAAAGATTCTCAACAAAGTCTTAGCAAATCGGATTCAAAAACATATTAAAAAGATCATTCATGGGGACCAAGTAGGCTTCATCCCCGGCACACAAGGTTGGTTCAACATACGCAAATCAATAAATGTAATTCATCATGTAAACCAGTCCAAAGTCCAAGACCACATGATACTCTCGATAGATGCAGAAAAAGCTTTTGACAAGATCCAACAGCCTTTTATGATCAAAACGCTAGAGACAGTAGGAATGGAAGGAACCTTTATCAATATAATAAAAGCTGTATACAACAAGCCCACAGCAAGGATTATGCTCAATGGGGAACAATTGGAAGCATTCCCACTTCGATCAGGAACTAGACAAGGCTGTCCACTCTCACCACTTCTATTCAATATTGTACTTGAAGTCTTAGCTGAAGCCATAAGACAAGAAAGGGACATAAGAGGGATTCAAATCGGCAAGGAAGAAATCAAGCTATCCCTATTTGCAGATGACATGATCTTATACCTGAGGGATCCCAAAAACTCCACCAGGAAGCTCCTGGAACTAATTGAGAAGTTCAGCAGGGTGGCAGGATACAAAATAAATGTGCAAAAATCAGAGGCCTTCCTATATGCCCAGAATGAAAGAAGTGAAAAAGCCTTGAGAGAAACCATGCCATTTACTATAACCCCTAAAAAAATGAAATACCTTGGTATAAACCTAACTAAGGAGGTAAAAGACCTTTACAATGAAAACTTTAAAACCCTAAAGAAAGAAATTGCAGAAGACACCAGAAGGTAGAAAGACCTCCCTTGTTCCTGGATTGGCAGAATCAACATTGTAAAAATGACCATCCTACCAAAGGCAATATACAGATTCAATGCTATACCAATCAAAATCCCAAAGCAATTCTTCAAAGAAGTTGACCAAACAATCTCAAAGTTCATATGGAGGCACAAAAGACCCAGGATAGCAAAAACAATCCTGAGTAACAAAAACACAGCTGGAGGTATTACCATACCAAACCTAAGTCTATACTACAAATCCATAGTTATAAAGACAGCCTGGTACTGGCTCCAAAATAGACACACAGATCAATGGATAAGGATTGAAGACCCAGATATAAGCCCACAAAGTTACAGCCATTTGGTCTTTGACAAAGGGGCCCAAAGAATCCAATGGAAAAAGAACAGCATCTTCAACAAATGGTGCTGGCAAAACTGGATCTCCACATGCAGAAGATTAAAGCTGGACCCGTACTTGTCACCATGTACAAGACTTAATTCCAAATGGATCAAGGACCTTGATATCAGGCCAGAGACTTTAAAAACCATAGTTGAAAGGATAGGGAACTCCCTCGAGCTGATTGGGCTAGGCCAACACTTCCTAAACAGACATCCAATGGCACAGTCACTGCTACCAACTCTCAACAGTTGGGATCTTGTGAAATTAAAGAGCTTCTGTTCAGATAAAGAGATTGTCACACGAGCTCAAAGGCAACCCACAGAATGGGAGAAAATCTTCACTAACCACATATCTGACAGAGCTCTACTGTCCAGAGTACACAAAGAACTTAGAAAATTAAACTCCAAGGAAAACACTGGCCCAATTAAAAAATGGGCCCTGGAACTTCAAAGAAACTTTACCAGGGATGAAATTAAAATGTCTAACAATTATCTTAAAAAATGCTCCACTTCCTTCGCCATCAGGGAAATGCAAATCAAAACTTCCCTGAGATATCATCTCACCCCGGTCAGGATGGCAAAAATCCACAATACAAACAACGACAAATGCTGGAGAGGATGTGGAGAGAGGGGAACTCTGCTACATTGTTGGTGGGAATGCAGGCTCATACAGCCACTCTGGCGAGCCGTCTGGAGATTCTTAAAGAAATTAAAGATTGAAATGCCGTATGACCCTGCTATCCCACTTTTGGGAATAACCCCCCATGCAGCAGAGGTTCGCCTCGATAGCACAAGCTCGACCATGTTCATAGCAGCACTGTTTACAATAGCAAAGTCATGGAATCAACCTAAATGTCCAACAGTTGACGAGTGGATAAGGAAACTGTGGTACATCTATACAATGGAGTACTACTCAGCCATCAAAAATGATGAATTCCTGGAATTTGCTGGGAAATGGATGTCATTAGAAAGAATTATATTAAGTGAAGTATCCCAAACCCAGAAAATTAAGCGCCGTATGTACTCCCTAATAGGTGGCTCCTAGTACCAAACTCACCCAGCCCACATTGAGACACTCAAAAGTAAACCTATGTAACACAGTACTTGCAAGGATTATGAACAAGAGAGATGGGTTAGGAGGGCCACACCAGAAACAAGGAGAGAGGAGACCATGTTACAGCAGAGAAAATAGGCCTCCATCAAGGTCTGCAAGTAAGTAATGAGAAACCTGGTTAAGTTCACAGACGTTCTTTCCTGATCTCACCAGAAGGGGAGGGCATATAGTCTAGCAGATAAAAAGTAATCATTTTGCAAATGGGTGATGGACCCCTCCCTCAGTGAGGTTTCCTACTCTTATTATATCTACCCTTGAATGTGCTATTACAACAAGACTCCAGTTTAACAGCTTTTTGTCTCTGGCCAGGGGGTGACATACAGTGCCCAGCAGAATGGAGTGAAGGGAATTGCAGAAGCAGCAAAACTGCAAAAGAAAATCAACAAACCACAATCCAGAACTTCAGAGACTCTATATCAATCACATAGAACTAGGACAGCCTAATCTCTCCCCATCCTGGAGCTCAGGGACATTTGCGGAAGAGGGGGCGGTAAGATTGTAAGAGCAAAAGGATGGGAGGAGCAACGATTTGCAAGATTCTCAACAATAGTTGGGGCCAAAGCAATCGTAATGGAACTTTGCATGCCCTGCGCAATGTCCAGCGCACTGTTGCCCTCATAAAGTCTAGCATCTGTTAAGGGCACCGAGACCCCTGGAGGCAAGGGATTGACAGCCATAGTAGTGATCTTATGCTTAAGGGGAACAAGAGAAAGGGCTTATGGAAATGCCACTGGGTCCTTATATGTCATCGGAGAGGAGGACCCAGTGGAGAGTTAGGCGTACACAATAAAGGACTCTCTGGGAATTGGGGGGGAGGCACTGGGGGAAGGGGAGGGGGAGGAGGGGGGAGGGAGGGAACTGGTAAAAAATTTTAAAATGTATAATTAAATTTTTAATAAAAAAATATTGCAATAGAATAAAGCTACCATTCTATGGATTGAATTAATAAAAAAAAAAATCTAAAATTTCCAGAAAAATACATCAGAATGAATGTATGAAACAAACATTAAGAAAGGATGGAGGATGTTTACAAACAAGCTCTGCCTCACTTTCGAGTTTCTTTTAACAGCAGTGCCACAGGCGTCAGCCACAGGAGGGAAAAGGTGGAGCAGAGGGTTCCCCAGGACGCCATGGCCCCACCCGCCAGTCTGGCACAGCACAAGAGAAGGATCTTCTTTTTAAGTCATCCAGACATGAATCTAAATCCTACTCCACTACACAATCTGTAGTACTTTCTTAAAAACTTTCTGAAGCTCAATTCTTGCATCTGAAAAATAAGGATGAAAATAACAACTTTACCAGGTTGCTGTAAATATTAATTATAATAGCCCAATTGCTGTAAATATTAATTATAATAGCCCATGTGTATAGATGACAAATAGATTTCATTCCATTTAGAACTCTGATAGGCTGCCAGTTATATTCTGCAATCCTGTTCTCAAAAAGGATTGTGGAGTTACTTTGGAGCTCAGCAGGAGAATATACCATCACTGAAAGACACCAGTCATAGGCACAGCAAAGGAGAGGGACAGGCACCAGTACGAGCCAGTCAGCCATCTGCCATCCCAGTATTTGATCACTAGTCGCTCTCCTTATTCTCAGAATAACCCAGTACTTCTGATGAAAGGGAGATGTTTAAGGGTGTGTTGTAATCCTTATTTCAATTTCATTTTCAGATTGAAAGGGAGAACACCCTATATCATTGCAGCAGAAGTCTTTTTAATTTTGTTGTTTTTATTTTGTGTGTACAGGTATGGGTGTGCATGCAAGTGAGCATGTACGCATGTTCATGTGGAGGCCAGAGGTCAACTTCAGGTGTCATTCCTCAGGAACCCACCACCTTGTTTTTTGAGACAGGGTCTCTCTGACCCCTAGAGCTCCCCTATCAAACTAGGTTTTTGGTAAACCAGCTCAAGGGACTCACCTACTTCTTCCTCCCAGCGCTGGGATTACGAGCATACACCACCACATCCAGCTTTTCATATGGGTTCTAAGGATAGAACTCAGGTCCTCATGCCTGCATGGCAAACAGTTTAGTTGAGTAAACTATCTCCCCATCCCTATTTGGGGTATTGCAGGGAGTATGTAGACCAGACTACTCTGGAAGCTGCAATGATCCTCCCTGTTTCTGCGTTTCAAGAACTAGGATTATATGTACACCATACCCAGCAGGACACCTTTTTTTTTTTAAATCTTGTATTAACTTTCTTTTTTCTTTGTTAGTGTGCACTACAACAGACAATATTAAAACAGAAGAGTCAATGGTTAGGTCAATTTGGAAATGATAACCACTTGAAACTTCAGTCTAAAATTACCTGTTGACCCAAGTATTTCAGCCCATCCAAGCAGACTTTCCATTCTATAAGGAGTTGGTAGATATCATCCTTTCCACCCCATATCTTCACCACAAAACAAGACACAGATGTATCCAGACGGTCCGGCATTATTCCAAAATCAAGACTCCGCCATGTTGGATTCTGTGGATGGAAATTAAAACATACTTCAGGAAGACTCTAACTTGTTTACAACTTACTTGAATAAGATATATTTTGTGTTCAAAAACCAACAGACAATGTAATCAGATTAGGTTGCAAATCTAAGTAAATCATAAAGAATCTCCAATTAATAGGAAAAATGGTATTTCTGGATTTATCTAGCTACTGAGAAGCACATTCCCATCCTTGATGGCATGGGCTCATATAGTAATTCAATCATTTTCTCAATGCAATGAATGATTATTAAAAGCTCACATATAAACAATGCTTCCAAAGGACCTGCAATTCAAATCTCTCTTTAAGACAATTATATCACAGGGGATGTAGCCCAATGCTTGCCTAGCATGGTACCAGGTCCTCAATCAACCCTTCTTTACAACAAAAGCAAAACAAATCATTATCTTGTTTCATGAAAAGTTCAATAACAGAAGTATGCAAAAGGTTACAAAGAACCACATGGAAAATAATAAATGCTGAAGCAGGGAAGACATCAGAGACTTTAAAACTTGGCTTTGAAAGGATAAGCAGGATTTCGGTGATTGAAATAAGGAATTCCAGGCAAAAGGAATCTGATACACTGGGCTCAGATGTGTGAAATAACAGAGTGTGATCGGGGACTAAGAATAACTGCAGCCAGGAGGGGCAGGACCCACAGCCAGCGTGAATAAGGGACGAAAGAAGCTCTGGGCTCTTTCATGCCTTGCCAAGGAGACAACACTCAGCCCTGGATAAGATGTGGAACTACTGCAAGGTCTTAAAAGAGCAGCATTATGCACTGAAGATATACTGTACTCCTTCTAGACAGCTGAGACATCTGTTGAGGGCTTTAACAACATCAACAGAAATGATCTACAACCCACTAATTACATACTTCATTTATTTCCCGATACTTAATGTTGTTGAATGTAAATGGATTTGTCTTACTATATTAGCAATGCTGATATTATATAAGCCAAGTCAGATGGCCTTTTCTTGGCTGTGTGGAAGCTTCTTTTCTGGGTGTGGAATGGGAGAAAAACAGAATGCCCAAAGGGATAAAATGAATAAGCAGATGCGACAACCGTCAGTACACTGACCCAACCAATCTTATCCTGGACTGTGTGAAACTAATTTCCAATCACCCAAGAGTTTCTATCTAAAATCAACAAAACTCCACTCTTACCTGATGTTCATTCTGTACCTGACTGTAATTGTTTAAACAGAATAAAGGAACAAGGACATAGCTTCATTTAAATATCACATAAAGACAGCATTGAAGTATAGGAATAACTACACTGACCTGCACTACAAGAAATGTTAGAAGCTCTTTGAGCTGAAAGGAAATGGCACTCGATTGAAGCCAAAATCTATGAGAAGGAACAAAGAAAAGTACAAACCATAATATATGTGCAAAATCTGTCATTCATTGCTGTAATTCCTGACTGAACAATTATCACATTGAGAATAACTACGAATTCTGGCTAGAATACTTTTAAATAATAATCACTATCATTGCCAAAGAATTCACCAATAATCACTAGCATTGCCAAAGAAATTTCAAGTCAAAAGCAAAGCGCCAAAGAAACAAAGAGAATCCATGTCTTTATCACAATATGTGAACCCTACCCATAAATGATGGGGGGGGGGTTGAGAGAGGTGTGGCTGGAGAGATGGCTCGGGGATTAAGATTCTGCCTCTGTCTCCCAAGCAGAAGGACATGAGTTCAGATCCTGAATCTCATGTAAAAAACACCAGGTGGAAATGACATGGCCAGCACTTCCTGCTCTGGAAAGCAGAGCATGGAAAAACCCAAAGCAAAACAACAACAACAAAAAAGATAGAAGCAATCCAGGATGATTCCTGAAGTCACCCTTGGGCCTACACACACACACCCCTTTTCCTTAGAGGAAGAAATTTTATGAACAGAAGCAAAAACAGGAAATGGCAACTAAGGGATAGGAAGAGGGCTGGAGAAATGGCTCAGGGATTAAGACTCTGCCTCACAAGCAGAAGTTCCTTAGTTGGAATGCCAAGTCCCATGTAAAAACACCAGGCGGAAATGGCTATAGCATGCACTTCTGGACCTGTTGAGTGGAGCCTGGGAAAACCCAGAGTGAAGCAAAAAGGTAAAAGCAATCCAGGATGATTTCTAAAGTCTCTTTTGGTTCTCTACAGGGACACACAGTGCCCTCTACTACTACACACACACACACACACACACACACACACACACACACACACACGCATGCACGCGTGCAATAGACAGACAGATAGATAGATATAGGTGATGCAAACATACATACATACACAGATAAATAAGTTTAAAGAAAAAAAAGGATGAGAAGAAATTAGGGGATAGGACGATAAGGAAGGACAAAGAAGGAAGAGAAAAGTGGGTTAGAGAAGGGGAGAAGGAAAGAAATAAAATATAGGGAGAATGCTTTAAAACATGAGAGGTCTGAGATACATTAAGTAGCCCAAAGGGACAAAATGGACAAAGCATTATCTGAAGAGACAGCAGCAATTTTACAGACTAACAAAAATTTTTAAAAAATAATAATTCATAGGCACAACTTACCCACTGGGTCCCAAGTAGGGTAAATAAAAGCAAAACCATGTTAAGACACACAAAGTTGAAAAGTGGAATAACAGAACACCAACACAAAGACAGTCCTATAGAAAATTAACTTTAAAGGAGCAAGAATGACTCTAAGCAAAAATAGAAACCAGAAACCAATAAAATTTTGCTTCTAATTATCTTGAAAATAAAATAGCTGGCAACCTAGAATTTTATATATTCTAGAATATTCTTCACAAATAAGAATAATTACATTTTCAGATTGGAAAGTTTATAACAATAGCATATGCTCATTAAAGGAAGTCCTAAAGGTGTGTTGAGGGCAGTAGAGCACGGACCGGGTGTACCTGACAGCTGGGCACCAAAGAAGGGACATATGGGAGCAATACAGAGAACTGGTCAGACTCCGCACCTGCAGAGAGAGGAGCTTATTCATTCCCCTCCAAAAACAAACAAACAAAAAAACTAGAAAAAATATCAAAACAACCATTTCAGATGATTTCAATCAAAGATATGCCAAATTTAAGAGTAGTTACTCAAAAAAAAAAAAAAAATCCTGAATAGGGGCGTCCGTGGTGTTCTTATCTGGAGTTGCTGTTAACCGCAACCCCAGTTCAGTCTGTACAGTTCTACTTGAGAGAAGTGAGCAATCTGCAAATGGCAGCAACTTTGCTGCTGGAAAGAGCACAGACTTGACTTGACATGAAGCAGAGGAAAACTCCAAGTCCAATCACAGGGCCAGTAACACTAAGCAGCCCCGTGCTCACTACAGCTACCACAAAGAAGGTCAGAAGCTCCGACGCCTGAGGTCAGTGAAGCCTGAGGTTACTGCCCTGAGTCCTGGTTGGGATAAGCTCGGCAAGCAAACTAGCAAGAGACCTGAAAACTCAAACACTGAAATAGCGAATGGGGCCTTGATAAGCTCATTCACTGAGGGAGAAGTTCCAAAAGAATCTACAGGACACACAATCTTGACCAATGCGACATGGCATGTGCATAGAGACAGGAGCTGGGGAGGCCCAGAAGAAAGCAACAGCTGCGAAACACTGAACTCGAAATGCACTCCGACCCACTGCAGAGATTACAGGACTCAGATATTTGAGCACAAAATGTGACCAATCACTGGCTGACCACTGAAATGTGCAGATTACAATGAGCAGCTTAGACCACAGGCTTGTAGAAGAGCAAAGAAAGAGTCATTCAACTTTAGCCTTCCTCTGGTAATGAAGAGAAGGAGAGGCCGAACTGCACAGAGTGCTTTAATTAAGCTACGCTGCTAGATTCTATGGTCTACTCTCAGAATCTTCCTTATTAAACAAAGAAACAGTACCACCTCAGAGATACTTGAAAAGATTATCAACAAGCCTAGACCATAACAACAACAAAAAAATCTGCCCTGGCCACTGTCCTACTTCTGGGAGAAAGACAGTGAGATGGACTATGGAACTCAAATTTGCTCCACCCTTTTATCACTGACCAGTGGTGACACACAGATAAGAGTTAAGGAAGTGCACGTGACAGCAAAGGCTAGACCATGATTACAAGACTAAAGCATGCATTTCAGGAACCGCGCTGGAACTGGTCTTCCCCAATCCACCAGGTTTACCCTCTGGGCAGGAGTTCACAGTCCAGACTTCCGGCTCTAGAGCTAAAGGCTGTGCCTGCTCCCCCACCTGGGTCGCCTTCCGATCTTTCAACCAGCCATCAGTGGGAGCCACTCAAGGCATTGACCTGGATTTAATTTAACATGCACAGCAGCACGGATGTAATTACATACAAAGTGTCCTCTCATTTACTATTCTAGAAATACTGGAAGGAAGGAAGGTCCTTTGAACTTGTCAGGTTCAACTCGTTTTGAAATGAGCAAGCTGGGGCCTCAGGGAGAACCTTTCCCTGCTTCCAGACCCCGCCATTCTTTTCCTGGTTAAGGTTTTTCTGACCACTAGGTTTCAGTTCAAGCATGTTCTTCCTCAGAAATGCTGAGCCTTCCCTGCTCTCTCAGTAACTGTCTGGCGCTACTGCCAAGCCTTGGTGAGGCTAGGTGGGTTCTGTCACTGTGTTCCCAACTTAGTACTTTGAAGACACAGTAAGTATTCAAATATGTACTGAAAAAAACAAAGAAAACATTCTATCCCAGGTATTCTACTAAAAAACATAATTAGAGGTTGTGTGTATGTGTATGTGTGTGTAAAATTTATTAAATATATATGTGTGTGCATGTGTGTAAAAGCTGAAGCCAAGACCAGAAATCTTAAGATTCCCTTGGAAAAAGTGATTTACAATCTCTCCTATTATGAATCATGCTTTATAAACAATAAAAATCACTGTAATTTTTACTACTGGTATAATTATAAAAAGACAAGCTGTGTGCCCCAATGTCTTTGGAGCTCGCCGCCTTCCTTGGTCCTCCCACAGGAACCCATGAGTGGTTCCTTTCTCATGAGAGTGTGAGTGTGTGTGTGTGGGTACATGTGTGTGCCGGCATGCATGGGTGAAGGCGAGAGGAAAATTCTCTGTGGAGCTAGTTCTCTCTTCTACCTTTATTTGGGTCCTGGGAGTCGACATGAGGTCATCAGGTTTGCATGGCGAGCACTTTTTACCCACTCAGTCACCTGACCAGCCCCAGTTAACTTTCTTAAGGGACCCGACATGAACACAACTCCATCATTTTCCTATCCATCTTCCCTCCTCGAAGGCAAAGATTTCTACCAGTGCATTTAAGTTCTACAGCATCTGGCAGCCTGTGGTAAAAATTCAGTGTGCCAAGTACCACGCCACAAATGAGTACACATTTTTACTTGACCTTCACAAAACTCCACAGTGTGTGAAGCAGGACATGTCCTAATTTTCCAGAGGAAAAGGCTGATGCTGGGAGATATTAAGCAACTTGCCTAAGACCATCCAACTAATTATTATGTCTAAGGCAGATGCTCAAGAGTTTCTAACTGACTCCCAAGACATGAAGGCATCTGGTAACTTTTCTACAGGACACAGACCTTGCTGCTGGAGACCATCGAGGACAAGGACCTGGGCTTTATGTCCAGGGCAGCCATGAAGGAGGACAGTTGCACAGTAACTGACAGCCTCATGGTAACTCTCTATCCTTGAGAAAAAGTTAAATCATTTTCTCTTATGAAAGCAAGGGAAGAGGAAGATGACCAAGGAAGGTAAAATTCACACAATAGGGTTAGGGAGATGGTCAGGGGTTAAGACTCTGCTTCACAAGCAGAAGATCCTGAATTCAGATCCCAAAACATCAAGCAAAAATGGCAGTGGCCTTCACTTTCCAGCCCTAGTAGGCGGAGTCTGAAAATCCCAGAGGGAAGCAAAAAAGAGGTAAAAGCAATCCAGGATGATTCCCTAAGTCATCCTTGGTCCTTTACAGGGGCACAGTGCACACACACACACACACACACACACACACACACGCACAATTGAATAAATAAAAGTGGACAAAGTTGTCCTGAATTCCTCATGTGCACTATATAAGTACATTATACACTCACAATAATAATAAGGATTCTAAAATGAAACAGACATAGAGATACCTACAGAAATGAATCAAATGACTCTTCCTAATACAGCTTTAGGCCATGAAACCTAAAGGGCAGAGTTTGAGGTTGTTCTTGCCTTCAAATTTTACTACCTGAAAAGGCAGCCATTCAATTCTCTATAAAAATCCCAGCTCACTAAATACAATATAGGTAGCATGATTTCAAGTTCTTACTATCTGTATGATAAAGTGCTAGAAAAAGCATGAAATGACCACTCACTTTCTGAGTAAAAAAAAAGAGAGAAGACTCACTAAATGCATCTGAAAGGCCATGTTCATGATGGGCAGGGGAGACGCTTTGCGGGATGGTGGATTAAATACTATCGTGTTGACATTATGGTAACATAATGCTTGCTATCTTAGACATCCAGGAGGAAGGCTCAGGAGACAAAAAATAAATAGCCTCATTAGCCTCAAGACAATTCTAAAACCAACATGATTCAGCGTATGGATGAAGTGAACAACTGCTGGGGGAGACCAAGCAGTGTGGAGGAGACTCTCCTAAGAGCAAGTCATATAGAGGGCTGAGTCTCACTCAGACTGAAGTGGGTTTTTCAGTCATCCCTGCTACTGTAACTCCCAATAAGCTTGATGGTTATTCAAATTGTACTTAGATATAATAATACTTTGATCTGCCATCGAATTCCATTATGCAGGAAATAGACATTTGTGTAGCGTCTCCCCAGGAAAAGAGTCAACAAATACTTTTAAACACTCCATTCTAAACAAATCAACAACCTGTGGAGAAGAGGAGAGTTCTTGCAGTTATCCCACCTGGCTGAATACAGCTGGGCTTCCTTTCTGGACATAACAATAACTGTGGAGTGCTGCCATTTTCTCATCACAGACTGTCCTTTATACATTTCACTGAGCAGCTGCCAGGCGATGAGCAATAACTGCTAGATGACACAGGCCAACCCAGCCTGCCACACACCCAAGGCTTTATACAGCCCAGGAGTTTTCCTACCCAGATACAAATGGCTTCATTTACATTAAACCTAAATATACCAGCTGATTTCTACATGGAAAAAGCTGCTCACATTCTAACAATATCTAGAAATGCATTAATTGGGTGCACAGCAGTAGGGAATCAGGACAGCCTTGAAAAGTCCACTGTCTACTAATTAACTTCCAGAAAACTACTTATTGTCAAAACTTAAAATCATAATATAATAAGACATTCACTTCTAAAATAATCACTTCCTTATAAATTGATCAGAGAAACACAACTAAGAATTCATGAAAGTTGTTCCAATTTTTAAAAATATATATATGATATCTCATTAGAATTTGCATGCTAGTTTTACAATTAAAAGAAACTCAGGAAATTCTTTTCCCTATCTTATCTACCTCAGTTCAGACTTCATGATTCAGTTTGGGAATGATATGCTGCTAAACACCATTTCTAACTCCTCCCTCCAAAGTGATATAAAGCACCCTCCTACACCCTTTCATAGCATCCTATTCTTCCTGTGAACTATAACTGCATGTGTGGATTATCCCAGGCTCCCTCCTCTAAGGAGAAAGTTGGAAAGCCTTGAAGATGTCATTTAACACAGGGTAACATAATCTGACAGAACAAACCCATACAGATAGATAGATTAAATGCTACTTCGTTCGGCTACAATTCAACTAAAACATAAATATCATGAAAATCCTTGTGGCAAGTAATTCACAGAAAGTATTTATACAATTCAACTTGCCCTGCTTCCCAAATTGGAAAAACTCAGTAGCATTTCCAATTATTGTCTAGTAAATTATGCCTCATGTTTTCCCCTGAACACATATACTCTAAGCTTTGTTTGTTCAATGATAAGGCTCATTTGATGTTAAGAAAACCCAGCTAAAGAAAGTTTGGTACAGGGAGCTGTGATTCAAGCCTCTAGAACACAGTTGAAGAGGCCTGTATGTGACCTAGATAAGCCCTGTTGTGCACTTGCAAACAGAACTTCTCTTACCTTCACCATTAATTATCACCAGGGTGAGAAATAATGTATACCACCCAACTTGTGTGCTACTCAAGTCCTAGATGAGTACCTAATTAGATACTACTTTTTCGTTAAAAAGTGTATCTGTACACAAGATTTTCAAAGCACATACAAATATACAAATGAATTGTAGAGGATCTAGCTAGCATCGTTAGCCCTTCAATCATTATAGTTATTACTTACTCCAATGATCTTTCAATCATAAAGGCTTTAACCTCAACTCGAACCAAAAGCCAACAGTAATTTGGAGGTTATGACTAGCTGAAGCCAAGGCATCAAGCTGAACTATACAGTTAACCATTAATTGTTATCTGCTAAAGGCATGCGAGCAGAAAACCAACTCTAACATATAAGGAGACACATTTCCATTCTCATATTTTCTCTCTCTCTCTCTCTCTCTCTCTCCTTCCCCCACCCTACTTTCAATTGGACAGGTCTTTCAGGCAGTTCAAGCTGGCCTTGAACTTACTTAAGTAGACCAGGCTGGCCTCAAAAAAATTTTTTTTTAGTAATCAAAAATCTACTATTTTTAGTGAAAATAATGTAAGTTCATTTTAAAATATGGGAAATACAAGTAAGTAAAAGAGAAGCCATTCATAATTCCACCAGCAAGACTGTACTATTCATCTTTCCTCTTTCACAAGTTTTTATTTATACAAATATACCTTTCAAAAACATGATATTCTCATATTACTTAGCAACATTTATTCATTTTGTATCTCATCACAACTTTGCTTTTTTAGTCAATCATTAAAGTTCTCTTATTAAAACCTATAATTTGTTTTCAAAATGATAAACAATGAGATGTAGATAAGAAGAGATGCATCTAGAATCACTAAAAGCAACATATGAAAAGTAAGAAAATGGGCAAAGGTATATCAGGAAAATGCTAATATAAAGAAATCTATATGGTGATGCTAGTATCAAATGAAACGGAACGCGAGGCACACTACATTCAATAGGGAAAAGAACGGTTTCGATTAACCTTCTGGAACATCACTATAAGCTTGTTTCTTACTCTCCTTCTCTCATCTATCTCTTCCACTTCTCTATACACATCTTCATTGCTTAAGTGCCTGTTGTGGATGTCTTCTTAAATTCCTGGAGACTGAATTAGCCTTTCTCTAAAGGTTTCTTCTGATTTTTCTGCCTCTTCTGGTTCTTCCTGGCCTCATATTTGAAGATCCTCCTGCCTGAGCTTTCCAAGCCCTGGGATTACAGATGTATACCACCACACCTGATTTCTATCAAACCTTTCAAAGGCAGATAACTCTAGCTATTTAATGAATAGATATGTATTAGACTTCTCTGTTATGCTAGGGAACATATGATAAAGAAAAAGGATGCTGAGTGTCTTCTCAGCCAGATGCTCGAGTCTTCATCACTTATAAAGTGAGCCCTTCCATGGTTTCACGTGGTCTAGACCTTGCCCATCATCTCCATCTCTCCGAGGCATGCCCTCTGCCATCCTGGTTTCAGTTACTCTTCCTGTGTCTCCATCACATTTGCCTAGCAAAATGCTGCACTACCCCTGCTCACTCCAGGGAATTTCTTAGTGACTTATTTAAAACCTCAAGTAAACCCTTGACTGCATAATTTCCTGCTTCTTGATATGAAACAGTCTTCCCCAAAGGAGATAAAACAACTTATCCCCTCATTTCTTTCAAGTGCCTCTTCTGTTTAACTACCACTGGAAAACAGCAATCACTCCAGCAAGGATTCCTGTTCTGCCTTAGTTTGCTCCATTATATCGATTACCATCTAACATAACCCTTTACTATCAATTCTAGCACTACAGGATTGAATTCACATTATAGGATGAATTCTTGTTTGAGAAATGGCTCATGCCTGTAATCTCAGCACTTGAGAGGCTGTGGAAGAAGGATTGCTATGAGTTCCTGTGTTACATACAAAGCTAGCCTGGGCTACAGAGTAAGGTAAAGGGAAAGAAAAAACAAAAAAACAAAAAAAAAAAAGAAAGAAAGAAAGGGAAAGAAAAAACAAAGAGGAAGGAAAAAGAAAAGGAAAGAAATTAAAAGTCAGTAAGGTCCCAAAAGTCTTTAACCACTAGGTGGCAGTCTTCAAGAATTTGTCTACAAACACACTTAAAAATCAGTTGTTACTTTTACTAATTCTTTTCAGTTAACATAACGTTAGTATTAGATGTGTTAAGTTTAAAATATCTATCTTAATGAAGACAACAAAAAATCCCATATATGATTTTTATCAACAATTTGAATATTTAAAAAATTCAAGTGCTCACAACATGTGATCAGAACTCTAAGAACAGAGTGAGAATGTCAATGAAAGAAAGGTTTTGCATCTTCTGAAATGGGGTCACACACGGGGTCACATGTAGCTGTCAGAAAGCAAACTTACCAAGGAATTCTTAATCACTTCACTTCTGTAAAATTCTGCAAAAGAAAAAAAAAGAACAATTAAGTGAAAAAAAGAAAATAAACTCAGTAAATGCTGTAGGTTTTGAACATACATTCTAGCAAAGCATTTAAAACACTTTTCAAAAGATCTAAGCCCACTATTATCTATTAAAAAATAAAGCATCTTACAAGGGTAAACATCAGTAAAGAAGGTCAGAAGCGTTGAGATTTAATTTCATGACTATTACCTGTCTCTCTTTCCCCACACATTCTAACTTGGGCCTTTAAGAACCCATGCTTCCATCCGCCTTCCTGCTTCTGCCCTGTCCTTCTCAAACAGTCCTTGCTCCAAGGGCTGCCAGTCTAGCGGAATGAACGCTGATCTAGGAACCAGACAACCTGAGCTTTGCTTCTACCTGCTACTCACACTCCATCTCTACCTTCCTCACTCGTTGGCTTGGAGAATGCGCAATAACCAAAGGTCTTCTGTGAACATTCATGTCATGATTCTAAGAGCCTTCCTACATGTCAGTAAATGTCACACCGCCTAAAAGACAAGACATAAATATGTTGAAGGTTCTGAAGGATATTGCTAACCACTGTTCAATGTTCCTGTGCCAACTGTCACTTTAGGCATAAAGCCCTGCTGTGGCCTCCTGCTGTCATAGGGCAATGCTTCCCCAGGGCACTTGCACATACCACTGGTACTTGGGATCATCTAAGGTGATATATAGACAGAAAGTACCAGAACACAAATATACCATGCCAAGATGGCCCACTGGCACCTCGAGCTGAGAAAGCTTCAAGTGGGTTCAGATGCAAACTCTGTGGGCAGGCTCTGTTGTTTAAAGCATCTCTTAGCAAGCATGCTACCTACACTGCTTTATCTTTGTCTTCCAAAACAAAAAGACATCATTCCTATTTTTTGAGACATAATTATGTCTCAGTATGTTAATTTAAAAAAGTTCTGAAAAAAGAGGACTTAAAACAGGATCCAGATGTTTGCAGTTATGCTGACAATGCTTACCTAGGGTCATAACTTTAGGCCACTTACATATACTAATTGAATGGCAATTTTAAACTTTTTCTTCTAAATAATTGCTTTTTAAAAAGAAAAGGAAAATTCTAATTTTTTAAATGTAATGTCCTACTGAATGATTAAGCTGGTGTAAATTTTGGATATTTCCAATAGTACTATACATAAACAATCTCCCCCTCCCCTCCACTCCCCTCCCTTTCCCTCCCTTCTCTTCTCTTCTGTGTGTGTGTGTGTGTGTGTGTGTGTGTGTGTGTGTGTGTGTGTCCTGTGGAGGAACAAGGGTGACTTCAGGAATCATCCTGGATTGCTTCTACCTCCTTTTTGCTTGGCTCTGGGATTTCCTAGGCTCCACCCACCAGGGCCAGAAGTGGAGGCCACTACTACTTATACCTAGCATTTTTATATGGGACCTGGGATCAGAACTCAGGACCTTCTGCTTATGAGGCAGAGTCAACCCTTAAGTCATCTCTCCAGCCCCATAAGCAATCTTTCAAAGCTACACACCTTGAGATGTGTGAGACAGCAAAATTCTGAAAGCACAGAACAAATACAGTCTGTGATGGACACTGAGCCTCTGTCTACACATGCTCTAGAAATACTGTACAACTTACATGTCACTTTTCATTTTAGTCTCAAATTTTAATTATTTCAACCATTAGTTGTCTGTTATGGCATATGTACATGCAATTCCAAAACATATGTGCCAGACTTTTTTCCAGGTGACAAAACCCAAAATGAAACTGAAGTGCTTGTGTGTGTGTGTGTGTGTGTGTGTGTGTGTGTGTGTGTGTGCGCGCACGCACACGCAGTGCTAGGAATCCCCTGAGCAGGCAAGGCAAGCACTCCACCAATCAAGGCTACAAACTCACTCTTAAAAGGCTTTTTTTTTTTAATAACAAGGTATTTTCACTTCTAATTTTTGTGTTCAATACATTTACTTTTCATTGCCTTCATTTTATTTAGTACACTATAAGTATGCATTGTTTTCAAAATTGGTGAAAAAGCTAGATGTGGCTCAGAGGTAGCCCAGTTGACTAGCATGCATGAGTCTCTGACTTCATCCCTAGTATCGCAAAAAATAAAATTAGTAAAAAGTCAACAAAGATAATCTTTTATGTTTTTAAGCTGAAGAATTCCTTAACTTTACTGCAAAGTGTCTCAAAATATGCCATTTGTAAAATGATAAATTAGTTATTATTTCTTCTAAAACTTTGTTGAGTAGCTGACTAGATAAAATACCAAACTATTTGCCTTCTTCATTAATCCCTCAAAATGTACTGGTTGACTGACTTAAAAGAGAGGTCAGATCATTGTTGCAGTTACTTTGCCTGTTGCTGATAAATTCACAATCAAAAGACTTATGAGGGAACAAGGGATTTTATTTGTCTCTTCCAGTTACAGTTTCTTGTCCAGCTTGGCAGGAGAGCCCACGCCAACACCAAGGGCCAAGGGAACTGGCTACCCCATATCCACATAATGGCTGAGAGAGGGACAATCCTTTCTTGCCAGACAGCATGTCTGGCCAAGTGTATAGAAGGATGTCAACTTCCTCAGCCAGCTCCCTCCATCTCATATCACCTGCCCAGGGACTAGGTTCGCCTTCCCCATCAACTAGACAATCTCTTGCCGTTTCCCTCTGGGCTTAACTACTAATTCTCTATAAATGTGCCTAGAGCAGAGTTCAAACCCTCAACTAACAAGCTGGCACCTGTATTTAACGATGATGGCCACCAAGATGGCTCAGTGTGTAAAGTATCTTGTATATAAACCTAGCAACTTGAGTTTGAGCCCCAGAACCCACAGGCAGAAACAACAAAAGTCCTCTCTCTCTCTCTCTCTCTCTCTCTCTCTCTCTCTCTCTCTCTCTCTCTCAGTCTCTCAGTTAAATACTTTAAAAAATAAAAATAAGTGAAGAGGTCAACAAAGGGGCCATGTAATTTTATTTGTGAAGAAATCACTGAGTATGAGCTCATTTCTAGCATGCTAAACTTGAACCTAAAGTATTAGTCTGTAACATTTAAAAAATAAATTAACAACATATTGTAAAGAAAAAGAATAGAAATTTGGAAGGAAAAAAAAAACCTGTTCTAATCCCCAGTCTACAATGCACACAATTTATGTCACTATGGGTTTAACCAAACTTTTGGAAACATTCTCTCTTCACCATCCTAAGAATGACACAGAAAATGACAGGGTTATGAGACTCAAATGAAATACTCAATTAGATACACCTTTTAAACCATAGCTTTACTGATAAAATTTATTACTGTTTATTCATGTGATTTGATTTGAGCAAAATCATGTGACAAATAGACCTTTGAAAAGTTATCTACTTCCACTCGACCATGGATACAAATGTTTCTCTATGTACCCACTAGTGAAAGGCAGCTTTAAAATTTTCTTTCATCAATAATTTCTTTTTTAAAAGTGAAAGGAACACTGTTTAAAATGAATGTGTGATAAAGGACAGTCTCCAGTCTCTTGGAGCCCACAGAACATTCTAGGCTGTTGTGCTGCACTCCATTCATTCAATAAATGCTTCCTTTGCACCTCGATGTCGCTGTAATGGAGAATACAAGCTTAACCTATCCTGCAAAGCTTGTTCACCTATCAGACTGGCAAAAATTCAAAAGTTCATATGGCTACTGATAAAGTTACAGAAGAAAAATAAATAAATAAAGCAACTCTCATAGAATAAAATTTTGAAATATCTACCAAAACAAAGAATGCCCTCTCTTTGATTCAGTAATTCTACATTCTACATCATGGAAGTTACCCCTCAGGTATACTAGCACTCATGTAATGTACTCACAAAGCTATTCAGTGCAGTACTATTTGTAACAAAAAATCCAAACTTAAATGCTCACCAACAGGAGTCAACCAAAGAAACTGTGGTACATAATCAATGTAAAATAATGTTTTAAAAAAATGGGGGGTGGGGATTTTCTACAAACCAACGTGGGGAGAAAAAAAAATCTCTAAGAAAAAATGTGATGTACAAAAATATATGGTATCTTTGTAAGAAAAGAGTCAAAAAGGAGTAAGAAAATTCTTGTTTTCATTTGTGTTTGCATAAGTAGTTCAGAAAAGATGCACAAGAAATGGGTAGCAGTGGTCCTCGGGTAGGTGGAAAATGAGGATGCTGGAGTACAGGTGAAAGGGTCTTTAATTTACAACTTGCAGAAATTTTGAATCACAGACTGCAATTACTCAGAAAGTAAACTGAAAATACATGGAAGGGAGGGGAGGAAAGGAGAGGATGTGTCAAACGTTGTGTGTACTGGCGCAGAGCAGAGAGCAAAACTGATCTGAATACAGTTCTCCCTTCCCCACTGCCCGTGACTTACATTCTCCTGCAGGGAAACATTAACATACAGATGTTGGATGAGTATCTTCACAGAGAAAATAATGCACAGACGACAAAAGCGAACAGTCACAATTTTGAAGTCAATGATCACTGAGAAGTATGTAGACTAAAGATCAGCAAGAAAAAAGGCTGAGTTGGGTGCATCTCTAGAGGAAAGTGCTCACTTGTAAGAAACATAAGTGTAAAGGCCATTAACTTGAAGAAAACCTGAGATTATCAAAATGTTAGTGTGGCTGAAACAGAAAGAGTTGGCGATAATAAAAAATGAGCTCTGCGGTTTAACAGAAGCCAGAGCCTAGGAAACCAGGGTATCTTAGCTTTTACTGTAAATGACGGAAGAAGCAACTGGAACATTTTGATGAGACCAATAGCATGATCTGACTTTAAATAGAAGGGTCTGGAAATGGAGGGCATGGACAGAAAGACCTGCTTGAAAAAAGTATTTTAACAATTCAGGCAAGAGAGGATGCAATGTGGAGACAAAGCAGTCAGATTGGGGCTGGAGAGGTGGCTCAGGGGTTAAGCCTCTGCCTTGCAGGCGGAAGGTCCTGAGTTCGGATCCTAGACCCCATGTATAGACTCCGGGCAGAAGCGGGGGCGGCCTGAGTTTCTGGTCCTGGTAGGGCGGAGCCTGTGAATCTGGGGCAGAGTAAACAAGGAGAAGGTGGAGGCATCCATGGTGGTTCCCGAATTCGTCCGTGGTTCTACACATACATACATATACATACACATGCACACACACATACATGCACAATTGAATAAATAATAAAAAATAAATAAATAAAAAAGAAAGCAGTCAGATTACAGAAGTCTTCGCTCAAAGACAATGTAAAATATAAAAGAAAAAAAGACAATCCAGTGTGACTCTCAAGTTTGGGCCAAGGAAACAAAGCTTCTGACAGAAGAATAAACATTAAGAGGGAAAGAAAATGTAGGAAAGAACAGAAACATCAGAAACTGAGTTGCAAACATACCCACTTCAAGTTGCCTACTGACCTCCAAAGAGGGGTGTGGAGCAGGCACCTGGGCAAAGGCACAGGGCTTCAGGGGGAAGGTTATCAGATGACACTCAACCATGAGACACCGCCCAGCAGGACAGATCACACAGAGCACTTCCTGATGCATTCAAGATAGTTGTACTCTGGGAGAGAACAAGCACCTAATATTCCACAGATTCAAGATGAGAAAATAACTATGGCTGAAAAACTCAAGCTGATCAAAGTGGCTCATGCTACAATCTCAACATTTGGGAAGCTAAGGCAGGAGGGCTGCCACGAGTTTGAGACCAGGGTGGGCTACATAGTGAGTCTTGGCCAGCCTACGCTGTAGAATGAGATCCTGTCTTTAAAAAAGAAAAAATAACTGGTGCTTGCTTCAGCAGCACATGTACTAAAACTGGAACAATACAGAGAAGACTGTTGGCATGGCCTCTGCGCAAGGATGACACCAAAATTCATGAAGCACTCCATATTTAAAAATAAATAAATAAGGGGCTGGAGAGGTGGCTCAGGGGTTAAGCCTCTGCCTTGCAGGCAGGAGGTCCTGAGTTCAGATCTTAGACCCCATGTATAGACGCCGGGCAGAAGCGGCGGCGGCCTGCGTTTCTGGTCCTGGTAGGGCGGAGCCTGTGAATCCCAGGGCAGAGTAAACAAGGAGGAGGTGGAGGCGTCCATGGTGGTTCCCGAATTCGCCCTTGGTTCTACACACACACATACACATACACATATACATACAAACACGCACAATGGAATAAATAATAATAATAAATTTTAAAAATAAATAAATAAGTTGGTTTTTATAAAACTTCCATATTTATGAGTGAACCAAGAGTAGCAGCCAGTCTCCATTCACTGCCCTGGACTTTGCTCTCTCAACTACCTTAAACATAGACAATCTCCTATGTGCACTAAAAAGATGTTAAAAATCAAATATGTTCACATTATCTTCTTAGGATTTTCTGTGAATTCAGATAATATAAAAGAGTAAGAAATCAGAATTTCAGATAATCTTATAATAAAATCCTGTACTGAGAAATAAAAGAGATATACAGGTGGTTTAGGGAGAAGACCCAGCCAGCCTCTCTGCATGGTCATTCTATACCATGAAATAATCATAATTGCCAAGAGAGGTCCAACCAGGCAACAGACACAAACTTGCATTACTGGAAAAGGCTCCTCCGTTCCTCCTGCAATAATTGTAAGTTTCAAAGCCCAAGAAAATGCATGAACACATTCTACTCCACCATGACATACTGAAGCAGAGGGAAGTCTCGGAAATCATCAATCCTCTCATATTAACATCTATGGAAGTGCTTCTCTGTAGACCAGACAATGCCAAACTATTCATTTTTTCCTTCTGAACATAGACAGCTTACATTTCCCAGCTTACTCTTCATCTAAAAACAATTCATGGGCTGGCTATGAGATGGCTAAGCAGGTAAAGGCACTTGCCACAAAACCTGATTACCTATGTTCAATCCCTGATCCAACAAGCTGGAATAAAGGAACTCCTCAGAGTTGTTGTCACAGTTACTCTACATGTTTCAAATGACTTACAGGGGAACAAGGTGGTTTTATTCTGATTTGGTGACTCTTAGTTACAGCTCATTGTCCGACCTGGCAGGGAGCACCCACTAACACCAAGGATCAAGGGAACTGGCCACATCAAAGCCACATAACTGCTGAGAGGGATGATCCTCATTTGCCAGACCAGCATGTCTGGCCAAGTATACAGAAGGATGCCAACTTCCTCAACCAGCTCCTTCCATCTTATTCACCTACCCAGAGACTAGTCCCGCCCACCATGGGCTGGGCTTTCCCCATCAGCTAGACAATCTCCTGTAGAATGCTCTAAGCTTAAGTACTAATTCTCTACAAATGTATCCAGAGCTGGAACCTCAACCATCAAGTTGACACCTGTAAATAACTATGACAGTAAGCTAATTATATTAAGCCCTGACAAGTCTGGGTTTGATGATAGCATTAATTGTTCCAATTAATATAGCTGCTTTAAAAGCATGTACTGATTAGGATGAAAAATAATAGTGGTCCAGCACTGAGGAGGTGAGGGCAGTGGATCACAAGGTTTCATAATATGTCTCAGAAACTCACAAAGTAGCTAAGGCTGGTCTCCAATTTACAGCAATCACCTGCCTCAGCCTCATAAGTGCTGTCATTTATAGACATACCTCACCTTTGCCAGCTCTAAATACTTCTTGACTTTTTTTTTCAATGCTAAGAATAGGACCCAGAACCTTATACATGACAGGTAAGTTCTACACTGATCTACATCCCCAACTCTTGATATATATATATAAATATATGTGTATTTGTAATAATCATATATAATGACTTCTTCAAGTATTTAAGGTAAGTTTTAGGGTTAGAGATGTGGCTCAGTGGTAAAACACTTCTATAGCATGTCTGAAGCTATAGAAAAATTAAAAAAAAATCTCACAACTTATTAAACCTTTTGTTAAGAGTCGTTTGTTAGCATAAGCAGATCTTTAATTACATCTTACCAAGCAATATTATCCTGTCTCTATTGATCCTCCTAAAAATCTATCTAAGCTTCTTTATAAGACATCGTTATTTCTACCTAACAAAAGGGAAAAGCAACAAAACACCTTCAAGCAAACATGAAACTACTGAATAGTTGAGGTGGAAGAGTTGTTCCCGCATCTGCAATCCTGTCCAAGATAAAACCATCACTGGGCCTGGTCCTCTCACACCCCACCTAAGCAAACTGATTAAACACTAACACTTTTCACTTGATATGGACTTTAAAGATTATTGTGGCATTGAATCACATAGCTGGTCTATTCTTAACACTGTCACTTACAGAAGAACCCCCCAGTATAATATAATCCTCTATTGCCCTTCCAACTGGAAGAAACCAAGCTATTCTAAAGTAACTCTATACATAAAATGAAATGCAAACTTGCTATTACTTCAATATAATATTAAAGAAAATGACATAAAGAAATGTAAAATTAGTACAAGATACTAGATTCGTATCAGCTATTTTAAATGCTAGCTACTAAAATATTAGCATAATATTCAAATATTCAAAAACAAACAAACTTACCAATGTAAAGTTCAGACTCCTCAAGAGCTACCCATTACCCATATTCCTTTCTCATACATAACTGTTTGACATATTTTCAGAAAGTATAATCTAACTTCTCAAAAGCCACTGAGCTCATGCTTGTTAAGAAGAGTAAAAATGAGATAAGAACCTGTGAGTCCACAGACTCCCTTACCTTTATACATCTTTTCAGGTACTACACAAGTGAAGAGTAAAGTAGGTGTCAAGAAGCTGGTGGCCATTTCTATTGACAATGTTCCGAGCAGCAATGTTCCGAAGATGTCGGAGGCGTCGCTAAAAAATAACCACAAAAAGGGGGAATTTAGCTTTAGTCCTATACAATGGTCTCAAAGTTGCAGCTCAAAATGAAAGGTAATGTAAACTGCCCCCATCATTCACTGAAATTTCAGCATCTTCTCCACCAAACAGGAATAATGCCTTTCCTATCACACTTAAAGAGTAGTTGTAAGGGGCTAGAGAGATTAATTAAGACTCTGCTTCTCAAGCAGAAGGTCCCAAGTTGGAATCCCAGGTCTCATGTAAAAATGCCAAGTGGAAAAGGCTGCATACTGCACTTTTGTCCCTAGTAGGCAGAGCCTGTGAAATCCCGAGAGAAGCAAAAAGGAGGTAGAAACAATCCAGGATGAGTCCCAAAATCACCTTGGTCCTCCATAGGGACACAGAGTGCCCTCTGAAACACACACACACACACACACACACACACACACACACACACACACACACAAGAAATGGTAACAAATGTGAAATGGTTTAGAAAAGCATCAATATTACACAAGTGGTCCAAACTTACAATAGAGCATTTATATTTTCCAGAACACTAAGCAAAAACTTGGTTTTTTTCCACAGAAGGATGTGGATAGTCAAAGTCCATCCCATATCAACAGAAAATCAAGAGTTATTATAAACATTTGTCCCTGTGGCTAGTGCAGTTTAATGCCAGATCATTTGTACAATCAGAAGAGGCCACAGCCAGAAGCTAAAAGTAGCAACTTAACAACCCAATTGTTGAGTTTAAATTAAATTCTCTTTCAGCAGCCAATCAGATTTTATTTGCTAAAAAACTTTCTTCTTGACAATTCCACTTGAATTATTTGGAGCCACGAGCAAAAGCTGCACAAGTAATAGTAAAACCTCTAGAAATCAACAAAACACAAGATATGCTGAGGAGATAGCTCATGCCACAAAGACTCCTGCAGCAGCCACGCATGGTGGCGCGCACCTGCAGTCCCGGCACTCAGGAGGCGAGAGGCAGGAGGTTCGGCACAAATGCAAAGCCACGCCGGCCTACCCAGGAAGTTCAGGCCAGACAAGGACCGGTGTGGTGGCCCAGGTTTATAATTTCAGCACTGGGGAAGGGGAGAATAGAAGGTCCCTAGGGCTCACTGGCCACTCAAACTAGCAAGTTAAGGACACTAAGAGACCCTGTCTCAAAAAAATATGGTAGATGACAGTGCTTGAAAATCACCTACTATCAAGGCTGACTCTATCCTATGCACGCGCACACACACACATCCAAAACAAGGACAAAATGGACTGTTTGATGGACAATGAGGCTTTCCTGCAGGGTGGGCTCCCTAAGCCTCTATCAGAGGAATTTCTCTATGGACAGTTGGGGCTGGAGGACACCCTCTAGGCCAGTGGCGAAGAGCTAGCTGGGATAGCAAAGCAGACTGTGTGTATAGAGGAATCTGAAGGATTAGTTCTAGTCTGTGACAGAACTACAGGAAAGAAACAAAGAGTAAGCAAGGGTTGTTTAGGAGAGGGGTACATGCACTCACACAGACACATAGCACATACATGTAATACAAACATATGTATGCACACACATATACCCACACACATGAACGAACTTGCAGTGCTGAAATCTGTGCACATCAGATTCATCCTCTAAAACTAGTTCTCTGTGCCAAATAATTATCTTAGAGTCTTAAAATAGAAACCAATTGCTCAGTGTTAAAATATGCTCCAAGCTCTCTCTTCAGTCAAGAAACCAGTCCAATCTCTGGAGGAAAGTGCATCTCAGGTATGTGTGCAGCTGGCCAGAAAAGCTCAGCTCTTTTTTCCAAGCACATGCTAACCAAGTACTCTCTCCCCATGTAGAGATTAAAATTCTTTGAAAAAGGTTATTATTTAATAAGCTTGCTTAATCCTTAAGTATCAAAAACTCCAAATGTATTTATAAAAGTTCTCAAGGCTTTACTCTGAAAGTCTAATTTTTCCACTCTGTCATGGGTTCCATTTCCTAGTTGAAATCATTTCTCCTGCTGCAGATGCTTCATTAGCTCTTCCATGCAACAGGAATCACTAATCATCTATATACAATAACATTTCATCTACTGCACAATCAGTCACACACTGGAAAGTACATTATTCCCATTATTGTTTTTGAAACCTCTGTAATCTAACTTCCTTACAGACTGATCAGAACAACCATGCAGATGTCTGGGGATGTGGCTCAGTGGCACAGTACTCGCAGCATGCACAGAGCATAAGGTTCAATTTCCCCAGCACTGAAAAAACAATTAGTAAGTTCTTGGAGTTGGATGGATTAGGGTAGCGTTTTCTTTGCAAGCATGAGATCAAGTTCAATCAGCTGCTGTAGCACGTGCTTGTAATGAGGCAAAAGATGAGAGAATCCCTGGAACTTATTAGCCAATCAGTGTGGTCCAGGCCAATGAGGACCCTGCCTCAAAGGAGGTGGATGATGGTGAGATGACAGCCCACGTGGTCAGTCTCCACATTCACACACACATCCAAATACACACATGTGCGCATGCATTAAAAAGACCGTGCACTTTCCTAACCTTATGCTTTTGCTCATGCTAGCTCAACCCAGAACACCAACTCTCTTGTTTCTCTTAAGGACATTCTATTCATCCTCACAAGTTTAGAGAGAAGAGCCTTCCTGCTTGATTCTCCAAGGGAAATTATTTTCTCCTTTATTGTAAACAACGAGAACTTTATTTCTTGCTCTACTACTGCACTACCTTACCTATTCCTCTAGCATTATTGCTGTACAGAGAGCATTTATTAAATGCTTACCATGTGCCATGCACTGGGCTCTAAGTCATATATGTAGTCATTCAGTCCTTATGCTGACCCTGAAATGATAGGTACTACTACTTATTGTTACTATGTATCTCAACATTTCTAATCAATCAAATGTAAAGAAAGAAATAGAAATAATATATAAGCAGTAAGCCAGCATTGCGGTGGTGGTGGTGGTGGTGGTGGTGGTGGTGGTGGCGGTGGCGGTGGTGGTGGTGGTGGTGGTGGTGGTGGTGGTGGTGGTGGCGGTGGCGGTGGTGGGGGTGGTGGTGGGGGTGGTGGTGGTACACAGCTCTAATTTAGGAAAGAAGAGCACTGGGAGTTATCCTCAGCTACATAGGCCAGCTTGGGTTAGAGGAGACTGTCTCAAAAAACAAAAACAGGGGGTGGAGAAATGGCTCAAGGGTTAAAACTCTGCTTCACAAGCAGAAGATCCTGAGTTCCGTTTCCAGTTTCCACCTGGAAAAAAAAAAATGCCAGGCGTAATGGTGAACTGCACTTCTGTTCCTGGTGGGCAGAGCCTGGGAAACCCCAGAGCAAAGCAAAAAGGAGGTAGAAGGTAGAATTCAGGATGATTCCCAGAATCACTCTTGGTCCTCCATATGGATACACAGTTCTCTCTGAGATAGATAGATAGATAGATGGATGGATGGATGGATGTACGGATGGACGGACGGACGGACGGACGGATAGATAAAAATTTACAAGGAAAAAAAAAGCAAATAAAAGAGAGTGTCTCAGGTCTGGGAGACAGCTCAGGGAAAAACGCCAGGCAGAAATGGTGGCAGCTTGCACTTCCAGCTCTGGGGAGCGGAGCCTGGGAAATCCCAGAGCGAAGAAGAAGATGTCATCTATGAGGGATGATTGCCCTCATAGATAGGTATGTAGATAGATAGATAGATAGATAGATAGATAGATAGATAGATAGATAGATAGATAGATAGATAGATAGATAGATAGATAGATAAAATTCCCTGAGTCTTTTTTAAAAAACTATTAATCTATGTCCTGAGGGCAGGATGATGATGCACCAGCCTTTCCTGAGGGGCTGCTGACAGCTCTACTGGCTGGGGAAGGAAGGGGTGTCACTTTCCTCAGCGGTACCACCACCGACAGGTTGCCCTCACTCCAGCAAATAACCTTGGCACATGCCATGCAGACAACCTAATTAAACTCAGTGAGTCACACAAACTAATAAACAAACAAGATGTGAAGTGGGGGGAGACTTTTCTCTCTCCACACTGGACTCCACTTAACTCAGACATTATTCTCAACCTGGACCAGACTCCATAGTAGGTAAGAAGCAAGACTCGGGTTATTCCAGGTAAGTTCTAATTACCATTAACATTTTAATAAATACTTACATAGGAATAAGAGAATTTCTAGTGTGCTATTGCACAGTAGGTTGACTACAAAAAACAATAATGAAATATACGTTTTGAAAAACTGGAATATGTTTCTTTTTCCATTTTCTTCATGTGTGATACATGGGTATCTGCATGTTTGTGGGCACATGTGTATCTAGGTGCACACAAACATTTGTGTTCATGCAACAAAGGCCCAAGGTTGATAGAGGTAATCATCCTCCATCACTCTCCATCTTATTCTTTTGACCCTGGGTCTAATTACACCCAGAGCCAGGGTGCCATTGTGCTAATCTGCCTAACCAGCTTGCTCTGGGGCTTCCCAAGTTCCTTCTCTGGGGCTGCAACTACAGGAAAGCCTGTCACACCTGCCCAGCATATTACTTGGAACCTGGACCCCAATTGCAGTCCTTTTGCTTGCATGGCAAGTGCTTTAATCACTTAGCCATCTCCTCAGCCCAGACAGAATATTCTGAATGGCCTCATCATAAAGAATAGTAACATACACAATGTATACATTCATCAAAACAGCACACAGTGCCCCATAAATGTGTACAACTTTTAAGTTTTTATATATGTTAAAACAATTTTTAGGGCTGGAGAAATTGTTCAAGGGTTAAGATTCTGTCTTGCAAGCAAAAGGTCCTGAGTTCAGATCCCAGGTCCCACTTAAAAAATGCCAGGTGGAAATGGCAATGGCCTGCACTTCCAGTCTGGTGAGTAGAGCCTGGGAAATCCCAGGGCAAAAGAAAAAGGAGGTAGAAGCAATCCAGGATGATTCCTGAAATCACTCTTGGTCCTCCATAGGGACACACAGTGCCCTCTGATACACACACACACACACACACACACACACACAGATACACAAGCATGCACATGTGCAAAAATTTTTTTAAAAATTTAAATATCAAACCAAATATTTAAGTGCAAATAAAGCATATGCATACCCTCCCACTGCCAAAGGTCTAAGAATTAACACAATATTTAGGTGCTATAAAAGTAAATATACAACCTAAAATACTTTGAAATTGTGTACAATAGCAGGGTATAGTGAATCCCACTGTAATCCCAGCATTCTGGATGTTGAGGTAGGAGGACTGCCAGGAGTTGGAAGCCAGTTTGGGCAATAGAGTGAAATCCCGTTTAAAAAAAAACACCAAAAGAAATTGTACATGACCCCCGCCCCCAAAAATAAAAACTATCATGTGAAAAGCCAAAGGAAAAATAACTGAAAGAAATAATTTCTGTAGCAAATGAGTTTTACTAAAACATAAAAAATTCCTAGAAATCAGAAAAATTCCAATAAAGCTAAGAATATTAACAGATATTCACTGAGAATAAAGTACAAAAAGCACTTAAACATGGAATGATCTTCATTCAAAAAGGAAATGCAATCAAAACAACACTAAAATTGGTGCAGATCGAAAGGTCTAATCTATTCTGAGGTCAGGCACTTTGCTAAAAGCAGTAATTGGTAAAAGCAACATGGCTGGCAACTTGACAACATTTACCAAAATTACAGATGCACATACTCTTCAATCTGACACTTCACCTCTGCATTTGTGCTGAAAATATACTTTCGGATATAGAATATGGTACAGTGATTGACTTCAGACTACAGGAAGATGAGACAGGGTCTTGTTCTACAGCTTGCCACTGGCCTTAAATTCCTGATCCTCTTGCCTCTGCCTCCCATAATTTGGCTCTTCAATGTCTAGAATGGTGTATTAAGAGGCAGTGGAAACTCGACTAGGTGTGTCCCAGTGGAAGGTTTTGCGATCACCAGTGTTGTGCTCTTGAAGCAGCTGGAACCCAGATGTTCTGTTTTCTCTCTTTTGAGTTCTAGTAACAGGTGAATTGCTCTTGCCTGCAGCATATGCACCCTGCCATAACATGCTGTCTCACCACAGGACCAGAACAAAGGGTCAAGGGACCACACACTGAAACAACCAAACTGTGACTCAACATAAACCTTTCTTCTTACCAAGTTGATTACTATGAAACTGGCAAACAGATGTACAAAGTATGGCTTCACATTCACATACACACAAAGCTGCAGATGTCTTAAATCTATAGTTAAGTTACAGAATATCCTATAGTGAAATTCTATGTGGTTGTGGAGAGTATTACAGCAGGTCTCTGTATATCAATAGGTAACATTATACAAGATACACTATTTTTTTTAAATAGTCTATATGGTTGTTTTTGAGCATGTTGTCCTTTATGTCTCAGAGGAAAAAATCATTACAAATTCCTGGAAAGGTATAATCTGTAACTGATAGCACTCCTTATACCAGGGAGAGTTTGGGAGACACAAGGAGTAGGGAGACCACCACTATATTTTCTTACATACCTTTAGATGTGAATCACAGCAATATATTCTTTATTTTTAAAATAAAGTTAAACTGACATTTCTAAAAAAAAAAAAAAAAAAATAGGGCACCTACTCTGGAGTCCATGAGTTTCCATCTTTCTCTCCTCTAATAAACTCAACCTCAATCCTTAAAAAAAAAAAAAAGACGATGATGACCTTTAAGTGCAGGATTATTATGTGATGGTCATGCACTACAGCAGTGTACATAGTGCAACAAGTTCGAAGTTGTCAATAATAACCTGAAGATAATTCTACCACTCACTAGTGAGTAACCACTTACCCATCCCCAGAATGCACATACTTCTACCTTCCTACATGTGCGGGCTGCTAGAGAGACCAAATGAAATAATGGATAGGAATGCCCTCTGAAAAACAGCAAAATGTTTTGAGCATGAGCTCCGACAGAAATAGGAATGCGGTTACCGGTGGAAAAGATGAATTGATCTAGGCACTTCTAATGGAAGTAAAAGACAACCTAGAATCCATCTATCTTCACAGAGATGAGAAAGTCAGAAGGGCAAAACGGTCTCTGAAGTAGGATCATGCAGTACCATTATGGAAGGCAGAACCTGAAGAGCCCCTGAAGGTCATAGGCCTGTGCTGTGCTGCATCACCTGGGCTGAACGTGGCACTTCGTTGAACCTGCAGAACCTTAGGCTCCTTACGTCAGCACAATCCCCAAGTAATGCAAAGGCACATTTTCAAGTCAAACAGAGATCTAAGCTATCCTACTTATTGTTTACTACTGCCACATTGTTGGTAAGGAGCAAAATCAAAATGTGGACACCAGCTTAATCCCCGTGGTGGGTATTACATGGATTTGCTTTCTAGACCTAACCTCAAAGGTTAGGACATCTTTGCCTCCAGGTCTCCTGTATTCAGCCCCATTCTAGTCAACCAGCCAGACCCCTCAGTTCTTCCTTCACAGCATCTCTGGCATGGAGTTCTTCTTTTCCCCATTCTTCATTTACTATTCAAAAAGCTATTGTTCATGTTATAAAAAACATTTTCCTTCTCTTACAAATATCAGTTTTTGTTCTGCCGACAAGAGTTCAGCTCCAACTATGGAGCTTCAGATAATTCCTGAAGACAGCTCAAGTCATTAAAAAGCATTCAACTTGAACCTGCTGACTCCTGGCACAGACTAGCAAGCTAGAACTTGGTATTTCAAGGCAGAACCTTCCTGTCTTCTCTTCCATTATTTTGCTTTTCTGTTACTTCTCTTTAACTAACCCATATTGCCTTTATGCAACAAGATCCTCTCAATTCTTTTCACTCTAGTCAAGATTTACTAAACAGATACAAAGGCCCCAAATTTCTAGTACCATCCCTGTTTCCCAGAACTCTACCATGCAAACAACACTTCCGTTTTTATAATTCCTTATACACCATACCCAATAAATCACAGTATTTTAATAATTCCTGAATCCTCATGATGTGCCAATAGTACCTCAATATCTTCACCATAAAAATAGAAGAAAATTAAAGAAGAAGCAAAGATGGCGGCATGAGCCGTGCTCCAGGCCGGGTGCATCTGCTGGATCGTGTGAGGTACTCATCACCCAGCACTACCATTTTCCTGACCTTTGATGCTTTTATAGTCATGTCAAAACAAAATTCTGAACTCCGGATTTTGCAAGAATTTTTATGTTGTCTTCTCAGCAGGTAGTGCAATTCTTTTACTGAGCCACTTTCCCTAGTGAAATGTGGGCGTCCTCTACACATCACCTCCATGGTTTGGAATGGAATGATCGCTTTTCCTTTGTTCCACCTCTCAGATTCAACAGAGAAGCTCCTAGGATGCATCTGTCCAGCCGATGTCAAGAAGAAAAAAGAAAAAGAAAAAAGAAAAAAAAAAACCTGTCGGGGGTCCTCTGCTGTAGTTTGGCAATTATAAAGAAATCGTTCCCAAGTGCAAGGGAGGTGACTGACTTGAAACAGGTGCTTAGGTTGTGGAACTGGTGCATTCTTTTCCTTTCTACTTCAAACAATAACAGGTATGCGTGACTTCAGGTTTTCTTTGTTAAATGTCTTCCAGTTCTGATACTAATAAAGCACAGTAATTTCCAAATATTAATTTGAAATGAAAAAGATGGTAAATTAAATAGATTTCAATTCTGAAAAAAAATAGAAGAAATTAAAAGCCCCAGTCTCTGCCCCACTTCTACTTTTATACCAAGAAGTTTTGACTTTTTTAATGGTAAATACTGTGGGAAGACTTTCAGAGCTGCCCGACCTCAACAGGGACAATAGAACAAAGCGAATAAACCACCCACAGAAGAAGGGTGACTCCGGCACAGCAGCCTGACACACAGCACCAAGCAAACACCCTGTGAATTGCTGCGACGGATTTTCAATCTCATGTCTGGAAAGAAAAGGTCGTCTCATCACTTTCATGACATCAGTGGACAACGAATCTGCATGTTATCCTACAGCCTACTGGACAAGATGAGAAATTCCCTGACCAGGTGACTAGAGTCATTTTACTGATTAATGTACCACCAAGAGAGACAGCAGGTGCCTCTACTGCTGTGTGTCCTATGAAGGACACGTTTTCACTGGTGCAGTTACTCAGCATGACAACTGAAAAAGTACAGATGAATCTAATGTGGAAACACACAGACAGAAAATGGGAAATGTTCTATTTTTTTAAGGTAAAGAGTGAGTTATTACAACACTGGTTTCTAGTTATTGCTGTTTGTTTTATTTAGACAAAATCTCCCATGTAGCCTGGGCTGACCTGGAGTCATGATGCAGCCCAGGATAGCCTCCAACTCCCGATCATCCTGCCTTGGACTTTGAGTGCTAGGATTATAGAGAGTGCCGGCATGTTTGTTAGACACTGGCAGTTTCATTGCTTATTGACTGACTAATTGGTGGCGTTTGGGGGTACATTTTTATATGTGCACACGCATCTGTGTGCAGTACCATGCGACACCAGAGGTGGAAACTGGGTGCACCCCACAATCACTCTCTACCTTATCTTTCAAGACAGCCTCTCGCTGACCTGGAGCTCACTGACCTGCCCAGGAAGCCCCAGGAGGACTCCTGCTCTCTACCTCAGTGACAGACACATACGCCAGGACGCCCAGGAGGACTCCTGCTCTCTACCTCAGTGACAGACACATACGCCAGGACGCCCAGGAGGACTCCTGCTCTCTACCTCAGTGACACACACGCCGGGACGCCCAGGAGGACTCCTGCCTCTACCTCAGTGACAGACACATACGCCGGGACGCCCAGGAGGACTCCTGCTCTCTACCTCAGTGACAGACACATACGCCGGGACGCCCAGGACTCCTGCTCTCTACCTCAGTGACAGACACACACACCACATTCACTTTTTCATGTGGTGCTGGGCATCTAAACTCAGTCTTCACTCTCGCACGGCAAGCACTTTGCCAAGCGAGCTATTATCTCCCCAGCCCCTCCTGATGACTTTTCTTTTCTAAGATAGGGTCTCACGGGCTGGAAAGACGGCTCAGGGGTAGAGAAGGTCCTGAATTCTGATCCCAGGTCCTACTAAAAAAACACCAGACGGAAACAGCAGAGCTTGCATCTCTACCTCTAGTGGGTGGGGCCTGGGAAATCCCAGAGCAAAGCAAAAAGGAGGTAGAAGCAATCCAGGATGATTCCCCAAAGTCACCTTTGGTCCTCCACAGGGACACACAGTACTCTCTAACAGACAGACGGACCGAATAGATGGAAGGAAGGAAAGAAGGAAGGAAGGGAGGGAGGGAGGGAGGGAGGGAGGGAGGGAGGGTGGGGGAGGGAGGGAAGAGGGAGAGGAAGGGAGGGAGGGAGTGACTGAGGAAGGAAGGAAGGGAGGAAGGGAGGGAAGGGAGGGAGGCGGAAGGAAGGAGGGAGGGAGGGGGAGAGGGAAGGGAGGGAGGGAGTGATTGAGGAAGGAAGGAAGGGAGGAAGGGAGGGGGAGGGAGGAAGGGAGGGGGAGGGAGGAAGGGAGGGAGGGAGGGGAGGGAGGGAGGGGGAGGGACAGGGAGGGAGGAAGGGGGAAGGGAGGGAGGGAAGGAAGGAAGGAAGAAAGGTAGGTTCCGAGAGAGAGAGAGAAAAAAGAGAGGGAGAGAGACAAAGAAAGTGAGGAAGGGAGAGAGAAAAAGAAAGGGAGGGAGGGAGAGAGAAAAAGAAAGGGAGAGAATGAGAAAGGGAGAGGGAGAGGGAGAGGGGGAGAGAGAGAGTGAGAGAGAAAGGGAGGGAGAGAGGGCAGTCTCGGGTTATGTAGGTCAGGCTTGTCTTAAACTTTTGATGTAGCATAGGGTAGTCTTGAACTTTCGCTAATCATCCTCAGCTTCACAAGCACTGCTATTACAAACATGCACAAAACACTCAACATGTACATCTCCCCCTCCCGTACTAGGATTGAACCTGGGGCTTCATGCATGCTGCATGAACAGATGAGCTACACCTCTGGTTTTGACATTTTTTAAAAAACAATGAAAACCTGTTTTATACTAAAGGAGAGATAAGCTGAGTAAATGAAATACCTGATCTAAAACTGGATCTTCAACTGGAGGAATGCCATGGTCCAAGACTGGAATGCCCCCCGTCTTCTCCCCCCTCCCCTCCCCACCCCCCACCTCCCCATTCCCCCACTACTACCCCCACTCCCATCAAGCCAATGTGTTAAAGGCTTGTCCTCAGTGCAGTACTCGTGGGAGATGGTGCAAACTTTAGTAAGGGCTAGGGCCTAAGCTGCCTTGTCCCTCATAGTGCTCCATGCCTGGAGTTCATTGGTTCCTACTAACTTCTCAGCCCTCACAGATTCCAGGCCTGGAATCCATGAGTTCTACAGGGCTCTCTTGCCCCTCACAGATTCACGTCTGTGAGTTCCGTTCTTTCTCTCCTTTAATAAACTGTCCACTAATTGAAGGAAGGGAGGGAGGAAGGAGGGAGGGAGGGAGGGCAGGCCTAGCAGAAGGTCTTTGGGTCGCTGAGCATGTGCCCTTGAAGAGGACGCTGGGAGTGACCCCTTGTCTTCCCTTTCACATCCCTGTCAGGAGGGAAACATTTTCACTCTTCCACGGCTCACCAATCTGTCTTACCAAAATGATGAAGTCAATCAACTATGAACTCCAAACTTTACGCCCAAACAAACCTTTCTCTTCATAATTGATTATGTAAGGGTTTTGTTTTAGTGACAGAGGAATTTTCTATAAGGAGCATGAGATCAACTGACAAAATTGAAATACGAGCCTTAAAGAGCTTCTGGACAAAAAGACCATGGCATGATTAAAGTGCTGGGCTTTGTAGCAGGGGAGGGCTGGAGACTGGCCAGGTACCAAGACCTTGATTTAATCAGGCCCGCCCGACAGAAAGCCTCCCACCTGACAGAAAGCCATGCCGGCCCCCAAAAAGCCACAAACCCTGCCCAGCAGAATATGGAGAGCTTCTGACTTGGGAAACACAAGAGTGGACCAGAAAATGGAATAATACTCAGTCCTAGACGTTCCACACCCCTTTCCCACATCTTACCCCGATCTCTCTCACTCCGCAGTCGCTGTGGTGTACACTTTGTAATAATAAACCTATCAACTGTTTTTCTCTCCTGTGAAATAACTGAACCTGAGAGGATGGTGGGAACCTCCCATTTTCAGTGCGCTGGTGGAAGTACAGGAGCCCAAGACTCGGCAACCATGGTCTGAAGGAGAAACTGTTTTTATGAGAAACAACCCTCCACTGAGAAGATCTGAGACTAACTCACGATGACAGTGTCAGAACTGAACTAAACAGAGAAACACACGAACTAGTATAGGAAGTGTGGTGACAGTGACGAGGTCAAAGATTCCTGTACTCGGCCTTCCCTACTGCAGGAACAAATGAAAAAGCTCAATGGGCATGTTGATTCACACCCTAACCCCAGCACCAGATGGCTGGGCAGGAGGACTGCAAGCAGGCTGGGTGGACGCTACAGTGAGTTCTAGGCCAACCAGGCAAAAAGTGAGACACTTCCTCACAAGAGGGGGGGACGGGGGAGAAGAGGAAAAAAAGTTGGGTAAGAGGGAAGAATAAGGGTAGAAAGAAAGGAAATTCTGCAATTTACACTCTAAAAGACTGATATATTTTGGGAGAAATGTTTGAATTATTCCAGAGTATAGAAGCAACTGCTCTTTTCTTTGTTATATTAAAAATCTTCCAGGTACAGCAGACTCCATTAAATTGACTCATGAAAAGAGGCCGGGAATGCCTCCCATCTGTCTAAGTCCACCACTGTCCCAACTCCATCTGCAACCAGTCCAAGCCTATAAAATATCTTTAACCTGCCTCTTACCCTGGGGTCTCTGAATCAAAATCCACACTTCCTTCATGTCTCCAGGCAGTAACACTGGTGTGGGTGAGAGCAGGACACATTTTTCTCAAGACTTTCAAGAAACAAAGTTAAAAAGCAGTTTTTTAAAAATGTTTTCATTTTAAAGTGTATCCGGATTACTCGCATACAAAAGAATGACTGGAATCAAGGGAGGAAATCATTTGTATCCTCTGGAAGACATAATTAGGCTGGCAGAAACAAGACATGTGGCTTCAAGTCTGTGTCCAGCACATTTGAAGGTACTTCCTAAGTAACTGCTGAAATGGCTGCTTCGGTCAAGCTTTCCTGCTCTGCACTCGGAATCAGTTTTAGCACAGGCTAGTATAAACACACCAAAGTACTTAGAGATCAAAGTTAAACTTTTAGTCACAAAAAGTATAGTCGTGATAAAGATCACCAAGTTTTCCTTGGGGGAAAAAAAATTATAAATCTGACTCCCACATTTATGTTCTCTTTTTTCCTCAGAAGAAAAGGTGGGAGCTAGTTTCAGCTTCTTTGTTATCAACTGATCACAACTCTATTTTTCACATTTACTTTATTTATCTTGGTGAGGGAGGGAGTGTAGAAGTCAGAGGACAACTTTGTAGAGTTTATTCTCTCCTTCCACTATGTGGATTCTGGGGATTAAATTGGGTCATGGGCTTAGTGGCAAACACCTTTACCCTCTGAGTCACACAAACCCTCCCTGACCACTACATCTTTAATTTTAAGCATCATGGCAGGAAGACATGCCACATATCTCAACAGACCACCAAAGTGCTGGGCTGCAATGTTTAACTTGAATATTACATGGCTCAGGCTCTTGATTATACTTTACAAAGATCTTTATGAAGACAGAATAAGGAAGTAAAATGTTTAGCAACATTATAGCTAGAGTCTACAGCAACCAGTGCTAAAAAATACTCACAAATCAAATCCTTGCCATCGAGAAACCCACAATCACCAGATGACTGCTGCTTCAAAAACTTAAGGCAGTAAAAAAAGTCTTTGTTTTTAAGATGCTCACAAAAAAAGGACAGAATGGGAAGTACCCAGAGACAAAACAGGAAGGCCAGCACTGAAGTCCAGAGGAACATTCCAAAGTCTAGCTAACTCACATCATGAAGGGGGTGAGGACAGAATGTGAGTGCCCCAACTCCCTGAGCTTAGAGACAAAGTTTAAGGTAAAGTCACAACCCCATCAACAAGCATGGGGACATCATATCAGACAGAGCTAAGACCTCAGTTCTCAACATACCAGGCGAGTATAGTAAACTGTCAGGAGATCCAAATGCTGGTTATTTCTCCTCTACAAGCAAGAGAAGTAAGACTCTCCACACAGACCTGTTAAACTAAACTCACTGCAAAGTCCCTGAGGTCAGGAATAAACAAATGGACTTCAGCCCCCAGGCAAAGAGTTTCATATCTGAGAACTTCAAGTTTTACATCCGCAAAATTCCATAATTTCAAAATTCATCTTAAAGAACAATGGGAAAAAGTGTACTACAAATGAAAAAAAAAATGCTTTTCTTTTCCCATGTGTTCCTCTACCTTTATAAATAAAAAATATCCAAAAAAACTAACTCTTAACAATATGGATGCTGTTAAACCTAAAGCAAAGTATAGAACATGAAAGATTTCCACCCAGCTCTTAAAATAGATTTATCTTTAATTTTTCTAAAATACTTCCAAGTCTATAGCTGCACACATTCAGAACACTAAAAACAATCGTTCTTGGTTTTGCTGAAAAAAATACGTGCATCATGTAAAAATACAACACCATTTGGAAACTATGAAAATCTAATTTTTGCCATTTTACCACATACTTTCAATTCTGCTCTTGCTCTATTTCCAGTCAGTTTCACTTCTGAATTTTCTGTCCCAAAGTTACGAACAGTGATTCTGTGGAGAAATTTGTAACTACACACTAAGTAAGAACACAGCTTTTTCTTTCAAAGGAAAACCAAACATCTTCACAAGAAAAACAAGGAAACAACAAAAACCACACATTCTTGGCGGCATTTTGTCATGTATAAACAATGACTTTAAGATGCTGATGTCAGTAACTTCCCAAAGCTTCCTCAGGATCTTACTCATAAGACCCAAAGCTGCTTGAAAGCTGCCACGATTTTATTTTGCAAATACATAACTGTAGATTGCATTTGCTTTCTTTGAGATCCAAAGACTTGGTAAATATTTACAGAAAAAATAATTAGTTGTATGTGGCACGGTACTATGCTGTATAAGGCATGCGTTCCAATAAGATACCGTTTTCTTGGGGTCAGCAAGATAGCTTAGCAGTAAAGGCACATGCTACCAAGCTTGACAATGAGTTCAAATCCCAAAGTTCACAGGTAGAGAAATAGAACTCCCAAAAGTGTCCTGTGACCACTACTTGTGTGGCATGGCACATATACATGCACATAAAAGATAAATAAATGTGCAAATAATAATAATAATGATGATACGCCTGGGGTGTTCAAAGTCTAAAGCATTCACCATACAAGCAAAAGTATCAGAGTTCAAATCCCCAGAACCCAGGCAAAATGCCAGGAGGGGTGTGGCATCTTTCCTATAATTCCAGTTCCAGATGGTAGATGCCTGGGATTCCTCAGAGCAAACTGGCTAAGCCAGACTAGCCCTGCTGGTGAGCTCTGGATTTAATTAGGAACCTAGGCTCAAAGAATAAGGTGGAAGAGCAATCAAGAATAATTTCCAATATCCACCTCAGGGCCTCCACAAGTACACAAATATGTGCACCACACACAAACACACACACATATGAAAAACGGAAATTAATAACTGTTGTAATGATAAACATACAGCATTCTCTTGTGCCTTGAAAGGCCTTACCAACACACCAGAAACACAATTAGATAAAAATTAGACCTAAAAAGCAAGGTATCTAAATAGACATGAATATGTAAAAAGGAAATATAGATTATGGACTACTTAGTTAAGCTTTCTACTGTTCCGTCACCTTGCTCTTGCTTGTGCTTTAATCCCATTCAGCCCAGCCCTTCCTTTCTCTCTGCAAATACGATTAAGTTCTTTAAGGAAAGATGCATATGCAAAAAGACACTGAGTTACACTATGTAATTAGTGCAACGCAAGGTGCATATGCTGGAGGAGACAAACACAAAGTGTGATGGTCCCAAACTTGAAGAATCTCACCACTCTTCATCAGAACCATCAGAGGGTGGGTGGCTATAGCAGATAGAAACTGACAAATAGTAGTCACTAAGTGGATGCTCTGTAAGACACTACGAAAATTACCAAGACCTTAGACTTCTTGTCTATAAAAGAATATAAATCTCCCATGCAGAAGAATTCCAAGTAATCTGTGTACTCTGTCCTTGAGGAATAGGACCATGAATCCCTTCTTCTTCTATATGGGCTCCAAAAAGGACTCCCTTCCAAAGAGCATAGCAGGGGGATGAGGGGCATCGAATACCCTGAGGAACACCACTGCTGCTTGGTAAGAAAGACACATGTATGAGGGTCTTGATCTCTACTTTCTGGCACGGCTCCTAAAAACTACCTTAATTTCCTGAGCAATAAATGTGCCCAGGAAAATCTCTTTACACACACACACACACACACACACACACACACACACACAGAGTGTTAGACATTTGACACTGATTTCTAACAGTTCCCCTGATCTCTGGGTATTTCCTAGATGAGAGGAGTGCCTTCGGGTGGGCTCCTAAATGGGGACTAATTGCCAGAAAAGATCAAACCACCACTGGAGGCAGGGAACCATTGCCCCACTCATGCCAGGAAGGGGACAGGGACTGGAGGCTTGTGGGTACATAAAAATCTCAACACAGCTAAGGATGGGGCACCATGTCAGGACATAGAAGCTCCTGCCCACTTTCCCCATAGTACCATCTACCTGATCCCACATCATATATGATAAACCAATAAACTAAGTCCTGCAGTTTCCTGGCCTCGTGAACTACTCTGGAAAATGAACCCAAGGTAAGAGGGGGTCATAGGAACCTTCAATTTATAACCACTTAGCCTGAAGTTCTGGGGCTTTCTGAAGAGGAGTAATTACTGAGCCTCTAACTTGTGGAACAGAGTACTAACCTAAGTACAGTGTCAGAAATTCACTATAGCCACCCTATTGGCATTCGCTGGAGCAACCCAATGGGTATATTGGGGAAATGCCCAAGGCTGGTATCAGAAGTGTTATTCTGAGTGTGGGACAGGAGAAAAGAGTTCAATTATTGTAACTATCTCAGCTGGCGATGGTGGTTAACATCCCTCATCTACACATTTGATATCATGCAAGTGGTACTTGATCCCTTTCTCCTTACTACTGAAAGCCCACACCTTAATTTCATTAAGAGAAAAAGCATACACTAATTCCACAAAAGCACTTCTTACCAGACACCTGAGCAGCACTCAAAACTGTCAAGGGCGTCAAAAATAAGGAAGGGACAAGAACTGTCACAGCTGAGGAGACAGAACAGATAATCTTATGTTGGGCTCTCAGTTGGTAGCGTGCTTGCCTAGCACACATAAAACCTTGTGTAGTTCCACATACAGACAGGGGTGGTGGCTCCTGCGGATACTCCCAACACTCTCTAATTCCAGCACTGGGGGAGAGAGATTGGGATGGCTCAAGAGTTAAGACTTTGCCTTGAAAGCAAGAAGAACTGAGTTCAGATTCCAGATCCCATGTAAAAATCCCAGGCAAAAATAGCAGCAGCCTGGGAAATCCCAGAGCAAAGTAAAAAGAAGATAGAAGCAATCCAGAATGACTCCAGAAGTCACCCTTGGGCCTCCACAGGCAAGCACAGTACTCTCTCTCTCTCTCTCTCTCTCTCTCTCTCTCTCACATACACACACACACACACACACACACACACACACACACCAGCACTTGGGAGACAGAGACAAGATCAAAAGTTTAAAATCATTTTCAGATACATAGTGAGAGGGTAATCTAGGCATATGAGACCATATCTCTAAATAATGTGGCATTCAAGGTGGAATCCTGGCACTGAAAATACATAGCAGGCAAAAACTAAGGATCCTTGAATAGATGACTCGAATAACTTCAATATAGTATGCATACAGAAAGAAATATTATTATGCATTTTAAAAAGCATGAAAATCTGGGCTGACGAGATGGTTCAGGGGTTAAGCCTCTCTGCCTTACAAGCAGAAGATCCTGATTTAGGTTCCTGGAGCCCACATAAGAAAGCCAGGCAGAAATGGCAGTGACTTATTGTTATGGTCCTGGAAGGCAGAGCCTGGAAAACTTCAGAGCAAAAGTAGGAGACAGAAGCAATCCAGGTAATTCCTGACGTCACCCTTGGGCCCACACCTGCACACATAGTGCCCTCTGACACACACACACAGACACAGACATAAACACAGACAGACAGACAGACACACACACACACACACACATACTGATGCACATGTAAAAATAAAAAGCATGAAATTCTGATATATACTGGAAACACTATGTTGAGTGAAATAAGCCAGGCATGAAAGCTCAAATATTGTAAGGATCTACTGATTTGAGGAACTTAGAATGAATGTTCAAATTCGTAGAAACAGAAAGTAGAAAAGAATTTGCCAACAACTGATAGGAAGGAAATGGAGTTGTTCACTGAGTGTACAGTTTCTGCTTGGGATGATGAAAAAACTTGGGAATAGCCAGAAGTGATAGCAGAACCACACCTATTAGGTGAATAATGCCACTGAACTATGCATTTAAAAATAAAATGAGGCTGGCAAGGGGCTCAGTGGGTAAAGTTACCTGTCCACCTAAGCCTGATTCCCAGAAGTCTACATAGAGGAATAAACATATGTGAAGAAATTAAGAATCATAAGATTGAACAGAATAACTGTAACCATGTGCTTGCCGTACTGTCCAGGATGCAGTAAATGAAATTCAGATAGCTAAAATACATAATTTATTTAAATAAATGTATATATACATGTGTGCACATTAAGGAGATGTATACTTGTGATATGTATTTATAAATCAGACTAGGAAATATTGAGAAAATCATAATAGGGCTTGTGAGATGGTTCAGCGGTTAAAGCACATGCCGTGCAACCCTAATAATCGGAGCCTGATCCTCAGAATCCACTTTAAAAGCCAGGTGCACTGGTATTGCTAAGGTGAGAGAGGCCACACAAGCAGGACAATCAGCCAGGAGCTCACATAAGTAACACAAGGCAGAAGCAGAGATGACAAGAGAGACTTTGCCTCAAGAACAAGATGAAAAGAGAGAATCGACTCCCCCAAAAGTTATCCTCTGTCACATGAGAAACATGGTGCACCCACACGCATGAACACATACATGCACAGTAAGTAAATAAAATTTTTTATTGAAAAAAATTTTATTGAAAAAATTATAATGCCCAAATTCGATGAAAATATGAAGAAACAAATTCTTATACTCTGACAGCAGGAATGTAAGTAGAGAACCCTCACAGGTAAATATTTAGCCAATATCTTCTAAAGTTTAATATATATACATGTATGTATTTATATGTATATATATATATGTATAAGCAATGTATATGTATATACATCTTTTTGAGTGATATCACTTCTCTAAATTTGTCCCACAGAATACCAGCACATGTGTCCAAGATGTATCTGAATCTAGATATTCACTGTGACAGACAGTTTAATAGACAAATGCTGGAACCAGATTAAATGTTCTCCAATAAATAGGGTATTAGCTGAAAAAAAAAAAAAACCAACTGGTGTGATGGTACACACTTGTGATGGTACACACCTGTATTTCCACACTCAGGAAACTGAGGCAGCAGGATATAAAGTTCCAGATCAGTATGAACACCATAGTAAGATACTGTCTCGAAAAATAAATGAAAAAGCAACTAGCTCCGAGGAACAACATTCAAGGCTGTCCTCCAGCTAAGAAAATGTCAGGCAACAAGCTAAATTTTAAAACTTTAAATAGAAGGGATTAAACCAAGTTAGGAATACTTAATCTGTGGTCTTCCTTTTTTAAACTTCAAAGGACTCTAACAGAAGATTAGATGTACATATAAGAAGAGTGTATATTGTTAATGAATTCTTAAAGAAACATGTGATCTTCAAAAAGGGTGATAACATAATCACAAGAAAGCTTTTTTAAAAAGTCTGGGTTTGGAGCCCAGAAAAAGGCAGCTAAGTTATATTCATATTCTGAAGGACCTTTGGGGGAAGAGAGTAAGTTTATCCACTAAGCTTTAAGGCATATTAAGTATATCCACCACAAAAAAAAGTTTCATGCTAAGACTCCTGAAGCCAAGAAAGAAAGAAATTGCCTTCCAGTGAGGCCATACTGATGAACTACTCTTTGAAATGTGTCACTGCTCCACGCTTAAATTATTGTTAAATAAAGGTGACCTAGAAGAAAGGAGGACCGAGTGTCAGTAGTACTAGTCCCACTGGACCCAATCAGGAAGCCAGGTGGACCACAACCAGTACTGGGCCCAGGGAGCTGGGTGGACCACAGCCAGTACTGGGCCCAGGGAGCTGGACAGATTACAGCTTGTACTGGGCCCAGGGAGCTGGGTGGACCACAGCTAGTACTAAGCCCAGGGAGCTGGGTGGACCACAGCCAGTACTGGGCCCAGGGAGCTGGGTGGACCACATCTAGTACTGGGCCCAGGGAGCTAGGTGGACCACAGCTAGTACTAAGCCCAAGGAGCTGGACAGACTATAGCTTGTACTGGGCCCAGGGAGCTGGGTGGACCACAGCCAGTACTGGGCCCAGGGAGCTGGACAGACTACAGCTTGTACTGGTCCAGGGAGCTGGGCTGACCACAGCTAGTACTAAGCCCAGGGAGCTGGGTGGAGCTACATTCAGCACTGGGTCCAGGGAGCTGAGTAGACCATAACTAGTACTGGGCCCAGGGAGCTAAGTAGACAACAGCCAATATTAGGCCCAAGGAGCTGGGTAGACCACTGCTAATACTTACTCATGAAAAGAAAGGTTGGACAGTTATGGAGTCTTACCTTTTCTAAAATGAGTGAATTAAAATAAGACAACTAAATTGGGTCTTATATACAGTTTTGTGAACTTTAAAGTGAAAACAAATCTTTTCCTAGAGACAGATGGGGTGGAAGGAATCCAATACTGTGGGCTCTAATGCTATGTAGCAAATTAATATATATCAAGTATTATAGCCCCTTTCAGAATCAACTGCATTTAAGAAGACTGGAACCTGTGCATAGAAAAGAGCCCAAAAAATAAATTAATACATTAAAAAGAAGTTTTAGAGGCAATGGGCTAACTCAGCAGGTAAAGGTTCTTGCTGCCAAACCCGATAACCCAAGTGTGATCCTGGAGCGCACACTTTCCCAAGCGGTCTTCTGACCTTCACCTGCATACCCTACATACATGTATACACACACATACGCAAGATAAGTAAATACTTAAAAAGAATTTTACACACACAAAATAGTAAAAAGTAAAAGACATCAGACACAAAAGTACATTTTGTAGCAATTAAAATCAACAAATGGCACCTCTGGAGAGAAAGGAAAGAGAAGAGAGAGAGACCTTAAGAAGGTCTAGACTGCTCATAATTTCATATTTCTTAATCTGGAGAGTAGTTACATAACCCTGCTCACTTTGTGTTAACTCATCAACGGTCTGTGCATTTTACTATACATGGATAACACAATAACAAAAACATATATGTCTCCCAAATCTGGGCATCTTGACCTCTAAAGCTAAATTTGTATCAATTACAAGTGAATGTGTTTTGTTGCACAGGCTGCCTTCCAAGAATTCAAGAAGGACAACACCCCCAGAAGCTGTAAATAGCATAGGCAACACTCATGAGGCATTCAGCTGCACACTCAAGCCACTATGCGTCCCTCGGCAACCATCCAAAAATTTGACAAACACGAATGAGTGGAATTTATTCTGTTAACGTTTGGATTATTTCCTCTAGTGTTAAACTATGAACTGTTACCAAAGGACAGGCTCCGTGAGGTCCCTGATGATTTCTTCCTTAACCACCACATGCTCTCTGGACTTCTCCAAACGAAACACATCTAAGGCCCCCTCAACTCTTGGGCTTTCTCCAGGCTGATTCTAACAATGTCCCCTTAAGCCACCCAAACACACATATATCAAATTCGAATCGATGGGCTATAAAGGACTCAGGGATTAAGCCTCTGCCTCACAAGCAGAAGGACCCGAGTTTGGATCCTGGATCCCTAAAAAACGCCAGGCAAAAATGGCAGCGGCCTGCACTTTCAGTGGAGCCTGGGAAATCCTAGAGCAACCCAAATAGGAGGTAGAACAATCCAGGATGATTCCCAAAGTCACCCTTGACCCTTCATAGGCACACACAGTGCCCTCTTCTACACACACACACACACACACACACACACACACACAAACGAGTTAACGCCCAATGCAAGTCCTAGTCTCGCAGCCGCACACTCACTCTCCAGAACTTCACATTGCAATCCAAATCTCATTACCTACCCTCAAACTTCTAATGTTTCCCCCGCAAAATCCAGCCCAAAGAGCCCACAAAATCAAAGCCATGATACCTGGTCTTTTAAACCCTCACCTACCACTGAAGCCTTGCTCCTGCCAGCAACTCAGCTTCCCTACCCGGGGACCACCACAGGAGCTGGTATCTCCATCTAGCTTCTCCCTTTTCAGCCTATTCCGGGCAGAGAGCCCCCTCTCCGGCAGCCTCTGCTATCCTTCCTCGGTGTGGATGCTTCCTAAGCGTCCCAGGCAGGGACGGAAAGTTACAAGAGGCGGAAGAAGAAACTCGCCGTCTGGTGGAAGCTCAAGTCTCAAACAACGCAGGGCGCCGGCCTGAATCGGACGCTGGATTCGGACCCCCGGCAATCACGGATAGAAAGGCGTTGGATGAGTCTTAGAATGGGGACGAGAGAGACATCTATCTGGTCGGGATGTTAGGATCCAGTGCGTCAAGGGCCGCTGCGCACTGAACACAAGTCCAGCACGGTCGGCTCTCACGACTGACAGTCCTGGGGTCTTCGGAGAGAAGGCAAAGGATAGGTGGGCGGTACCTGAGCCTCCTGAACGAGAAGACTCTCGCACAGAACCCCGTGGGGGCACAGAGGCAAAATAATGGAAGAAGCACTTTCAGGCGGGTCACAAAGAATTCTGACGGATCCCCAAATTCCGTGTTCTCTCGACCTTATTTCCCACCCACCCCCACCCCCCGACACGTGGAATACACAGGTCAGCGCCTCCCTGCAGATCCTCGCGGGAGCGGATCCACACAGGAGCAGATCCTCGCGGGAGCAGCCAAGCAGAGGACCCGCCTCGGTACTGAGATGCGTGCGGCGGGGCTCAGGATGGGGAAGGAACCGCAGCGTCCCGGATCTGTTTCTCGGGAGCCCAAGCGGAGGAAACGCGGAGAGCCGGCTGCTCGGCTCGCGCGGCACCGCGAAGCGGAGCGGAGAGAAGCGCTTCTGGCGCCGCTTCCCTGGGGAGGCGGCGGCTGCGGGCTTCCCCGGCGCCCTCCCCGGGATGCGAAGGGTCGGCGCACGGGAATCCCCGGCTCCCCGGGGGCCCGAGCGGGCCACTCCGCAGTCCACCCCGGGCCACAGCGGGATCCTCGCGGAGCCGTCCTGACAGCGCTGCTCTGCCCCGCGAGCTGTCCCCGCCACTTCTCCCGGGGTCCCAGAGGCTGGCGCGGGGTCGGTCGCAGCCTCCACGCGGGCCTCCCCGGGTCCCCGGCGGGCGCCGCGAGCCACCGGCTCACCTGCTGAGACGGCAGCTCCACATGCAGGGCCCGCGCCGCGGAGCCGGGCGGCAGCGCTGCGGCCGGGACCGGGGGCGGCAGGGGGACCGGGCCCCCGACCGACGCTAAGGCGCTCATCTCAATCCCGGGGCCGCCGGGCGGCGGGGTGCGTCCTCCTCCGGCATCCGCCGCCGCCCCCTAGGTGACGACCCGCCGAGTCCCTGCAGTCTAGAACCCCCGCCACCCGCGCCGTCCCAGCGTGGGCCGCCGCCGCTGGCTAAGGAAGAGCCATATTACCGCAGTGCAACCCCGTCCACCCGGCCGGGACCTGGCTCGCTCATTGGTTCCGCTCTCGCGGGGGCGGGATCCAACGGCAGCCAAGGGACGTGCTATTGGATAGTGGGTCAGTCCGTCGCCGGCCGCCCCGGGCACGGGGCGGAGAGACTCAAGGATGGCCTCAATTGCGTCTGTCAAGCCGGGGCGAACCCTGGGGCGTTCCTTCTTTCTTTTCCCCACTCTAATTGGTTCTTTCTCCATTGAGAGGTAGGTTCTCCTAGTAGAGACGCAAAGACCATTGCTTCAGAGTGCTGTCAGTTGTCAGTAAAAGCAAAGGGGCGGGGTCGTGATTAGGTATCGCGCGCGCCTGGGCTCTGGTGTCACGTGCAGAAGTCTGGGTAGTCACCTGATTAGCGAGAGCCTTCAGATCCACTTCCGCCCTAACCTAGTTGCCATGGTAACAGCCAGTGGAGGGCGGGGATGCGCTCACCATAAAGTGGGTCGGGATGGTCAGTGGCCCGCGAGGCTCCTACAGGGCAGCGGCCGTCCTTTCGCGAGATGTTCTCAACCTTACTGCGACGGGAAGGGGATGCTTTAGAGTAAAACTGAAAGCTCTCACGAGGAAGGCTCCCAGGCCAGCGCTCTTTCGGACCACCAGCCCTTTACGCCAAGTCCAAGCCGCAAATCCACACCCCTCCTTGCTCCACTGACCAGTAACCGAGCCACAAGGTGTGCCAGCCCCGTGCGGAGGACCACCTGTGCGGGCGTGCTGCCTGTGTACCCTCTCTCTAAAAGTCCACTCTGCCTGCGACTAATGCTTGCTTCCCCATCAAATTTCAGGAAGGGGCAGACAGAAGGACTTTCTTGGGAATAACTTTGCCAATCATAACCTCAATTAGGAGCCTCGCTTTTATCATAGTCCTAGTTAGTCTGTTACATTGTCTTGCTTTTTTTAAAATTTGTTCATGGTTTTTGTTTTTGTTTTTGTTTTCAAATGGTCTTGCTTACAGAACCCAGCCTGGTCATGAACATGCAACAATCCTTCTACCTCAGCTCCTGAGTGCTGGGTTTACAGGCATGCACCACCAAGCCGGACTCGTTTGTTTTTCAGTGGGTGTGTAACACACATGTGAGTTTCTCTATGATTTCATCCGATTCATCTCTGGATCCCCATTACCTGACAAAGAGAACAGGGAACTATTTTTCTGTGTGATAGTACAACCCAAATGCTATCTTCCATGAAAACTCTGGTCATAATAGTAGCTATCTATAGTAGTTGTTTATATAAGCAACACTGAGTCATTTTGCAGGATATTATTGATCTCCACTCTGCTTAGTCTGTGAATTTTTCCGCCACCTGGACTGATGTAGCAAAAGAACACCGTGTTCAGAGAGTCGGATACAACAGGAAACAGACAGTTGGGGAATCCTGACTGCCACCTTCTAAGTCCCTGAGGGTCAGCTTCCCACTCAGCTTTAGTTTCTCCATCTGTAAAACACGAAGAGTGTTGCTGTGGGGGTTAAAAAAGCTGATATATGTTAGGTTGCCAGTGAGGGACCTCTTAATGGATGCACTAAAAACCTCCATTAAAGCAAGTAAGATAGCTCAGCAGGTAAAGTGCCCGCTCTCAAACCCAGAGACCTAAGGTTCCATGCCCAGAAACCCACATGGTGGAAGGAAAGAACTGACTTCTGAAAGCCTTTCCCTAACCTCCAGTGAGGACATGACATGCATGTGATTCTACTTCCCTTCTAGCTCTCCCCCACCCCACCCTGCCCTGCCCCACCCACCTTTTTCTGGAAAAAAAAAAAAAAAAGTTTATTGTGCACGTGTGTGTCCCTGTGGAGGACCAACAGTGTTTTCCGGAATCATCCTGGATTGCTTCTACCTCCTTGGTGCTTTGCTCTAGGAGGCTCTGCCCACCAGGGCCGAAAGTGCAAGCTGCACTTTTTATGTGGGAATTGGAATCCAAACTCAGGACTTTCTGTTTTCAAAGCAGAATCTTAACCCCTGAGCCATTTCTCCAGCCCTAAAAAAAAAAAAAAATAGTTTAAAAAAAATTTTTTTTAGTGCGTGAGAATGGGTGAAGCTCAGTGGTAGAATACATGCTTAGCATTCATAAGGCTCTAGGTTCAAATCCTCAGCACGTTAAAACAATGAGTATGATGTGTGTGTGCATGCTCTATGTTGAGTCTACATGTACGTGTGCGGTGACCAGTCAACCTTGGATATCACTCTCAGAAACGATCCACCTTGTTTTTTGAGACAGGATCAGTCTGTCACTGGCCTAGACCTTCACAAAGTAGAATAGATCCCTCACCAGCAAACCCCAGGGAGCTCTCCCTGTCTCTGCCTCCTTAGTAGTGGGCTTAAAAGCATGCACCCTACCACTCCTCACTTTCTCTTTTTTAATGTTGATACTGAAAAACTGAACTCAGGTCCTCATGGTTGTATGGCAAGCACTTTATGAACTGAGCTGTCTCCTTAGTACCCCCGATTTAATTTTAATAAAATGTAGGCATACTATCTTTTAGGACAAATATACATTGGATCTGACTTCATAGCTGAACTACTTGGATGTGATACTGTCCCCTGTTCTGAAACACAAGCAGTTCCTCAGAGCTGGAGTCTAGTTGTGTAGTCAGGTGTTCATTGAGAAGTAGCTGAGAAATCCCATATTTCACATAGTTTGACTTGTCTCAAAGCTCTACTTGTTTGCCAGGACTGTATCAAATCACCACAAATCAGAGAGCTGGAAACTACAGAAATGCGTTTAAACAGATCTAGAGGTCATAAGTCTAAGATCAAGGTGCTTACCCCTCCTTGCTTGTCTAGCTCCTGGGGGTCAGACTGGGGGTCATATTTCACACTGGAGAGGACTTTTTTTTTGGCCTTTACTCATTTTGTTCATTTATTTATTCATTCGACAAATGTAAAGAATGTTTATCATGTAGGTTACTCATGGTCATCCTAGTCTGTCAGTGCCTCTATTTTCAGGGACAGCAAGCAGGATCAGCATACCAGAGCACGGCTTATCAGAATAGTTCCATGTATATCAGTATCCCAAAAGTTGGACAGAGGATGAAACCCATTACTTTGTTTGCTAGCCTAAAAATTAATTTTAAAAGTTTTTTTTTAAAAGAAACGGAACTTAACAATTAGTCTTGCATTTCAGTTTTTAAATTTATTTTTTTCATAGTTTTACTTCCCTTCCCCCTTTCTTCCTTCCCTCCCCTCCCTTCATCAATCCATCTTACTCCCTCCCACTCTCCTGCCTGTCTGCTTCTTTGGGCCCCTGGTTTCCCTCTGGATCGTCTGCTCTAGTAGGAATTCAGGCCTTTGTGGCATGGAAAAGACATTGAAACACATGTTGAAGACACAGTAAGAATTAGGGAGCATATAGGAGGACGCTTCTCTCCACTGGTTCTCACTGAGGTCAAATGCAGACCTCAAATTCATGAACCGTCTCTCAGACTTTGCCCACATGACAAGCACTAGAAGAACTCCCACCCTTAGGGACAACAGGGAAAAATCTCAGCCTGATGCTTGGAAAGAATTCAAGAAAATACACATAGAGTACGTAGTGCAGTGTTTTGGGCACAGTAAGTGCTTGAAAAATATAGCATTCTTTTTGGATATTCTGTTCTATCTGAAAGCTCTTGTATCCTAGTCTATAATATGGCCATTTCAACATTAAAATAATTGAATTACTTAGAACTATCACAGTATTTATATAGCAGTGTGTTCCCCTGAGGAACATGTACCCATATTTGGGGAACATGGGTTATGAAATGGCCAGGAACAACACAGGAAGTGACAAGAGGGGTTGAAGATCAGGTGGAAATAAAGTGACGGACTCTTCAGACCTGGGAAATAAGGTCAGAGCAGACTGGAAAAGCTTTTAAAGTAAGTCACGTCACAGTGACCCTTCTCTGCTTCTGTGTGACAGCACTCAACCAGTTTAAGGGAGAAAAGGAGACGTTTGACTTACCGTTCCAGAAGGTATTATGTTCCCAAACTTACTGTTCCAGAGCCCATTATGGTGGAAAAGACATGGCAGACAGCAGAAGCTGGAGGTCGCAGCCATTAGCATCATGGAAGCAGAGATAGCAATTGGCAAACTCCAAGAGCAGACTACGAGCAGAAGCAAGACAGGGCTATCCAGCCTCAAGGCCAGCCCCTGTGACAGGCGTCTTCCATCAAGACGTCCTCCATCAAGACTCTGACTCCTAAAGGTATCACGACCTTCTCAAACATCCACATCAATTAAGGGTGCAAACACATGAGCCTCTGGAGTCAACTCACATTCAAACCATGACAAGTTGTCTGTCAAGAATAAAGGGTATTTTGATCTCTTTGGTTCAAAGACAGTTGGTGTCTGATAGTTAATACTAGGCTGAGTGTGTGCTAGAGTGTGAAAGTTCCCTCAACCCAGAAGTCCTCATGTTGGAAACATAATCCCCCAGATTCACATGTTAACAGTGATTAGAAGTAGAACCTCGGAAGGTAATTAGGCCTAGAAGAGGTCATCCAGTAGGGCTCTCATGGTGGCATAAAAAGAGAGACCCAGGTTGGCATGCGTGTCCCCATGTGATGTCATCCACCAAGTTATAATCCAGCAGTAAGACCTCACTAGTGCATGCTCTCAGACTTCCTGGTCTCCGGAACTGTGAGCCAAGGAAACTTCTTTGGGACCGGGGAGATAACTCAGCTCACAAACTCGGAAGCCTGAGTTCAATTCCAAGAAGCCCAGATAATGGAAGGAGACACCTGACATTTTAAAGTGTTCTCTGACTTCTTCTGTACACCAAAGGATGCTTTTCATGCCCCCACTTCCTTTCCCCCTCTCACTGATAATATTTTAAAAATAAAATAAATTGGGGGCTAAGGAGATGGCTCAGGGGTTAAGACTCTGCCTCACAAGCAAAAGGTACTGAGTTCAGACCCCAGGTCCAACGTAAAAGCTAAAAAAGCCAGGCAGAACCAGCAGCAGCCTGCACGTTTGGCCTTGGTGGACAGAGCCTGGGAAATCCTAGAGCAAAGCAAAAAGGAAGTAGAAGAAATCCAAGATGATTCCTGACATCACCCTTGGTCCTCCATAGGGACACATACTCTTCTCTCTCTCTCTCTCTCTCTCTCTCTCTCTCTCACACACACACACACACACACACACACTTACAAAATCAAATTTAAAAATAAATGAAATTTTAATAAAACAAATTATCTGCTCTTAGTTATTTTGTCACAATAACAGAAAACAGACCAAGGCAATACTGAAGTCAAACATTCTGTTTTCAGTTCCCTTCCCCCTCCCCCCCAAAAAACCCAATTCATTTTGCTTCCTCTTCCTTTTCTTACCTTGTAAGCATGATACATGCCTATAAGAGGTAAATGAGACCTTCCGCTATCTCAGTCTTCACTAGATGGAACCTTTTCTTTCCTTTTAACAGTGTCTTTGTTCCAGTCACTCACTTGTTACCTCAAATGTCCATTCAACCTTCACCAGGTGTCCAGCCTGGAAACCCCACTCGAGGGCGTGGAGCAGATGGAATCCCTGGTTAATGTCAGTCCTCAGTGCTAAGTGTGAGCATTTGAATGATGTGGAAAGCACAGTAAGAGCACTGTGAGGCCGAGTGCTGTCCAGGAGGGAAAGGGTTAACTCTCCTAGTCAGAAGGATCAACATGGCAGAGGACCTGCCATAACTGTAGGTAAGGCTGCGGAGGACAGCAGAGGCTGAGAGAAGGCAGCAATGCCAGCTGGGGAGGGCCTCACTCACTGGCCGAAGAACCTGAGTTTGATTTAGAAAGATTGCTAGGCAGCCCTGGAGAAGCGGCGTTTACAGAGCAGAATGATAGAGTCACAGCTTTGGAGAAGAAGATAGTAAGAATTGTAAAACCAGGAGTCAGATTCCTGAGGAGCCCCACCCCCCATCCCTCCATCCCCCCCCACACACATCGGGTCCAGTCCCTGAGAACACTTTTCTTTTTTCCATTTTGTCTTGAAAAGCCTTTCCAGACCTGAATGGATTGGCCTCCTCTGGGCTCCCCAACATGGCTGCGTGGCCACTCTTCAGGGGATGTACATGTGCCCAATTCAATGAGTCACCTTCACTCTGCGAAACCCTCCACTTTTGATTTCCTCTCTGAACCTCCAGCATCCTGACCCTGCGGGGCGCTCCACAGACTTCCGTGTGCGGATGACTGAATGAACGAAATCAATAACTCTTTTTTTTAACCTTTGTGTGCGCATGCATGTGCGCGTGCGTGCATGTGTGCGTGCATGTGTGCGTGTGTGCGTGTGTGTGTGTGTGTGTGTGTCTGTGTGTGTCTGTGTGTGTCTGTGTGTGTGTGTGTGTCTGTGTACACACTGTGTGTTCCTGTGGAGGACTAAGGATGACTTTCAGAATCATCCTAGATTACTTCTACCTCCTTTTTGCTTTGCTCTGGGGTTTCCCAGGCTCTGCCCTGCAGGCTGTCACCATTTTTGCCTGGTTTTGGTCTTTTTTTTTTTTTTTACATGAGACCTGGAATCCAAACTCAGGAACTTCTGTTTGCAAGACAGTCTTAACCCCTTAGGCCATCTCTCCAGCCCTAAAGAGGTAAATTATTGAGTAAATAAATATTTGGGTCACACAAAGGGCTCCTGTGTCACTCAGCTTTTCTGTTATTGTGACAAAATACTTGAGACAATCAACATAATGAAAGAAAGGTTTATTTTGGCTCATGGCTTCAGATGTTTCCATCACCTGGCCCTGATGTTTTGACCTATGGCAGCACAGTGTATCATGGAGGGAGAGGGTGGCAACAGAGGCCTGCTTGTCGGGCGCCACCTGGTGGGAAATAGTGCTTAAAACACCACCTTGATAAAGGATTTCACATTGTCTGAGAAACTTTGCACAATGCTAATTTCTCCTAGTGTCACAGACTGCTTATCTGAGTATGCTCTAGAAGCTAGGCAGACTCACACTTCCCTGTCTTTCCTTTCCACTAATCACAAGTCCTTCACCTGAGCTTGCAACCTGATCCCCGGCTCCTATTTACTTACATTCTGTATAAAACTAAAGTTTCAGGAAGTGGGTGAGGAGAGACTTCACTATTCTTCAAAGGAGAGTCTCTCCCAGTCCCTAATCTGTCCTGTTTATCTCCTGTGAATTATTTTCTTTTTTGTCTGCATTTCTGATCGTATTATCATCTTTAAGATGAATCTTACTGATGTTGCATAAGTTCAAAAAGGATGAGCATCTTATAAACTTACACCTGTTCTCTTTGTGGTAGCCAAGAAGCAAGGAAAGAAAGGTAAGAGGTAGGAGCCTAACTTCCTTCCCTCATGCCTGCCTGCCACGGGTATCTCCAGCATAGTGGGCTGGAGGCATGACCTCAGCGGGGAGGCTTTGGGGGCAGGGACATTCAGGATCAAACTGGGGTACCTCTCTACCTCCCCAACTGGAACAGCTGTAGAGAGAGGAAATGAACTTGCTCACAAAGCTTGTAGCAAAGCTGAGACAGAGACTTGGGCCTCTTTTCCTCAACACTAGGCCTTTTGCTCCATTCCTGTGGTAATAACACAGGTGATAACTATGCCAATGTATGCACAGGAGTGCATGAACATGTGGGCCGCTCACAGAAAATACAGCAAGCACATCGAGCCTCAGATGGGATTTAGGGAGAGGCATCCACAGAAAATTTCCTTCAGCAAAGGACTTTTATAGTGTGATGTGAAGGATGCAGCAGTTGTCAAGACTAAGGCTAGTGCGAGCAAGAGGAGTGGTGTAGGGTGCAAGAAACGGGAGCATCCTGAAGGAGTGTGGAGCACAGAGGAACTAAAGACAAGGCCAGGCGAAGCAGGTGGGGAGCAGCCAGTGCTGAGCAGCACGAGGCCCAAGGGCACAGGTTGGAAAGAACATTCTTCACAATTGAATCTAACCCAGATTTCCGTTTCTTGTCAAGTTTGGTTTCGCTTATATTTGTAATTTCAAGTAGTGAAAGCAGCACCAATCTTTTCAGGGCTCTAACTGACGGCAAAGAATGCAGCTGGAGACACTGGGCAGGGGCGATGCTGGGGCACTGCAGGCCATAGCTTGCTTTGCATTTCTCTGAAGTACCGGACCACTGAAGGGCTTAAACAGGGGAGGACACAATAGTCTAGGCTTTAAAAATGTCACTGAGTCCAGCATGGTGGTAATTACCTGTAATCTTGGTGCTTCGGAAGTGGAGACACGAAGAATCAGGAGCACAAAGCCAGCCTGGGATACATGGAACTCAGTCTCAATAATAATAATAATAATAAATTAATAATAATAATCAGGGGTTGGTGAGATGGCTCAAAGGGTAAAGGCACCTATGTGCAAATGTGGTGACCTGAGTTTGATTCTAGAGCCCATGTGGGGGAGGAGAAAATGGGCTTCGAAAAGCTGTCCTCTGATTTCATGCAAGCATTCATGCATGCACACATGACCTGCCTCTCAGGGGAGAAAGAGGGAGGGAGAGAGAAAGGGAAAGAAGGGAGGGAGGGAGGGAGGGAGAGAGAAAGAGAGAGGATGTTATCTGACTGCACCACCCAGAGCAGATCCAAGAGGGAAAATGGCAAGAGTAAGTTGTGATATCTCTCACTGAGTCTAAGACAGAACAAAGAAGTATGGTCAGGTTTCTAGTAATAAAGGGGCTGGAAAGGTAAATGAATTCCGGAGCTACGCTTAGCCTGTGGCTGGTGAACTTTCCCCAGGAGACATGCTATCATTGAGTTCCCGACAAGGAGCCTCTTAGATGCACTCAGGCCACTGGAAGACTAAACCAGGGGGCAGAAGTTCAAAATCAATTTGAACCTACATCTTATTAGCCTCACGATTTCATTTGTTTACTAATTTTGGATTTTTTTCATTATCACATGTATGTGAGGGGTATATACCTATGTCTGTGTTGTAAGTGGGTGCATATGGGTTTGTACTTCCACATGTATATGTGCATGTGGAAACTGGAGTTTTTTTTAACTTTTTTATTATTTATTATTTATTCAATTGTGCATGTGTGTGTGTGTGTGTAGAACCACGGACGAATTCGGGAACCACCATGGATGCCTCCTCCTCCTCCTTTTTTCTGCCCCCGCTTCTGCCCGGAGTCTATATGTGGGGTTCAGGATCCGAACTCAGGACCTTCTGCCTACAAGGCAGAGGCCTAACCCCTGAGCCACCTCTCCAGCCCTGAGGCTGGAGTTTTATAACAGAAATCATCCTTAATCACTATTCCACCTTATTCTTTTGAGACTTGGGTCCCAACTAAACTAGAAGTCATCTAATGGGCTAGTCTGGCTAGCCAGCTTGTTCTAGGGATTTCTAGGCTACATCTTTGAGGCTGGAATTACAGGTGGGTTGCCATGCCTCCCCAGCACTGGATCTGGCATCCAAACTCCAGTCCTTTTGCGCTTTAACTACTGAGTCATCTCCCCAGGCCACTCTGTGACCAAGGCTGGCCTCAAAATCATCACAAACCTCCCTACCTCAGCCTCCTAAATGCGGTATTAAAGCCATGAGCCACTGTGCCTGGCTTAGCTCCAAGACTTCAGGGCAGCTGAGTTTCTTCTGTGAGCCTGCAGGCTTCTCTGAGGGGAGAGAAAATGCACACTTGCCAAGCGGTCCACACACATCCCTTACTCTGGCCAGTCCACACGGGATCCTGTGAAGCAAGTATTCTGGTTTACAAAGGCCTGTGAAAGAGGCTCAGAAATGGAAACAACCTGCTCAAAGGCAGTGGTTCTCTTGGCAAACTGACCGTGTGAACCCAGGTCTCTTGCTTCAGGATTTTGTCTCCCTGCCTTAGTAACAGCCATGCTATTTAGAACTGAATTTTACCAGAGGTGAAAGAACAAAAAAAAAAAAAAAAAAAAAAAACACTCATCAACCGCAAAGTATAGTAGCAAGAAGTCCCAAAGGTGAAACTCCCTAGGCAGTTCTTCCTCTTTCTCTTCCTAAAAAAATTTCCTGTTCAAAACTCCCAGAGGTTGAGTTTGTGAACAGGTGGTATTGATGCCAAGAGGGGTACCCCAGAGCAGAAGGGCAGAACAGAGGTGGTGAGCAGGGTGCCCACGCCCAGCGGGAGAGATGGCAGGTGAGTGGGTGGACCAGAGCGGGCGATAGAGGTGTCCACACTGGGCGTCCTGGAACAGGCAGCAGAGTTCAGATGAAATGAGTGGCAGATCAGGCTACATGAGAGGGTCAAGGCTTGCCTGGGTGCAGAGTGAATCCAAAGCCAGCATGAGTAACTTAATGAGACCGTGTCTCCAATTTTTAAAATATCCTGGGCTGTAACTTAGTGGTAGGGCACTTGCCTAGCTTACTCAAGGCCATTGGTTCAAAGTGTTGCAGGCCTGGGATTGTATGTCTCCAGGTTCTTGTGTTTGGGAGACGAAGACTGAAACCAGAACGTATGGAGAGGATCAAGGCAGATTTATAGAGGAAAGAACAGAACTTACACTGTGCCAAAAGGTCTTCTTTTCATTTCATGTATCTCTCTGTGTGTGGTAGGTATGCATGTGTGTCCTTACTGATTGTCCTGTGTGAGGATACATGAGTGTATGCTGTGAATATGTGCATATATGCATGTGAGAGTGGAAGCCCAAGGTTCATGTTAATTTAATTAATTTAATTTAATTGATTTCTGGGACTGAGCGGGAGAGCAGCATAAGAGGGTTAGAAGAGTGATGGAATCCACGAGAGCCAGGGAACCAGAAGAACTTACAGACATGGAGTCTGTGAAGGGCCAAGGAGAGAAAGCCAGGAAAGGAACTCATAGATCCACGTCTGGAATCTATGAAAGCAAGGCAAGTCAAAGACGGTTGCCAAGGTCAGAGGTGTTTAAAGACTTGGGCAGATTCCGGAGAAGTGGCTTTTCCTCATTGATTAGCTCCAATTTCTGTAAATCTGATTGGAGCTTTTAAGTTCTCTACATCTCATTGGTTTATATTGGGTCCCAACCCAGTTGATCCTGTGGTACCTCATGATAGAGGACTCATCTCCATATTCTTTAATGAACAGAGGGTTAGGGAATGTTGGAGAATTTATCTCTGTGAAGGATTAGAACCAGTTCCTCCAAATTAATAGGGTGTGATGTGTTCCTTCACGATAATCTCAACAGTAAGGGGAGACCTTCAAAGACCTTCAGAGACCTTTCCCAGCACGGCTGTTTAAAAAGAACCCAAACACTACCAACTAAAGAAATAAAGAAATCAGGAACAGAATTGACTTCATGATTTGTGAGATTCAACCAAAATTGAAAATTGATCAAATATTATAGATTCCAAGAAGGAATCAATAAAGTGTCACCTCCAGCATGCGCTATTGAGGCCCAATGCTATGCTGCAGCCAGTGCAAAGGCTCAGGAAGTAGGTTCTGATGAATTCCAGAGCCAAAGATGAGAAGTCCCAAGAATGGGTGAGGAAAAAGGGCTTCTTGGGGCCTTTCTAGTTGTGCCAGAAGATGAAGTGCTCAGAAAAAATGATGTCAAAGAGACACGAAAGGTAGTTTAGAAAGGCTCCATTAACGTAATGATAAAAGAGCTTGAGAAATGGCTCAGTAAGTACAATGCTTGCCATGCGGCCTGAAATTGATCCTTAGAACCCACACTAAAAACATACACACACAACATACAATGGAGGAGATAGGCAGATTCCTGGGGTTCCTGGCCAGCCAGCCTAGCATAGCTGACAAGGTCCGAGGTTCCGGTGAGAGGTCCTACTCAAGCAAGGGGATGGCTAGGAAGAAGGCTCAGAGGTAAAGAGCTTGATGTGCACACAAAAGGTCTAGAGTTCTGATCCTCAGATCCCATGTAAAATGCCAAGTAGGTGTGGCAGCCCACCTATAATTCCAGTCCCAGAAGGCAGAACCTGGGAATTCCCAGACTCGCCCTTAGAGGCGAGCTCTGGGTTTAATTAGAGGTCCAGCTGCAAAAGAATAAGATGGAAAAACAATTAAGGGTGATTCCTGACATCGCCTCCAAACACACATGCACACATGTAGAAATTCATACATATACATGCATACAACCCATACACACACACACACACACACACATTCTTTTTTAAAAAATTAATTGCTCCTAAGGAACATCACCTGAAGCAGACCTCTGGCCTCTGCAAGCTCACACACACAATTGCATATGTACCCCCACACCTTATACCCATGTATGAGCGTGCAAACAACAGATTATTACCCATTGTCTTTATTGATGGAAATGTTTCATAAAGAAGGAGATACATAGTCTCCCAGTATGAAAGAAGTAACTTTACAAAGGAAAAGTGTGGCAGTCACCATATCAATAAAGTTGTAAGAGTAACCATCTTCAGTACTGGGACAAAGTGAAGGCATGTGAGAAGAGCCCATCTTTGTGTCTGTGATATTTCAGCTAAGATGGACAGCCTGAATCAATTTTCAAGAAGAAAGAAAACATTAGAGCATTCTGAAAGATCTTGGCAGTCAATAAAAAGAGGCTGCTTCAGGTAAAAGGAGAATTAAGTAACACATAACCCTGAACTTAATCCTTCTGCTAAAACAGACACCCTTCAGACAACAGTGAAATTTGACTTAGGTCTGAGGATCCCGTAGTACTAACGATTACAAGCAATTTCCTCATCTTCCTGGTTTCGCTTTTTGCAGTGTAGGGGGCTAAAAGCAGGATCTTGGACATGCAAGTCCTCCACTGCTGAGCTACACTCCCAACCTCTTCGACTGAAAAAGAAAGAACATGCAAGTGAGTCCAGCCAGAGCACATGTGTGGTAGTCAGCTGGTAGCTTTCAGAAGCCAAATCTCTCCCATCGTTCAAAGGTCTTCAGGTATGCACACAGGCACCCACTGAGATATCTCATCAGCCCAAGATAACATTCTTTTTAGGTAGTATGAAGTATCTCTGCAGCTAACTATTAAGCAGTTTCGGGGAAAATTCTTTGTGTTGTACTTACAACATTTTTGTGAGATTGTTTCAAAACATGATTAAAAAAATCTTGCAATGGTCATTGTATATTTCCTATAAACAAAATTAAAACGCAACATAGTTTACTTTTTCCTAACACTTTACTCATTAACATTTAATCATAATTTGTCACGTAACTGATTTACTGAAGAATAGCAAATGCATCTTACTGCAGATGGGGCCGTTTAAAGGGGACAGGCATTTTGTAGAAGGTTTGTTTTGTTTTGCTTAAGATGGGGTCTCACTTTCTGGTCAAGATGACTTTGAATTCTTGATCCTCCTGCTTCCAAGCGCTGGAATTACAAGCATGTGCCGCTATGACCACAACCTAGACTTTCAGGACCTGGCTTGGTGTGGGGTCAGGCACCGCAGTAAGTGGCATGTGTGTCCCAGCAATGGTGCTATGAAATCAGAAAAGGAGAGCTGCCGTGTCAGTGTCCAAGTCCAAGACTGAGCTGAAATTCTAAAGCCTTGTAGCACCGATGCTATTGATCCTACACCTACTTCTCCTGAGGAGTGTGTAACTTCATAGCACTTTCCTTTCACTGGAACCTACCTCTGTGCATTTGTTTATGAGCCGTGTACAAATGCTTCTGCACCACAAAGGCAGAGTGGAGCTGCCCCGCCCCGCCATGGCAGTTATCGTTTCCTGGACAGAAATTATGGGTTAAGTCCTGATATGAACACTCGAGTGTCATGTATATTGGTACCTGTTCTCCCACTGATTTGGGAATAAAAACATACCTATTTTACAGATGCAGGAAATGAGGCTGGAAGAACGTAAGCAACGGAGTGGTGTTAGCTGTGTCTTGGGGTAGAGCTGACACTTATTAATGATTTTAGAAAGAAACAAAGAATGGTTTGAAAGGTGTTTCAACAGTAGAATCAGTAGAGAGGTGTGGTAGGGGGCAGAGTAAGCTATGACCGCATGGCTGAGTCTGCTGCTGAGCCACCAGCAGCAATGTCTACAAACACACAGAATACGACAGAAGGCAAAAGTCTTTTAGAACCGTATGTGCTTTTGATGCCCCGCCCCAATCCCTCTGCAAGCATCTCCACTAGGAGCATTCAATTCTGTCCTGTCAAGAGGAAGCGTGGGATAAATGTTAATTGCCTGTGTGACTAGAGACAAACCCCTTGGCTTATCTACGCCAAGTTTCCCAAGCAAGTGTTCTCTCTAAACAGTCATCAAGTTTCTATCCTGCTGATTTGCAGACCGTTTTACCATCTCTAGCTTTCTGGATCAGGGTAGGAGCTGGGTAACTGTCAAAATGTGAGAAAACCTCTCTGGTTGCCATTTGCCTTGCGGCCATCCTCAGCACCCCCTGGTGGCCGTGCCTGAGATGCACAGGTAGGATCCTGGAAATGACAGTCTCCTGGCTGAAACAACTCCATCCTTCCTGGAGCACAGAAAGCATTCTGGTAAAGGGGTTCCACTTCCCTTTCCCTAAGGCAAAACCTGCTGAGGAGAACCCTCTAGGATGGAGAGCTGGTTACCATGGAGGTAATACACAGTAGTTACCCTTATTCACAAATTTATGTTTGAGAACAATGGCCTCCTGTTAAGGGGTAGCCTAGGGTGCGGCCAGAGCTTCGCCTGAAGCCAGGGGTTTTTACATGTGTGATATTAGCCTCAGACTGTGGACAGGGTGCTAGAGTTGGGATAGGGTTGAGACTTTCTCGTCAGAAATCAGGCCTTGCCTCCACGAGAGGAAAAGGACCGCCCTCCGACCTGAGCGCCCGCTCCTGAGGCCTGCTTGGGCCAGAGAAGGCAGCCTCTGCTCCCACCCTGGTGCGTCCTGTGCTGCTCTGCCCTCTGAAGGAAGGAACTCCCTGCGGCCCCCTCCAAGCACAGACCCCTCTCCACCAGTGCCAGGTCTTCCGCGTCAGCAGTACAGCCTCCCCATCTTTGCAGCTGCTGTTCTAGGCCTGTCCCCGTTTCTGGCACAGCACCAGCTACCTTCTAGGGCCTCACGCAGGTACTGGTTCCTCAATGAGGCACCTCAAGGCTGGACTAGACAGTCTGAGTCATAGTCTTGACCAAACTAAAGATCCTCAGTTATTTTCGACATCTCCACAGTCCACTCGCAGCTGTGGGTAAGAGAAGACCTGAGGTATGAATGGCAAAAACAGGAAGGATCAATCAGAACTCTGACAGTAAGGAAGTTGAAACAAGGTCCTAGGTCTCAATGGGAAAGAATTGGCCGCTCAGTACTCACTGAACTGAATAGAACAAGAACAGACAGGTGGCCTCTTCTGAGACCTGTGGCAGCCAGTGTCACTGTAGGCCTGGTTCTCTACTTTTTTAATTTAACTGAGGCCTTAAAGTAAAAACAAAACAAAACAGTCTGAATGGTCTGGAAGGACTCTTATTCTAGAACCTGCCAGTATGTGGTAGGAGCTTACAAAGCAGCTTCCTGAGCCTGGGCCTCTCATATTCACCTTTGTGTACAATCCCTTCCCCTCTCCTGTGAGCTGGAACTAGACACTTGCATCTAATGATAGAATAACAGCAAAAACCAATCAGACATCACTTTCAAGGCCAGGCTACAAGAGCTGACGCGCACTCTCTATAGTGATGCCTCTGACTGCCATGCTGTGAGCTACCCCAGAAAGGCAAAATTCGCAAAGAATTGAGAGTGGCCTCTGGTTAACAGCCAATGAAGGAGGGAATCTGCTGTCACCTCCATGAACAACCTAGAAAGTAGATCCCAGCCTGCTTGCTTGGACGTGAGACGACTGCGGTCCTGGCTGCTACTGGGTTTGCAGCCTTGGCAGAGACCTTGAGCAGAGGCCCAGCCAAACATCAACAAGTCATGTGAGCCCATGACCAGCAGACCAGCCGGGCCATGGTCTGCCCCGCGCAACAGTGCAGTGTGCAGGTCGAGCCCCAGCAATGACTCACAGAGGATTCTGTTTCCATTTATTAGTGTAGGAATATACAAAAGTCTGATATGGCACAATGATCTCATGGAGAAAAAAAACAGAACACGCAGGAGGAGCTGGATTTCCTCCCTGGCCCCAATGCCTCAGAAAGGTCACCTATGTGAAGCTTGGGCTAGAGGATCCTCCTGGAGCCAGTATGCTGTGTCGGCAGCTAGTCCCCTCCTTGAGTAGAAGGGAGACCCTTCCTCACATCACATCTGGGGTATGGCTCAGGTGAGCCTAGGCTGCTGGGACGACGTGCTCCAAGCTAAGGCCGAGCTGTGCTGAGTCCATGGTATCAGCCTTCAGAGCAAAGCCGATCATTCCAACAGCCGTCAGCAGGTAGACAACGCAAGGTGATGCCGCAGAACAGCTCTGTCACCATGCACAGTGGCTGCTGTAGGCTCGTATTGGAGAGAAGAGGTGGGGTGAGGGGCAGAGAGGAGACTCAAGCAGAGCATTCCAGATGCTCCCCACTGCCCTCCCCAGCTGGACAACTGCACTCCTGTATCTTCCCTGCAGTAAGTGCAGTCACACATAGGGTGGTGGAAATGGAAGCCTTTGTGTGAAAAGTAGCCTCTGCCTCTCCGAATGCCTGAGCAAACAGAGGGTCCTCTAAGTGCCCACGTCACTAAAGGCTGTCTTTCTTCCCCAGTTAACTGGGCAGAGTGTAGTCTGTCATTCTGGGAAGAGAAGAAGGGTGGCTGAGGAACAAAAAGACCCAGAGGTATTAGCCACCACATAGAACAGGACATACCAGAAGTAAGAGCTTGAAAATAGTGACTCTCTCCTTCTTAAAAAAGATCTAACATTGTAATGGTTTAACAAATTATAATTTCTTTTAAATAACCCACAGACACCCATGCCGCTTCCAAATTTACAGAACAAAAAGCACTTGAGGACTTGGTAGAAAAGGGTCTGCAGCGGCTGCTTCCAGGAGCTAGCCCCAAGGACTAGGTCAGTTCACCTCCAGGACTTCCGTCTCTGGAAGGCCAAATTTGGTCTTGTGCTGGTCGAAGAGCTTCACCAGGGCTTCCATGTACATAGCGTGGTAAAGGTCAATGTCCTGCTGGGATGGGTGCTCCAGCTTGGGAATAGTGATGGGCTCGCCAACTGCAGGGAAGAGGCGGAAGCATGCGTCAGCTCAATGCCAGTCAACAATCGGCCAATTCCTGGGCCACCAGTGTGATACTGATGACAGCGACGCCGTGCTAAGCAATGTGCTTGAATACTAAGGCCCAGGGCAGCAGGGGTCGACACAAGCCCTTTGCCTCTCAGTCTGTTTCTTCCTCTGCTACCTGGAGATTCTGCCCACGGAGTTTTTCTAAGGCTCCTCTATGGAACAGAACATGCTTGGGCAGCCCAGGAGGGTAGGGTGGAAGACACCTCACATCTCCTCCTGCTTCACGTTAAATCAAGTCCAGCATGATTCTGAGGTCTTTCCCAGGGCACTTTTTACCATCTCCACTGTCTCTCCTTTGGTTCAAACCACTGAGCACCACGAAGCCTCTGAGGACCGGCCTGTGCTTCTGCTTTTTGCATTTGAACCAGCTTTTTCTATCCAGCAACTCCATCGACCACTTGAAAATGTAATCCCACCCCCGCCACCCGAGGCAGGGTTCTTTCCAAGTACTAGGCACTACCCTTGGAACCTGTCCTTCTCCAACCACCCACCCCCACACTCCCCTCCTATGCAAGAATATTGCTGCTGCTGCTGCTGCTGCTGCTGCTGCTTTGTCTCTGAGCACAAGGCAAACACGTGCCCCTGATCTCACAGATACCACCTGAGCTTTGGCCCTGAGAGTCCACTGTTCAAGGCCTCGTGCGCCATGAGCTCTCTGGCTCGTAACCATGAACACATGCACAAATGCACACATTCCCGGTAGGTGGTTCTCTAGAATCCTCCAACCTTGTCCCAAATGCACCAAAACAACACAGGTAGGTATTGTGCAATACTTTCCCCAGGTCTATTTTGTTTTCCTTAACATTCCTCAAAAATCTAAGCATCCTAGACTGGAAACTTCCCTTAGGCTACTCTTGGATCAAACTCTCCCTCCACTCTTTTTTCTTGAAAACAGCATTTCACTGCGTAGTCATGGCTGCCTGGAATTCATTATGCAGATCAGGCCAGCCTTGAAATCGCAGCAATCCTCCTGCCTCTGTCTGAGTGCCAGGATTATACATACCGCCACGCACGACTCTCCTTGTGTAAGTAACTCCCCCAGCTTCGCCATGTCCCCTGGTAGCGTCCACTGGGATGAGCAAGAGCAGTGTGCGTCCCTTCAACATCGGCCTGTGAGAGGCTTAGCGGCCTTCCTGGAGAGGCTTGTGGGCGCTATGGGTCTTCTTTTCTTACCCATCAAGATACCTGGCTCCTGACAATGGCTCTGCCATCCCCCCATCATGCCTACCAGCACCCACACACCTAGATCCTCCTATCAAGGTCCGATGTACTCAGGACAGCCCCTGCTGCGCAGGCTTGGGACTCACCGACTGTGGTGATGGGCTTGGAGTAGGGCACCAGTCCCCAGGTGTCCGAAGAGAAGAGGCCTCGGCCATGGAAGATGCACGGGGCGAAGCCAATGTACTTCTGAAACTTCTTCTGGACCCACCGGCCCCAGGAGCCCTCCTCAAAGATCACCTGCTTGTACACTTCGTTCTCGCCAAAGGAGTAGGTAGGAACCAGGTCAGCTCTGCAAGAGAGAGGCCTGGGCTGGTCATATCCTAATCACGGGGTTTCGTCTGTCACCCTAGACACCAATCCGAATTACCAGCCAAGCTGTCTGAGCCTTGTGGGGTAAGAAGAACCACACGTCTCTTCTCCCAGATTCTGATGGCCCCCTCCCACCTCCTAGCAACTGGGAGCCTGTAAGTGTCCACTCTGAAGTCGCCGTGTTTGCTCTTAACCAGCAGGGCCTGTCTCTGCTGTCCAGCTGCTGGGCTACTCTGGGTCCCTCTCAGCCCTGGACTTGTCCTGTGTCACAGCTTCAGCATACTTTTGTCCTCTCACCGCTGGGCTCTGAAGGCGGGGCCTAGTGTGATCTGACTGACCCAGGGCTACAGTGCTGCCTCTTCTGAAATCTGAGACAGGATTCTGGAGTGGCAGAGAGGAGGACGCACTCCAAGATGCATGGGGTCTCGATGGCACCAATTATCGTGTTACTCAGGCCACACCTCTTTCACCTTGGCCTATCACCAAATGTCCATGGTCCCGGGCCCATACTCCAGCCCTCCCAGAGTCCAGAGGGAAGGAAGCTGGGACAGGGAATGCAGGCAGCTGGACTTTATGTCTTGTTCTGCTTCACAGGCCACACAGCCTCACAGCCTCCTTCAAAGGAAAATGGAGATTCAAATCTCTCTTGCTGGGGAAGATAAAGTACAGGCACATTGTGTAGTCCTGGTTGGCCTGGAACTCATCATAGCTTGTGATATTAAAGGCGCTGAAAGGGAGCAACACAGATGTTCCTATAGTTTTCTAGAAAGCTCACAGAGTTCCAAGCTTCCAGCAACTCTCTTGTCTTCAACATCACCCCTCCAACAATTGCTTGGTGTTTCTAAGCCATGCCATCTTCTTCATGGCCTTTCTTCTAAAAGCAGGACAGAGACACTTTGGGTGTCAGGCCATGAGTCTTTTCTTTTGGTGCTGAATATTGAACCCAGCATACTAAACACAAGCTTTTATGTGAACCATATGAATTAATGAATAATAAACCAATGAACTACACACCTGGTCCCTCAGGTAGTTAATACTTTATATGTCCTACATGAGTCTTGCCTCAGTCTACCAGCAAGAAGTCTACCAGGAATTACAGGCTACATCTTTGCACCATTATACTTGGAGAACCTTGATCCACACTATGCAATTTGAGCTCCAGTCTCCCTCCCACTTCAGAGGGTTTGGGCCCTTTTTCCAATGACAAGATGCCTGTTCCCTGGATAGAAGAAATTACTGGAGGTGTGTGTGGATGTGTGTACAGATGTGTGTACTGCATGTATGTATATGTGTAGTCACTTACCCATGGCGCAGGGCCAATTTTACAAAGCCTTTGCGGTTCCGCAGGGTGACTGCGTTCTTGCCAGGCATGGAGCTCAGGGACTCAGCCGCACCCCCCACCACGATGATGATAGCATTGCCACTCCCATTCTTTGAAAGCAAGTAGTCTATGGTGTCCCGGTTGACAGGGCAGATGCCTGGGTGAGGGGACACACAGTCAGGATTGCTCACAGTACACTCCCTACCCCATGTACACAGTCAAGTGAAAATAAAACTCTGTGGCCAGGTACCATATCTAAGACGCCCTCTTAGAAGTTGTATGACCCTGTCTAAGCTATTTGCTTTTCTGGGCCTCAGCTAACTTACTTTTTAAAATGGGTGAAATGATACAAGGGAGTTTAGGGATACAATTAATTCAATAAACATCCTGAGGTCCTCTGTCTGCCAGGCTAGGGCTAGGTGCTAGAGATCCAAACAAGTCAAGATTAATAGAAATCATAGGTAGGTGGCCACTGACAGTGGCGTGGGCAACCTGGGGCTGGGTGCCAGTCAGGAGAAGACTGCCTGGAGATGCCGTCATGATGCACCCTGACCCCCAACATGTCTGCAGCAGGTTGGGTCTATCCACACAGGACTCTCGGAGAAGAAAGGTGTGTGGGTTCCCTGGATTTGGCTGCTCCAAGGCTCAGGCTTCAACAGTGGAGTCAGGCAGCAGTAGGCAGAGTTGCATCTTACCTCCGGACATCAGGTACTCCCGAAGCACAGGCATCCGGAAGTTGCCAGCCAGTGTGGCCAAGTAGGGCCTTATGCCAGGGAATTTCTTGCTCACTTCAGTGGCCTCTGTGCTGAAGTTGCAGAAGGCACCTAAGCCCATGATGCCATGGGGATGATATCCAAAGATATAGTTCCTGGTGGTCAGCAGGTTGTGCGTCTTCACCAGCTGCAAGGAAAAACTTGTGTTAGAGATAAGTGGCAAGAGGAGGAGTTCTAGGGCACAGTAAAACATGGGTGCCATGTCTTCTGGGACTCTGAGCCCCAAAACTGCAGTGACTTTCCAAACCTGGCCTCAGGAATGGTGACCGGCAGTCGGTGGCTGGGAGTTTCTAGGTGAAAGCGGAAGCTTTCCTCCCTCACTATTCTCTAGGCAAGCCTGTGACAGTCCATTCGTTCCTAGATCAGCCTCTGCCTTCCTGTTCCTGGGTTCCTGCCAGAGCCAGTGACCACTCTGAAACTCAGATCCCAGCTGGGTCTCTAAAGAAAGTGGAGTTCATCAGGTGGAGTCCAGACTCAGCTGCAGTTCTGTCTCCATGGTCAACCACCCCCAACTAGGAACTCATTCTCTGCACCCTGCAGCTCTTCAACAGCTTCGAGGACCCTTGCAGCCCACCCCCCATTCCCAGAGTACACGAACAGTGGTGCAGCTGATAGAAAGCTCTTGCAAGGCAGCCAGGCTCAGCTCAGGTTCTGAAGCAGGAAGGACAGGACAAAATGTCAGCCCTTATGCCAGCCAGTCCCAGGGAGGGGGTGGCGAGTTGTGCAGCTGTGGCAGCTGATGACCCAGCCTGCAGTACTATCAACAAAGCTGTCCTGGGACGCTCCAAAAGATGATTGGCTTCCTGGGGCCCATCGCCTGCCCTGAGGTTGGTGTGGCGGGTGAGGTGGTGCAATGTGTCTCTAAAATCTGAGCAATGAGAGGCAGGGAGCTTGAGACACTGGTGCACTGCCAGGAGGATGATGGGGAGGAAGATGCCAGAAGGAGAATAAGGGTGTTTAGTTCACAAGATATCACTTTCCCGTTTTAGAAAAATGATGAATACTCAGAGAAATTTTCTTAATATAGAAAAGTAAAAAGAAAATAAAAAGCACTTGTACCACACATCCATCCACAAGAAAATTGCTGGATCCTTTTTCTGCTTAGACACAAGCCCTTCTTTGAAAGCCACAAACTTGACATTGTAACACTGATATATTTTCTACCAAACATTCTAACTAGCTGTCCTTATCAACGTCCCCAATAATAAGTCTTGGTGCTGAATTAGTCGTCTATTGCATGGCCATGCCATGTGCGGTGACAGCGACTCGAGTCCTGACTGAGGGACAGTTTCCCTCTTACAAATACTGCTTCAGTTAATACCTTACTGATCCACATTTGTGATGGTTCTTGAATGATTAACTTCCAGAAATACGATTCCTGAGTTGAAAGTTTCGAACATGTTGGTCTCTGTGGCTCTCTTGTCTCCAGAGAGGAGGTACTCAAATTATCCCACCTAGGTGCTGGACATGTCCCTTTCCCACACTGGCCCTGGCTAGAAATGGAGTCCCTGAGCACTGGCAGAACACTCAAAGCTCTGACTTTCCTTTCCTATAGATTTGGGCACCTCCTGGCTGAATGAGCATCTCCATGCTCAATTTGGGGGAGGAGGACGCTGTGATGATCTGAGAAATCCAAATCTTCAGGTGACAAAGGACTGAGGGAAGGGAACAGACAGATGGCACTGCACTTCAGCCTGTGGCTGCCTATATGTATAAACAAGACATTTTAGTGACTGCCCTCATTGTGTGGGACACTTTCACTGTCTCTTACTTTGCCTTTACGTAGATTAAAGTAGTCAGAAAACCCAATCAACTCAACTGTCCATTAGATAACGGAATGGCAGCAGGCTCAGCAGAGAATGAAGGTATCTACAAGTTGCGTAGATGAGCTGCATAAGGCTGTTGGTCTGTATTCCATCTCTGCGACAAGCAGCCTGACCATCTAGCTAGCTCTCTGTAAAGCACATGGGCCAGAAACTTGTTGGTGAACTAATGGCTGGACTGTGGAGCCAAAGCAGAGAGCAGCTGCAATACCCTGCAGATCAAAGTAAGGTCTAGAAAAAGGAGTGGCCTACCACCCCTACGGAGGTCATCGTCTCCACAATTGGATAAGGCCACCCTACCTGTACTTTTCCTTGGTCACTATGACAGAGATGTGTCACCTGTTGGGAACACAGTTATCTCTTTAGACCATTTTCTTCCTCCGCAAGGCTTTTTATTTGATGATACACATGGTTCTGTGAGTTCCTAGGGTCGTTGTGAAGGTTAATGGTCCCTAGTGCAGTAGTGAGAAGAATAAAGACACTTGAGACAGCAATGTGCCTTCATGTCACCCCCCCCCAGCATTGGACAGAATGTCCACTCTGCAGGGAGAAGGAAGGGCACTGCGGCTGACAGCTCTGTTGGCATGCCTGCTCTGTGGCAAAGTCCCAACCAACAGGGGGTCAAGCCAGGCCTGCTGGTGAGCATAAGCCTGGGCACATTCCTGGCAGGTCATGCAACTCCCTGCTCTGAGAGCAGACTTGTCCTACCCCAGCCCCACGTAGAGGAAGACACTTGTTCCCAAGAAGGACAGAGGCCTGCCCAGGCTTACAGCAGGGCATGGCAGCAAAGGAATAAACAGGCAAGCTCTGGCTTCTCTGTCCTGCCACAAAAATTAGCAGTTGGTCCTGCCACCAAATTGCCTTGTGACCTCAGGACACTCCCTCCTCTCTGTCTGTCCATCTACACGTAAGATGAAGTGGTTGGACGGAATGAATTTGAAACTCAAGAGTCTTTCCCAGTATCCACAAAGATACTATTCTATACCTCAAGGAGAGGTGGTCAGGGCACTCCTGTTCCAGGTGGCTGTGGTCCTGGTGGGTGCTGCAAATACCTGAGTCCCACCGCCTTGTTCTCTGGACCAGCAGCTGCTTTGGTGGCAGAGAGTCCCTCCAAGAGGGCGCAAGTGGATAGAGAGCCTCATTACATAATCCATGACAGGAGGCCAGGAAAAGGGGGTGGTGCAGGAGGGTTACAGTCAGTTCTGCAGAGCAGAGTGTCAGGCCTGACGTAAAGTAGCAAGGACACCAAGGGGCAAGGACAGGCCTAGCACAGGTCTCGGGTTGAAGCTCGGTGTCCAAACTTGCATTACACCCAGAAGCCCTCAAGGGGTGAGTCATTCGTGGCCTGTGACCCCACTTCCAGGTAGCTGCCTAAAAGATATGAGAAGGACACGGAGCTCTTTTGGAAAGATGATCAGGGCAATACCTGATTGCACAGATCTGGTCAAAGTCTTCAGAATACTCTGCTAGGAGGGCTAGAGCTACCAGACTGAAGAACACATTCGGGAGTGAGACTACAGTGGCAAGACAGAACACTGGAGCAGGAAAAAGAACACCCAGTAATTGTCTCCCCGATTATTTTTTAAATATTATATATATATAACAAAAATATAATAAATAATTTTATTATCCAATAGCTCATTTGCCACTGAGGCAGATGACACTCAGTGAGCCCAAGAAAGCAATGTAGAAAGTGACAAAGTTCATGAGGCTTCACTAAACTATGAGCTCAGAGCGGATTCTTCTGCGTCCCCCATTCCCACATAGCTGCCAACTAACTAACTGAAGGCCAAGACTCTGGGCACATTGCGAACAGTTCAGCTGAGCACATATGTTGGAGGAGCCAGCCCCTGGGGAATGGGACAAATTCCTGTACGGGTGGATAGGATGGAGAGAACTGGTTCCGTGTTTTAGCTATAGGCATCCTAGCAAGAGGGAAAACATGTTCCCTCCTCAGAAATTCCTGTGGACATGATACAGCCAGTTCTCTTGATTCTTGATGTTGGCACGCACTCTCCTGCCACGTTGATTAATGTAACCAAGACTCACAAGCTGGAGGAAACCTCTTGTAATCCCCCCAGTGGTTAAACTCACACACCCAGCAAAGAGCCCGCATTGAATAGGCAACAATGGAAGGTCAGTGACTGGAGTGACAGGGCAGGAACTTTAACCCAGGTCTAAGAAGAGGTGGGGTCCATTCAGTAGGGAGGCCCAGGTTCAGTTCTCCCAGAACAGCAATTAGGAATCGGGAGGGAGGAACCTGCGGCCTGAGTCAGGTCTAGGTACTGCTGCCAGGGACCTGCTAGGCAGCTGAGGTGAGGCCTTGGTCCTCTATGGGCTGTTTCCTCACCTCCAAAGTGAAAGGGTAGGTCCGATGCTACGATATCCTTTAGCAACAGCAGGTTTAATCATTTGAAGTAGGAGTAGGAGTTGGAACAGAGGAGGGTACCTGGACCACAGGCAATAAGAAGGACTGGGAGAAGCAGGGGTGGGCAGAGGGAGCTAGAGCCGAGGTCCCTCCCATGAGACTGAGTGGAGTGGAGGATATAGGCTACCTGGCATCTCCTGAAGCAGCGAACCTGGATAACTTGGTGGCTGACTCTACCTGTGTCATGCACAGAACACTTTCACACTCCCCTGCTACCTCCTTCAGCAGCTAGGGTGTGCTAGAGCTGGATGCTGAAGGTGCCAGCCAGGTATCTCCCCTATGAGGACAACCTTCAGAATTCCACCAGGCTGGCCACAATCCTTCAGTGCCACTCACGTGAATCAAAGCCAGACCTCTCCACCTCACAGCCTGCAGACTAGGCAGGGTCCAGATGGAGCCAAGCTGAGCCAATGCTACTTTGTTGGGAGCTCAGGATCCACCTGCTGGAAGACAGGTGCTCAGAGAGAATGGCGGGTGCCTTCAAAGAACTGATGGTGCAGCAGGATGGAAACCCGGAAGACCTTGTGCAAACTTGCCTCACAGGGGAAAACCTGTGGAAAACAGGGTCCCACCCAGAATCACACCTGGCTTTTCTTGTCTCTATCCTCTCATCTAAGGACCTGCCCCAGCTGACTCCCCACACGTCTATAAAAAGGAAAGGCAACATGCAAGAAAGGGAGGAGCCTGGACTCAGGCAGAGAAGCAATGGGAAGCAGCTCAGCTGCTTCACTGGGCTTTGCTACCTGTGATCTTCAGATTCCTCTTGGTGGAAAGGAGTTAAAGTTAATGCTTTCCAGGGTGCGGTGTAGGAAACGTGCTGGCTCCACATATGCAGTTTCTCCTTCCCTTTCTCCTCTTCACAAGCTTTTCTCCCATGCCTACTACTTCTACTTGAGGCTCTGTCAGTTTTCCCCGCCTTCTCAGTGCCACACATACACATCCTGGAAGGCAGTTCTAAGCATCTCTACCCTCCTAATACCACTTCAGTTCTGGAGTCTTTTCCTGTGTGTGTGTGGGGGGGGCACTGTGGAGGCCCAAGGGTGACTTCAGGAATCATCTTGGATTGCTCTATTTCCTCCACTTTGCTGTAGGGTTTCCCAGGCTCCACCTTATAGGGCCAGAGGTGCACGTTGCTGTCATTTCTGCTCAGTGTTTGCATGAGGGATCCAGGATCCAAACTCCAGTCCTGCTTTGTGAAACAGATGCTTAACCCCTGAGCATCTCTCCAGCGCCATCTTTTTTTCACTGTTCACCAAATTGCCCTGGTCCTTATTCCCATAATCATGACCCTAGCAACTGGCTAAGAGAAGTGATACTTCTATAGGACCTCTGGAAGGAAGCACAGTCTCTCAAACTTGCTGTTTTCAGGTTTTATTCCTGGTTAAGACTAGATGAACTTTCACTACTTAAGTATTGCTCTTAATAAATCACCCGTTTTATGTTCTAAATATTCCATAAAGGGCAGGCAAGCAATAGCCATAATACATACTATGACACCTGTTCCTTCTGTTTCTTACAACACTTAGGTCCTTGGTATACAAACCATCTTTTAGATCTAAAGACAACAAGAAGTCACCATCATGATTTTCTTCAATCTCTTGGTTAACATAATTTTTAACTGCGGCAATTCTGCTTCCCCAAAATTTGATCTTTCACTTTAGCTGCTATATCATATGTATTCAAAGTTGCTTCAAATCTGGCATAAAACAGGTCGTGGGAGACTCCACGCAGTTCAGTTCCACACACGTGGTCCTGTGTCCGGATTATCCATCTATTCCTACCCTCCCAAGCTAACACACCATGTCTTTACCTGGATGGGAAAGTAGTCTCGAAAATATCGCCACACAGCCCAGTTTCTCACCCACTGTGATCGCCTGCCACCTTCCAGGAAAGAAAACAATGTTGGGAAGGTGTGGAAATGAGGGATGTTTGAGCAAGACAAACAAGACAGAACCAGTTAGAAGCCCTGAGGGAGGCACCCGTCAGCCCACAAAGCAGCCCCCGTACCCCTGCCCAGCGGACCTCTTCCTACACACATTCCCTCCCTTCCTGCAAACCTTGATGGAGGATGTCTCCCATGAGAACCAGGAGGGAGCTTTGAATTCACACCCCCAATCACACAGCCCAGCCCAGCACCTCTCACAAAGTAGGTGTTGGGTGAGAAAAGACAGCACCCAGAGGGGAGCAGCCGTGAGGAGGGGAGAGTGAGAAGAGACAGCGCCCAGAGGGGAGCAGCCGTGAGGAGGCCGAGCCTGGTGCTTACCTTTCTTGGGCGTGTTCCAGTCAAACGCCAGCCAGGTGAAGTAGAGCACAGCGATGAGCCAGCAGTCAGTGCAGAAGGTGTACATGAGGATAACGCTGCAAGCCACTCCTGCAAGGACGAGGCAGAGCACCACAGGTCAGGCTCCTGCGCCTGCGCTGCTTCCCATGGGCAGAGGTGAGACGCTGCATGTGGCATCCATCTAGACACACGTGCGCCCTAAGTAGGTGTCCCAGGGCCTCCGCCACTGAAGGCCTTGAGGAGTCATTCTCCCCAGAAGCCATAGGACACAGGTCTCACTGCTGAAGTTCTGGGGGCACCGGGGTTCAGTTGTCTGGGAAGTATAGGGAAGCTTCAGCTTCTCGGTGAGTCATTTTTACTCTCTTCCCTGCATGTGCCTCCATGCCAGTGCCCAGTAGAGCTACTGGACAAAGGGAGGTGTCTACATCAAGTACCTCCCTCTATTTCTTGAATTTAGGCTGAGTCACTAAGAAAAGTGACTTTTATTCCATTTTAAACACAAAAATTTGGAGGGGGTGACTTGTCCCAGGGTCACTAGGCAGGTCAGTGAATGGCAAAACAATTCAAACTAGGATTGACTCTGAAGTCCTATTCTATACTAGGTCTTAGATGTTCACCAAAGTGATAAGGAGTCTCAGACTGACACGGGACTAGAGAGGAAAGTCTTCCCCAGGAGGGTTAGCCTCCTCCAACATAAGAGAGCTAGGCAGTCCCAGGCCCCAGCCCACCAGCTGCCTTCTCCTCAAACACTCGAAGAGTCTTCTGGGACACCTGGGTCATTGTTCCTCAAGCCTGTTGATCATAAGGCTACATGACCTGGCCTAGAAGGAGGGAAAATCAGTGCCGGTCTGGCTGATGCCACAGCCCATCTCTAGAGGCCCTTGCAAGGGCTTCTCCCTGTCCATTCTCACCCATCCTTCAAGGACCACTCAGACTTCATTCCCTCCAGAAGTGTTACTCAGCATCAAACTACTCCATGTAATCTCCTCACCTCAATTCTCCACACTGGTGGGGGTGGGGTATAACACGGCCCACTGGTACTCAGCACAAGACCAAAGGGTAGCAAGAATTCATGTTCTATAAGTGGAGGGGGAAAGCCCACCATTGATGTGTGCCCAACCCTGCAGAGTACTGAGCTGCATGGTTTAGAGATTCTATGCCCTCTGCAAGCCTCCAGGGCAAGAAACTCATGGCTCTCCTCATCCCATCCCAGTCGGCCAGCCCTGTTCCCAGAAGTAGCCAAACTAAGGTTGTTACCATGGGGAGGTACAGTAAACCAGGAGTAACTGGACATGCTGTTTCTCAAGACAGCTTAGTAGTGGCACCGCACAGGAAAGTTGACTGGTGAGAAACATTTATAGTGCACAAGACCCTCTTAAAGACAGCTGTGGGTCCCAAGTCCTGTCTGTGTTCAAGGCTGCTTACTTACAGTACCACACTGTTCAACTGTTTGCCTCGGAGCCCCTTTCTCAGTCCTGGAAAAGGGTCTATTTCATCCCCAGCCACCACTTTGAGTTCCTATAGACATTCAGTGGGTGCTCCAGGAGAGGGCGTCTAGTCTCTATGGAAGGAGAATATCCCTACCTACCTGTCCTTTCTCCATGACCAAAGCAGAAAGAAGTGACAGAAGCAGAGTCCTAGCTCTTGTTAAGTTTGGGGGGGATTCTGTCAGCTGCACATTCTCTCTAACCGCCTGCTTCTCCTGCCAGTGCTCCTTACTCTATCACCATTGAAGCTGGGACCAAGTAAGGTGAATCTCTTCAGGCTCAGTCAAGAACACAGGAAGGTTTATTGAACCAAAGTGACCCGCCCATGAAATGATCTTCCTTTCAGAGCCCAGTTCTTGTATTCTCTGTAACAGCTGCTCCCTGTTCCGCCTTCTCAGAATGGGGCTGCAGCCCACCAATGCTACTAGTGATAGAGACAATCACCATGCACTCCCACCTGGGGGAGGCTCAGGAACACCTGCAAACCCCCTCTCTGCGGCTCATGGTGGCCACAAGCAGCTCATGCTGCAGAGCTCTGGTGCCTCAGGCCAGCGGTGCAGGCCAGGATGTGAGTCTTCAGGGACAGGACACATGGAGGGCCTGCAGACCTCTCTAGTCTGACCTGTCACGTACTGGCCATGCCCAAGCCTTCACTTCTCTAGGGCTTGAGAGACGAAGCTGGTCTGAACACACAGCTTGCCACGCACTGAATGTCTGTGGACTCAGTGGGACCCAATTCATATCTCAATCTTTTCTCATTCTCATGGAAATTTAGCACTTCCTTTCTTAGAAATGTGATAAGCCACAGAAGTACTAGCAGTGACCACTGACACCAATAGATGACAATGGTATTTTCATACCGCATTATAGCAGTTACAAGCATCTTCAATATTACTACTTATATTATTATGCCTGCTACTTTTAACTCAGCACAACAATTAAAAAGCACACTACTACGTGTCTAATTGGGTATTACATGTATACAAACTTATATTCCAGCATTACTGGTTTCCTTTAAAACCTAATGTACTTTATATTACACATTCAAAAGCATTAAGATCTGTAGCTTTCATCAGAATATGAGAGAGCTCTGACATAAAAATGATTTTAAGAAATACTCTTTGTTTCAGAGATGTAATACGGGGTGAGTTTCTGCCAGCAGGTGTGGGACACAGTGGGAGGGAGTGGCTGGGACTGCTCACGGTAGTAATTATCAGTAGCTTAGCAAGCCTGCCCATCCACCCAGGCCTGGCTCCCACCTACACCGGGTGTACAGAAGACATGCTGGGCCAGTTTCTGGGCTTGGTTAGGCCTCATAGATCATTAACCTACAGCTTGGGGCCAGTCTCCATCACGTGCTACATGGGCCAGGATTGTACAAGCCACTGAGTGCCCCACAGCCACGCCTGACCCACTGAGACAGGGAGAGCGGTGGCTTCTGAATGCAAGTGGAAAGCTGGAAGAGCAAACAGATGGAAGTCTAGGAAGCTGGGGTCCCAGGGCTCTTGTCCTGGTCTCTTTACTTTCTTCTCATGTAACTCTGAGCACAGCTCTGTCCTTACTGGGCGTCCTGATTCCTAGCTGATCAAGGATGAGATTAGGGGCTACACTATGCTATCCCATCCCATGATTCTAATAAGAGACCAAATGCAAGGCATGCTCTGGATGTGAGCCATAAGGTAGCCAATTTAATTATCTGTCCCCAAATCATTACTTTTATTTTATCTTTCCTTTTTTTTTATTTATTCATTTGTGCATGTGTGCATGTGTGTGTGTGTGTGTGTGTGCGTGTGTTTGTATGTTTGTGTAGAACCACGGACTAATTTGGACCATGGACCACCTCCATCTCCTCCTTGTTTACTCTGCCCCGGGATTCACAGACTCCGCCCTACCAGGACCAGAAACGCAGGCCGTCCCCGCTTCCGCCTGGCATCTATATGTGGGGTCTAGGATCTGAACTCAGGACCTTCGGCTTGCAAGGCAGAGGCTTAACCCCTGAGCCACCTCTCCAGCCCCACTTTTATTTTATCTTTCTAAGGCCATATTACCCTGTAAGAATTTGAAGTTAGGATGGGAGAGATGACTCAGTGAATAAGGCTCTTGCCCCTCAAGTATGAGGATCCCTAGAACCATAAAAGGTGAGAGTGTATAGCAGCCGCCTGTGATTCCAGCACTCAAGAGGCAAAGACAGGGAATCGCCAGGACAAGCTCACTGGCGAGCCTAGCTGACTGCCAAGCTCTGGGTTCAACTGAAAGACCCTGACTAATTTAAAAAAAAAAAAAAAAGGTGGACAGTAATTGAAGAACTTAGGCCTTCACATGCACGCACATATATGTGCATCTGCACACACATGTATATACATACCACATCTCTACATACATACACATGAAATAAAAATAAAAATGAATCTGAGGACATCTATAATCTTTCTCCTCACAAAAACATGTGCTTAGTCTTCCATCTAGTTTTAGGGGTCACTGACTTCCCCAAACCTACTTTTGGGTCTGGTCCATTAATTATGGGCCTCCTGATAAGGGATTATACTGGCTTCTATTCAAAATCCAATTTGTCATTTAATATGTCACAGTTTCATCTAGTCACTGAATGTCTAAGTTTCCATTTATTCACCTGTTGAATGGGGATGTCAGATTGCTAGGGCTTGGCATGCTGTGGGATTTGTCTCACTCTGTTCTGCAATACGGCCTCAGGGTCCTGACAGTTGATCACGCTACTGTGTAAATACCTGCTAACTCCTGTCATCTTGAACAGCCTGAAGTGGGCAGCAGGGGGTCTGGCCACAGTATTAGAAAACACTTTGGTGCTTTGCAGCAGGTCTGTCTATGCTGATGTGTTTGAAGAGTAACCTGTGCTGAGAATGCAGGGCCTGGGCAGGAAGAGAAGCTTCCAGAAGGGCAGGACTTGCCCTCCTCTCAGGAGGGCCTAGTTGCCAGGCAATGAGGCACCACCTAGCTAAGCCTGCTGAAGCAGCAACAGCAGCCATTATGGCCAGTGTTGAGTGGCAGAGAAAGGCAGCAACGGGGGAGTGTGTTCAGCAGGGGGGAGGGGGGACTGGGATCTCAAGATACTTTTTGACAACAGCAGCCTACATTGGGGACCATCACCAGGCTCTGCGGCTGCTCGCATCCCTATTTTCAAACTCCAAGGCTCCTACAAAAGCCGAGCAAGGCAGGCAGTCTTCACATTCAAAAGCAGAGTGCTGACCGAGCTTGAGAGTCAGGTTGTCTAATCCTGGCACCACACATCTAGGGTAAAACAAGGCACCTGCTCTTTTACGGTATGGTGAGTGAGCAAGATGGTGCTGTAAGGAGGGCAAACCTTTGGGAAGCCTACAGAGCCGGATTCATGTGACGGATTCAAGCTAAATACTTCTTTGAGACTTGAAGTTCCTTTCATGGGGACCATGAGACTTTTGGCATGCCTCGGGGTAGAGACCTTGATCAAGGTCCCAAACGATGTGAATAAAAGAGGGTGGGGACAGGGTGTTCCTGCTTTAACCTCTGCTAAGGATGTGATTGGGCCCACTCTCCCATCCACCCACCACCCCAGCTGTGCTTACCCAGCACGAGGAAGGACAGGACCCATTGTAGTACCGAGATGACCTGCAGCTGCTTTTCCACCTTGGATCTGTTGAGCCAGGTGACAGAGAAGATGTCCTGGAGGGCCGACAGGATGCTGGAGCCAGTGCCTGCAGGAAAGGTGGATGTCAGACGACCACCATCTTGACTGTCAGTCACAGGGGGTCTCATCAACATACTTCCTTCAAGTGCCTTCCTAGATGTGGGTGACAGAATCCAAATACTGGGTTCAGATTCTCACCCTGCCATTAAACAGCTTCATAATAGCTGTTTGTAGACTTCTCTGTATGCCAATTTCTGTTAAAAAATTTTTTTTAATAGGATGGTGTCCCCTTAGGATCACTGGAGACCAAATAAGGTATCTAAATAAGTTAACCTTGGAGCTAGGCCTTGGTGAAGCCAATTCTCTACCCTCCCTTCTGGTCCCCAAAGTCTGTCATTCTTTATCTGTATCTAGCACAAATATTTAACTTTGCTGTGTCTGTGAGGCCAAGGACAGAGGTTCAATATCCAGTTTGCGGTTATTTTGTTTTGTTTTGTCCAAGTGTACTTTGAGCATCCCCAATCCCTGTCCGCTCCCCTTATTCGACACACCCTTTTATTCATGAAGTTGAGTCTCTTACTCCCATCCCAACACCAATCTCATGCCACTCCCACCTGGCAGAGTTACATTCATCTTCATTGCAAATGTCGAAGTTTGGGGCCCAAAGAGGAGTCAGATGGGAGTTTCAAACTCCCTCCCCCCTCTAAAGGGCCTGGAGGCCAGAGAGCTTCAGGCCATCTGAAGGACACAGAGCTGTTCTTGTGTTTCCTACCAAGCAAGTTCCAAGCCTGAAAGTCAGGACAAAATGTACTCACTTAATTGGCGCTATACTTCCAGGATGACCCCTGGATTTCAACAGTTGACTGGCCGTGCGGCCAGGAAGCATGGCAACTAAAGGCGAGATGGCACTAGGGAAGAGCATCCTGAACAACTCTGGTGAATCTGTGAATCTGTGCCCCTTTGCTCAGCATGTCTTTACTGACTGCCTTGGTATGCTTCTTGAACATTCCTTCTCACACCCACTGAGCAAGATCCAACAGCGACGACTCAGTCACAAGGACCACAGTCCTTGAGGGTCTCATGAACATTTACTCTGGCCTACAAGCTGGCACAAGGGAGAAAGTTTAGGGGGTCATAGGCAAGTCTTTGTTTTCTTTCCAAATCCATAGCAATGAGGCCCCACAGCAGAGTTGAAAAATATATGTGCCCCTCTTCAGCTGAAAGCTCACTAATGTGTTGACTAAGCAGGAAATGCCCAGCCTTAAGGCAGCCACATGAGTCCTGACCCATTTATCCTGTCTGATGGAACAGAGGAAGGATTAGGGTGGTCCAGACAGACCCTTGGCTTCACTTGCTGTGTGGCTCCAGGAACAGCACAGGCATCATTGCCAGTACACTGCACATAAAGGAGTGGCCAAACGCAACCTTACAAAAGCAAGTATCAGGCTGGGTCCTCACAGCTATTTCTCTTGCTAAGCCTCCAACCCACCACCAGGCTTACCCTAGGGGTCCATTCTGAACCTAAGGCTCACACAGCATAGCTCTCACAGGCAGCATGTAAGGTTACCAAGAGACTAGAAGGCAAATAAGAATCCAGGATTCTACAGCAGCTGCTGAAGGCAAAGGAGTCTTATCCACGGGACACAGCACTCAGGGGTGGGCCATGCTTGTGCACCTGTCCATCAGTAGAGCTTGGACAAATGATTCGGTCACAGCCATGTATTCTTGAGGGTCTCATGACCTTCCACTCTGGCTGATATGCAGAGATAGATCTCAGTGAGAGGAATGAGCCCCGAGATCAAGCCTAGACTACTGACTTAAGGCTGGTTAGCTAATTGCCTATGGTCCAAAGCTAAGTTAAGGGTAGGGGGAGTCCTCCTATAGAGAGGACATTAGGCGCTCTAGCACTTTTCTACTCAAAGCATGGTCTGGGAAAGTAGCATGAACATTACCTATAAGGTTAGAAATGAATCAGTTCTGTGTTTGATAAGACCCACCAGGTGACCAAATTTAAGAAACAATTATACATGGCTCAGATTCAGTTAAAGTAAAACTGGGAGTGAGCCAGGGGAAGGACACGGAACTTTTCAGGGCTATGAGCCTCACCACCATATGTAGAATCCCAGGCACTAGGTTGAAGGAGTATTTAAGGAAAGTTACATGGGGAGGCACCTTATCTGTCTCCCTGAAAAGTGAAGTTTAAGCCCAGGTTCAAACTCCTGACCATTTGGGTCAGCACAGAACTGTGGCTGGTACAGCGCTCAGGTTAGAGGAGGCATGTAGAAATTCCTCCCTGGTAATACATCCCACCCCAAACTGAAAATTCTTTCTCTGCTTAATTCAAATCTAACAGATAGTCAGAAAGCAAGACCTTCAGGCCCACCATACTCAGTCTTTACTCCATCACGCAGACAGATCCAAGGGTCTATGGGGTTCTTCCCAAGTCCACATGAGTGGGTGGCTTTCCCACCAACCCATTCTGTTCTCAGCCTGCCTCACTGGGCCCCAATTACCACCCACCACTTGCCCTGCCAACCAAGTGGGAATGCAGTCTGGGGAGGACTGGCAGCATTTCTGTGGCAGGCAATGGCAGATGCCTGGAGAGGGAGGCTGGGGAAGAGCTGTAGCCCCACATTCCACAGGCCAGGCCCACTCCCGTCCCCAAGCCCAGGCCCCAGTGAAGCCCACGGGCCTGGCAGTCAGGGAGTGAGTCATTGCTCCTCGCTCAGAGGCCCCTCTTTGTTTTGACACCTGATGCTGGAGATAAAGCCTAACCTTCAGATCCTTAGGAGGACAACGTGTCCTCCAGGAAGCTGAGCCTGGAACTGTAGGGAGCGTGTTCCCCCCCCCCCCCGGGACTTCGTGAAACCAGTCCAGGTCTGACCCATAACTGGGCATCCAGTGTCCTGACTAGGGCCTGGCTGGGGTTAGAGATTACAGAAAGATTAGCTCAGAAGACCAGATCTCTGCTCTAGCCTTCTTCAAGCCCCTTGCGCCCCTCGAGCTTCTTCCATGCCAGGCGGAGCAACAAGTAGGGTGCTGAGAGGCTCCTGAAACTCTGGGCACCAGAGCACTTGCACGACACTCACATACTCCCTGAGTGTGGCATCACCAGCCCCGTTTTGATGGTGATATGTGACCAAAGACGTTCAGCCAGAGTATGGAAGGTGTGGCTTAATATGTCCAACCTCAGGCCTGTGTGGCCCCTTACTCTTTCCTTCCCACAGTGAAGTTGAGGGAGGCTGGGGAAGTGAATCCCCTGCCTTATCCAGAGGGTAGGCCGGAAGCAGGCTTCTTAGTGTTTTGGTCTGGGTTTTGTTTGTTTGGTTGGTTGATTATTGTTTTCGTTTTCTTGGTATTTTGTTGTTGTTGTTTGAGACAGCATCTCATTGTACAGCCCAGGTTGACTTCCAGTTCACAATCTTCCTGCCTCAGACTTCTGAGTGCTGGAATCACAGGCGTGTACCACCATGCCCAGCTGAAGCAGGCGAAGAGGCAGCAGACCTAAGGGTTCTGGTACTAGCTCTGCCACCAACTCTTGTATCAGCTCAGCCAAGTGACATTCCCTCTCTGGGCTTTAGTTTCCAATTTAGTTATAAAGTGGAATGAAACAGATGACCTCTGTGGTCCCTGGTGTCTAGCGCCTTCCGGGTAGAATTAGAGTAGAGTTCCTCAGCTTGTAGCAGCCCTGGAACAGTCTAGGAAGTGAGGGCTTGGTTGGGCATCCCCAGGCCATGACCAGTCTTTGCCACCAAGCTGTCAACACTTCCTCTACCCCAGCTTGGTTGGCAAGGGTCCAGCAAAAGCTGGTGGTTATGCCAGCTGCTGCAATCAAATGCCATTGTCTTTATGCCCAGCCTGTTTTTGACTCCTGGGTGAGGTGGCAGGGAGCCTTAGCATCTGCGTCCAGCTTCGGTTGCCTCCTTACCATCCCAGCCTCCCTGGGCACACCCACGTCCTCTGCTCTCTCCTACAGCACTGGACCCACAAGCCCCTCTCTGCCAGTGACTTGCAAGTACCAGGGCTGGACCTGATTCATCTATGTGTACATAACCCTACGCAGGGACTGGCAAGAAAAGTTGCCCATAGAAGTTCACTGCATGGTTGGACAGATTCACAAGTCCAGAGACAGGGAAGGCTGGATGCCTTGTTGAACTAGACCATCTATAGGAAGACAAGCCAGCCCTTCATGTACCCATATCCAATCTGGGAAGTTGTTTCTGGCACCACTCATGGGCCATGATTCATTTGCTCCTCCATGTTAGCAGGGCAGAGAAAGAAGTGCCAGAGAGGCCAGAGCAGCTTTCTTAACATGCAGAAAACTGTCCATCTTGCTGGTTACATGTCGCTGCACAACACTCCCTAGGAGAGCAGACAAGGAAGAAGACAGAAAAGCAAGGCAAAGTGAGGCTGAAGATGTAAAACCTTGCGGTCATGTGCAATGCCATGGCACAGATGACACTAAACAGCAGGGTAACAGCTAGCTGAGGAGGGCTGTTGCTCTGCCCTGCACCATACTCCACACCATGGAGACAGTTCTGTGCAGATGGGCTGTGCAAGATTGTGACCCCACCCATGTGCTCCCATGGCCAAGCTTCTGCTGAGGTCACACCAGAGCTGGCTGCTGCAGAGCTGCCTGCTCCAGCAGACAATATAGCTGCAACCTCGCTGCCCAGGGCTGGGAATAGTGACATGCTGGAACTCTGTGAGCAATCTTTCATATCAGAGTGACCACAGAGCCCACACCCCAGGGATGATGAAACCAGAATTTTCCAAGCTTCCTCTCAATCTTGCCAGAAGGTGGCAGAGTCTGAACCCAACCCCTAGATCTGGGGAAGGGCCCAGGCTCGCTCTGCCCTGCCTGGCTCTGTGACCTAGGGCAAGCCACTAAACTTCTCTGGGCTTGTCTTCTCACCTGTAAACATGCCCTCTCCAGATGAAGCAAGAATAATCCACCTCCTAGGGCTGGGGGAGATTAGACAGTAAAACATGTTTGTAAGGTGCACAGAGTACTTACTAGGTGAGACTGCACTGCTGCTTCCAGCTCCCCAATGGAGAGTATGGATAGTGCACAGAAGGGTTTCAACAGGTATTTGATAACCAGATTGTTTCGAGGGAAAGAGGTGCAGGCGGAGAGGGGCGGGGAGCCCCTCCAGGGCTCTGGAAGCAAGCATGAAAGGTGAAGAGGAGAGTGTGCACACCGTGGCTGGGGAACAAAGAGCTCCAGTAAGGCGGGCCCAAAGACACATGCTCAGCAGCCCAGAGGAAGGGGATCAACACCCCAAAGAGAAGCGTGAATATATCCAAAGTGTCTTTTGAAGGAAGAGAGTGGGGCAGAGCACAGAGCATTTAGAAGGGACCAAGCACTGATGTTGGCTTCTGGGCGACGACTTTGAGTCCACAGAGGAAGAGAGAAGGCAGCTACAGGCGAACGTGCGAAGCGGGCACAGGAGCTAAGAGAAGAATGTGGGGCAATGAGCCACAGCTTGGGGCTAAAGGTCCCCTGGGCTGTGTAGGGAAGGTACATGTGGAAAAGCACATAAACACACACAGCAGGTGGACAGGTCATGTCTCTGGACAGCTCTCACTGCTTCCAGTGCCACCTCACTATCTGCATAAGTGAAGGGGTACACTCCTGGTGAAGTTCAAAGAACAGAAGTCAGGAGAAGTGGACCCTAACGCACAGGAAGTGCAGTAGCCTAGGTGAGTCACTTCCTATACAAGCCTCAGTTTCCTCATGTGGACAGTGTGGCTAATACCTACCTCACTACACTTGCTGAGAGAATTAGATGATATAATGTATAGGCGAGGCCTTCATAAAAGGTAAGGAGTTATATGAGTGACAGTTAATTATCAAGTGGGTCTGTGTCCTCTCTTGTTGTATGGCAACATCTATCCATCTATCTGACCTTGAAGCTAGAGTGCAGACGACTGACAGATTTCAAATCCTGCCTCTAGGGCTTCTTACTGTGTGAACTTGTAAACCACCTCCCATGTCTTGAGATTCAGTCCTTCTTAGCTATAATCCAGGATCCCTGTAAAGAACCCAAAATGCTCATGGGAAAGGATTAGGCAGAGTGGCCTGGCTGTTGGAGCTGGAAAGACCTAGAGCAATGGTAGGGGCTTGAAAGGCCCTGAAGTTCCAGAAAGGGTAGCAATCTGCCCACTTCCCCAGGATCCAACGATACCACACCTTGGTCATCTGAGCTCAAGTTCTGACTGGGCTTCAAGAGTGAAGATACCACCCCAAGCTGCTCCAAATGACTGGGAATAAGCTTCATGGAGACAAAGAAGCAGACATGCCAACAAGAAGCCCAACTGAGGGCCAAAGGATGCGGCTTCTCTGCAGCCAGGAGAGCTGTCTTCTTAGGCTGCCCTAGGCAGACACTTATTGCCAAAGTCCACCTATGTGATGACGACAGGGTTAGAGGGTGCAACTACCAGCTCTGGAGGGTTGTGCCTGCTGCTATGGAGTTCCACTCCAGAGTGGGTCTCCACCGAGCCATGAATGCAGAGATGTTCCCAGTCACTGACCTGCATACCAGAGACTTCTTCCTCTAGGAAGTCACCTGTCTGTTGTCCCAGCCTGTAGTGCCACCAGGTAAAGCTCTCTTACCAGTGTCTGGTTGTTTAGCACAGGCTTGCAAGAAACTCTGCCAGGCACTGGGCACTAACCCTTGACAATCAACCTCCCAACCCCCTACCTCTTCAAGATCTTCCTGTCCCTAATCTAGGATAGATTGGCCACACTCCAAGTCATCTCTCATTCCTACACTCAAATCTTTTCACTGTGGAAAAGGATGGGAGTCTGTTTGCAAGAATTCAATGTCACTGGGTTCCTATGCCCAGCACTGGGCCATATAAAAAGCAGGTGTCTGGTCAATATTTACCAAATAACAGAATGCTTGGAGGGACTTGTGAATAAAAAGGGCCTGGACAAGAACAGAGATAAGCCCACTTCACAGCTGATTGGAACTGTGAAAGGGAGCATCCAAGGAAACTGGGAGAGAGAGATCCCCTCTGTCTGGAGGGATAGGCTAAAGTCAAGGGCAATAGTGTAGCCCAACACTAGCATTTGTGCAACATTTGCTTTCTAAGTTCCCTATGTTGTGAGGAGAATAGCAGGATCTTATTCCTACTCCTTGGGCACCCGCTGAGGTCTGAGTTCTGTTCCTGGATGTGGCTGGGGAGAGAGAGGCTTGTGAGCAATTCTACACAAAGGGGCAGGAAGAGCTGGGCATTCAGAGATACTCCCAACCCAGCCTGGGAAGAATCTCAAGAGGGTCTTCCCAAAGAAAGAAGCAGCTCAAGTGAGGTGCCAGGCTACCAAGAGGATGGTGGTAGGGTCCTATAAATGCCATCTGCAAAAGGAAAGTCTAAGGTCTTCAGTACAAAAGTTCAGTTACAGTGTAGTGCCAAAATTATAAGACTAACTGAAAGAGCAGACAGAGACACAGCATGGAAGGCCACACAGTAGCCTCGACTCTTAAGACCAAGAAAAAAGCCATCAATTCCCCTACTCCCCCTCCAATTTCAGAAAGGTTAGCAACTTGGTTCCAACACATTGAGCTTTTCCCTGGAAAGATTAACAATCTCCTATGAGGATTATTTTGGAAATTATGTGTTCTTAAGCAGTGCCCATAGGGATTCTGGCCCAAAGAGGGAGCCGAACCACCCAAGACCCAATCCCAGCTATGCCTGTGTGCTGGCGGAAGTACCTGGCCTGGCTATTAGGATCTACGGGTCAGCTTCCCTGGCACTAACTAAACTATTAGGGGGCTAGAATGGAGCAGCTGAGGTCTAAGGTTCTGCCAATGTAGACCTGTACTCAGCTAGAATCTGCTGCTGACCTTTCATTCATAAATGATCCTTCTACTGGGAGACTGCTCTTCTGGAGAGTACTCTAGAGGTGCAGAACTCCACACACTGTTTTGAAGTGAGGTGGAGTCTTGGGCAGTGAGGTCAAGGAAACTACTCTTTTTAGATATAAGGTTCCTGACACTCTGTAACAACAGGGACTATGATATGACTGCATGAAGACCCCAATGGCCCACTCTTCCATCCCCCATCTTTTGACCCAGTACATTCAAGCACACTAGAGTAGGAGGGGCTGCCATGGCAACACCTCCAGCTTGCATGTTCGTCACCAAAGAGTCCCCAAAATAGGCCCTTGTGACGATGGATGATAAGCGTGGGGAGATGGATTTCTCTAGGGCATTTACCTGGGCCCTAAGCAGGATGCCAGTCCTATTCTCCCAGGAGACACTGAGAGCAAGAATGAGGAAGAGGATAGTGCATGCAGTGAGACTGGCATTGATTGCACTTTCCAGCTGGCACGAAGGAACCCTACCATTGTGAGACACCGCCCAGGACTCCTCACTGATGAGGAGCTGAGGGTCTTGCCCAAGGCTGAGTGGAAGCAGATGCAGAGCAAAGCTCCTGCCTTGGCTTCAACTGCTGAATACTCCACAAGAGGCCTCGTGCTTGCTTTGCTGCTCTTGTGGATTGGTCAAAGGGGGTCACAGGTTCAACATGTAACAAGGAAAATAATCTCACCTACCCTGTCTGTTTTACACAGGAGGGGACTGAGAATCACAGCAAGAGGCAGTGGCTTACTAAAGGTGCACAGTAAGTACTTCAGGACAGGTTAGGGGCTGCAGACATGTAAGTCTGATTCTAAGCTCCAAACTCACAAACTGGTTAACAGAAGCTCCATGAAGGAGTACCCAGGAGAACTAGAGATCAAAAAAACACAGCTTACCCGGGACTCCTCCTCCAGGGGGCTCTCAAGCCATCCTTCCAGGCAGTTGCAAATGAGTCCCTACTAGCCGAGACACAGCATCTGTCTCCCCTGCTTCTGCCACTCAGTACACTAGACTGAGCCAGGTGGGCCCACAGTCAGAGTGCTTGTTCCGCCTAAACTATTTATACCATACCTTGTGCCTGAAGCTCTTCTCTGCCTGGCTAATGTCATCGCAACCTCCAAGACTCAGAATGAATATCACCTCTTCCAGGAAGCTTCCCCTGACTCCAGGCTCCAGAGTTGTCTGGTTTCTTCCTGGTCACTGCTCAGCCATTCTGAACGTCATCTTGTCGTGGATGCACCCCCTGGTCTTGCTTCCTCAAAGACAGGCGTCCTGGCTGACATCCACGAAGTGCCCAGACTGAGTGCCCACACCACACTTCCACAGTGGAGCAGCCAACCTGGATGCCCCCGAGTCTGGTCCAGAGACATGGGTCCTCACACACCGTTTTCATGAGGGGAAAGTAGAATTCACTCCAGCCAGTGAGGCCGAGGAAGTACACCTCTTAGGATACAAGGCTTCCAATACCCTGAAGTTACGACCAGGACATGACATGGCTGCTGAGGATCCCAGTGGCGGCCTCTCTACAGTACAAATACCAAGGACTCACAAGTAAGTTCACAAAGCACTTCCCACACCTCATCTTCAAACGTCATGTCTTGAAGAATTCTGAATACATTTGAAACTGCAGCATGAACTCTCTCAAGACATAGGGTCACCTACAGAAACGGCAGGACGGGTATCCTGGCTCTGGCCTTCCGTGTCCTGGAAGCCATGGGGGTTGTGATAAGCCTGTTTCACACACTTGGCACAGCCTCCAGGGCCAGCTCCTAAGCAAACTTGGGTATCTCTAGAGAAAGGAGAGCCACAGCTCCAACAGGGAGGCCTGGAGAAGACTCGAGGAATCATACAGAAGCTAAAAGCCATACTTTCTTCCAAGAAGACCCGGGAAGTCCCACTAATGATTCATTCAACATAATCGACTGAGTTCCTCTTACCTACTGCACAGTGCTAGATACCAGAAATACAATACCTAGAAAGAAAGACAAAATCCTGTTTCCAAGGGCTGACACTTACCTAAACATACAAGCACACATGACAATTAGGAAAAAAGGAGGACTATGAAACGACTCGAGGGTAGCTGACCAAAGTGGATGACCAGATGGAGTGTACGGAGATAAACTATCCAGGCAGGAGGACAGCAAGCCCACCAGCCCTGAGAGAACAGAAATGGGAGCATTGCTGGAGGGCTGGAGGACTACCAGAGGGTCTCAGGAAGGACAGGAAGTTCTCAAGAAGGTACTCATGTGGCTCACAGGCCTTGAGAAGTCTGGAAGGCTTGAAGGAGAGGGGGGAACTGGCAGTTCACCAGACAGCCAAAGCTCTGTGGCTGCTGGTGCCTCTCTCCAGCAAGCTTGGGGAGCTTTCCGAAAAGGCTTGGGAAGGCGTCGCCAGCCCCACCATGGAATGGAAGCAGCCTTCACTCATTCAGGAAACCACAGAGCACGCATATTGGACAGTCTCAGCCTTCCTGGCCCTGCACTTCTCTGGCCTAAAGAGGCTGCTAGTCACAGACGGGGAGAGGGGTCAGGGGATTAACCTACCTTCCATATCTCTGGACCAGTCCTTCTTCTGGAGACCTCACTTTCCTACCTATCTGTACCAGGAAGCTCAGGCCTGGTGAGAACTAACAGGCGACTGTGGCTTTCTTTTATTATTATTACTTAAGTACTTACTGCTGAATTCAGGAGTGGGAGGGTAGAGGTGGGGCAGAATTTCTACACTGGCCACTGAGTCACTCACCTGCTAATAAAACATTATTCTTGGCCCTCCTTGCCTAGCTCCAGTGAGCTCTCAGGAGCACAGGTAACCCAGAGGTCTGTGTGCAACCGGTAAAGTGAGGCAGAGGAGGAGGAAAGCAACACAGAATCAAGGCAGGGGAACGGGAGAGTGTGACTGCCAGCTCTCAGTTCCAGTTACCCTCAATAATCTTCCAAACCCTGCTTGCATACTCCCAGGGACAGGGAATTCCACCATCCCCCCAACTCAGGCTATGAATAATCAACAGCTGTTAAGATTCCTCTATTCCATCAAAACCTGCCTATGTAACTCTACCCCTGTTCTGGGTTTTGGGGGCAGCACAGAAAAAATCAACTCTTAACTCTTATTGCTACCACCTCATGCTGTGTCCTGCTAAACTCTAAGGAAATACACAGGCATCCAAAGGCTCAAAAGTTCCCTTGATGGGGCAAAGACAGGCAGGTATGCATATGCAGCTACCTAGAGCCACCCTACCCAGTCCAGACAGTCTCCCAGGATTAGATAATATCAACACAGACTCCCTCTCTTCCAATAAATTCCCACCAGCCACGCTTACAAAGATACCAATCATCAATTCATTGACTGCTGTTTCTCACCCATTACAGGACTTTCTTTCTCAGAATCCATGGTCTCTCCTTGAATACTGCCACTGACAAGGTGATCACCACATCACACATCAGTGGAAACTAGCAGAGGCAAACTAGGCCACTAGGGAGTGTCTTCAAGGACCAAGGAGGTGCAAGGAGGCCTCATAGAGATGTCAAGATAACATAAAATTTGCTTCAGCACCCTCCCCTACTCCACCTAGTCTTTCGCCAAGTGGATTCAGGAGGCTTAACTGACTATGACTATTAGCATTTCATATGAGCCCTTGCTACATTCTATGATGTAACTACCTGCTTGCACCCAGTTATTTAAAATCATGTTTTCAAGTCTGATAACATGGAAAATTTCTGATGTGATAGTAAAGGACTTGATCAAAAATCACAGGATGGAGTACTGACCCCATGAGAACAACAACAACAAAAAATCCTGTACGTCAAAACATGTATTTAACAGACTTCCTCTAGCTGTTGGAAGACACAGCACACAGCCTGTGAGCAGTAGAGCCCAGGAGGGGATCTCCAAGAGGGACTACCGCATACAGCATCCCTGCCTCACTGCCCAGAGTCAAAAACATCTTAAAAGCATCAGCATGGGCAAGTACCTTCCTTCCCATGTTAAAGGTGTCAAAGAGCACAAAGAAGAGAAAAGCTCCACCAGTGAGAGAAAAAGCTGTTAGAGACTATTATAGGCTGGTGTGGAAGCAACTCAAACTGATTAACCCCAAGGGCAGCAACAGCAGCTCAGTGCCTCGTCCAAGGGCAATGAAGAGACCAGAGGGCAGAAAACCACAGCAACCATCAGCAAGCCACACTGCCAACACCAGCGGTTAAACTGGGATACAGCTCTAGCCGAGTTACGCTGAAGCCACCAGCATATTAAAATTATTTTGATAAACAGTAAGACATAGTCATGATGTAACATTAAGAGACAGAAAACAGGATTCAGAACTAAACCTACAGTATCCTCTCAACTTCATTAAGTATGTATAAAGAACATTATAAAGAAACATGCTAAAATGCTAGCAGTAGATCATCCTAAGACAGAGGATTACCAGTAGCTTTATTTTCTTTCTGTCTGCCTATACTTTTCAAGACTTCCATAATTATGTTTATAATGAAGGTGAGTAGAGCAGACAGTTATCGTTTGCTAAAGAAAAATCCCAGGCTGGGGAAGTTGAGCAGGTAGAATAAATACGTAGGAGAAGGGTCCCATGCAGGACAAGCTCATGGACCTGGAATGATTCCCCAGCATCCCCTGGATTTGCATTTAACTTTCAAGTCACCTGCTAAACTTAAATCCTTGAGAAACCTGCTTCTTCCTCCCTCCGTTTCTCCAATGATGGCTAAAGACTCGGGGATGCATGAGAAAAACTGCCGTGTTTGATTCCAACTCTGCTTCTGATTCACTGAGGGCTTCGGTTCTACCCCGAAAGACCCCCAAAGGTCCTCCAATACCTTTGACGTATGCCAGGCTCGGGAGCTGCTGCTGAGTGGGCTCCGCAGCCCGGACTGGCAGATGAGCGGAGGACGACGCTTGGGCACACCTGTTCCAGACAGGCATGTTCCCCCGGCCCGTGGTTGTTAGCGGGGATTGCAAAGCCTTGCCACCGCCCTGCCCCGTCCAGTCTCTGCCAGCCAAAGCTTGTTCCACCGGGTGAAGGGAAAGGAGATGGAACAGCCAGGGGAAGGCACGGTCCGAGGCTGGAGAATTCAATACCTTTAATAACCAAGAAGGCTGGGTGGTGCCACCTTCATCGGTTGGAAGATGGGAAGTGATGTAACAGGGGTTGCAAAATTGATGAGTGTTGGCACGGAGAATGAACCCGGACTCGACTAGATCACCGGGAGGCACGGACCAGACCCCGTAACCAGCGTTAGGGGCGGTGCGTCTCCCCCGATCGCAGACCCACAGGACCAGCAGCCGAGACGCGAACCCACCACCTGCAGGGCCGGCGCTCGCGAGGCTGAGGCGAGAGCCGCCGGCTGGCAGCCAGCCTGGCGCTACGAGGTGAGACCCTTCCTCTACTTTCTTAAGTGGTTCGGGACCCCAGCCTGAAGCGGGTATCCCCAGCACGGGGTCCCGGAGGTGTCCTGCCCGTCGCCCGAGATGAAAGCCCCGGGTGCCCTGGCACTCACCCCATCGCCCCGACCCCTCGCGCGACAGAGCAGGTCCTCTGTTCTTGGCCTCGCCGCGGACCGCCTCGGCGCGACGCTCTCCTCGCAGGACCCCCGAGTAGGCAGCGATGAGGGTCTTCATGCTGAAGCCGGTGCAGGTCACGGCCGCGCGGAAAGCCGCCTCACGCCGCGCCCTCGGCCCATGCCCCGGCCGCCGGGGCCAGGGCTTCGCGCTGAGCACCGGAGCCGCGGGACGGCGCCCAAGCCGGGGCGGCCACCGCACGGGAACTGAGGCAGGTAGCCGCTGCGGCACGAGCAGCCGCGGAGAGCGAGCGAGGCGCGGCCACGGCGCTCGGCGCGCGGGCCGCGCGCTTTATAACCTCACAACGGGGCGGGCCGCAGCGCGAGCCGGGCGGGGCCGGAGGCTCCTCCCTCCCACGCCCTCCGCGGCCGCACCCTCGGCGTCGCGGGGGTGCCGTGCCTGGGCTTCGGCTCGGTGCCGGCCGGGAGTGATGCCGCGAAGCCTCCCCTGTGCGGGGCAGCTGGGAGGGGGCGAGAAGAGGAGGTCGAGTCCCCATGCTCAGGGCCACGCCTGCTCCTTCCACCCGTTCCCCCAACTCACCCTTTCGGACTCCCCCGCAGATATTGGTACGGCCCGGCAGCTGGAACGTGGGCCGGGAAACCGAGCACGTGCAGGACGGCTGGGAGCGTGCTTGTGTTCTTCTGTGGCAGTGCGTTCCTTTGGCTGCAGTCGCGGGGCCTCGCCTCTGGTCAGTGGGGTTGGGCTTAGTTAGGTTAGGGCTGAGCGCCTGTCACTTCAAACGCCTCCTTTTCGTTTATCAAGAAGAACCTGGAGTGGTGACGCCCTCCGCCTGTAATACCTACAGTTGGGAGGCTGAAAAACATCACTCGTTCGAGACCAGCCTGGATTACATATTTAGTCTCAAGCTATCCTGGGCTACATTATGAGACCCTGCTTCAAAACTCTCGGGGGTGTGGGGAATACCACAAAACAGCAGTACAGTGCTCGGTGACCTAGCCCCTTCAGTACATCAGCCTCAGGCCCTGCCTTAAGATGTATTCAAGAGTAAAAAGAGTCACTCACAAGTCAAGAGTGTTGCAATTCGTAAGTCAGCCTGGGTTATGCAGTGCAACTCGACTCAGCCTGGATAAGGACATCCAGGGTCCATTTACCAAGAGAGTGGTGTGCTGCAGATTTGGAATCTTAAATTCTGTCCGGGTCCTGCTTTTCTTGAACTTCAGTTTTTATGTCTGTAAAATGGGAATGATTATCTCTCTATGAAGGGCATTGAAAACTAAGGCTGTGAGGTATGAAAGGCACTCGGTCTAGTGCCTGGCACTTAGACAGTACTGGAAATTATTTCCATTGCCCACGGATGAGTAGGAGTTTTGCAGATGAAGGGTGTGAGAATGAAGCAGAAGGACAGGCATAGGGTCAAAATGGTCAGCGTGTTAGGGACCTTTTGTGGTGGGAGTTCCAGGCCACTTCGGAAATGAGGCTGGAGAGAGGGGCTGGGACTTGGTCACAGGAACACCTTGAGTGCCATTCTTCAGCTGACACGGTGGGAATAGGTTCTGTGGGAAGTCTTAAGAAAAGACAGTGGTCAGATGAATTTTAGGAATCTTCTGGCCAAAGTGTGGGAAATGGACTTGGGGGTGGAGACCATTAGGTCCAGGGGACAGATGGTGAGAGGAAGCTTGATGAGAATGGGTGGGCCTTCAACTAGCTCAGAGGTAGAGAGGGAGGAAGAGAGAAAAGAGAAGTGAAGGAGGAAGGAATGAAAAGGAAAGGAAAACATACACACACACACACACACACACACACACACAAGGATGTGAGAGATAACAGAAGAGGAGTGACCAAGAGTCACAGGCACAAGGCAGCATATAACAAATACCACTGGTGGGACCTGGGAACACTTCCATTTGTTCAATTCCTTCAAGACCACAGGAGCAAATCTCATTTTTTAAAAATGCCACTGAACTCCGAGGACTGGAAAAGCATCCCGGGTAGAGGAAAAAGCATGTGGTGAGATGTTATTGCTGGGAAGAGCTCGGTGCCTTTTAGGAAACTGAGGGAAGGCTAGTGGCTTACCATATTTGGGGGACACAGGAAACTGGGGTGTGTCCAGGCATTGAGATGGCAACAGGTGTGTATTTCAGGGCAAAGAAGGGTCCAGCTCTGTGGATGCTGAAGTCACCAGTGGATTCTTAGACCTCCTGCTAGTTGTCTAACATGCATAAAGCACCACACACACACACACACACACACACACACACACACACACGTGCATGCACACAAACATCTGCTGGTACAACAGATCAATCACGTCATTGTATGACTGTGCCTGCTTTAGAAGGGTCTAGTCTCAGACTAGAGTCATGTCCCACTTCTAGTACGGCGCCTCCAGTATGATCTAAGGGGAAGTGCTTGAGTTGGGTAGCAGGAAGCCCTGAGTTTGGTCTCTCCTCTACCACTGACTTGCCAAGTATTCTTAAGATAAGTTGCTTTATCTAGTCTGGGCTCTAGTTCTACATAGTGAGATGCAAGTGAGAAGGCAGGCATAGTTGTGCATATCCATAATCTCAGTAGGTAAAGGCAGGAGGATCAGGAGTTCAAAGTTATCTTGACTATTAAGATACATAGTGAATCCAGAGCCAGCTTGGGCTACATGAGACCCTATTTAAAAGGGGTGTGTGTGGCTAGGGATGTGTGAGAAGAGAGGAATAAGGAGGGTCAACAGTTCCTATTTCATTGGCTTGAGTCTTGCTGATTGCCTGATTGGTTGAAATAATTATATGTAAAGGGTATTACCATTATGCAATAAGAAATAAGATATCATTATCTTAATGATAATAAATGGAAAGACTTCTGGTAAACAAGGTCCATTGGAAACATTCAGATCCCAGATTCATCTACTTCAGCATTTTCCTGCATACTTTCCTTAGGTCAGTTGTTGATTAGTACACAGGGAATCAAACCTAGTCACTATCTTTGTGGAGACTCAACCAAGAAATGGTTGAAGTCACAGAATGGCCAGTCTGTGGTGTGTGTGTGGTCACACCAAGGCCAGCACTTCCTCCTTGTACTGTCAAGGTTGCTTCTCACTGTCCTGGGAGCTACCCCAGGGCAGGAACCCCATTGCTCTATGCCCCGGTGTGGGTCTGGCTTGGACGAAGAGACTTAGTGAATTAGTGGATTGACCACTGGATATGGCAATAGCCAGGGAGCAGAAAGGAAATGGTAAATGAAGTCAAGAGAAGGTGACATCACTGCTGGACCTTGAAGATCTGATCTGAGTTGATTCTGTCAGGCAGAAAGGAAGTATATTCAGAAGTTCTAGCATGGGTAAAGTTTGGAGGCGGGAACTATGAGTGTTATGGTGTGGCTGGAAGAAGGAGGTGGGCAACAGAGTAAGGGAAAGGGAGGAGATGAAGTTGGGGGTGACAACAGGGCCGGATCTGAAGAGCCTGTGGGCTGCCCAAGAGAATCAGGCTTCATCCTGGGTATCAACTGCAGACGCCCCTGGATCAGGCAGTGAGGTAGAAAGGGAGGGAGCTGGGGGAAAGCCCAGTGGTTAGAGCCTTTGCAGCATAAGCAAAAGAATCAAAGTTCAGCTTCTCAGATCTCCTGTAAAATGCTAGGTGGGTGTGGTGAGTAGTGGCCCACCTGTAATTCCAGCCCTGGAAGGCAAAGCCTGGAAATCCCCAGAGCCAGTCGACTAGCCCTAGAGGAGAGGTCTGGGCTTAATTAAAGACCCAGCCTTAAAGGAATAGAGTAGAAGAGCAAGGATGACTTCTGATATTTAGGCAGTTTCAGAACAGGGCCATGCTGGGAAGGTCTTTGAAGGTCATCCCCCACTGGGTCACCCCCCCTTCAGGATTACCCTGAAGGAACGCACCCTATTATTCTAGAGAAACTGGTTCTAATGCATCACAGAGATAAGGTCTCTAACTTCCCCCCAACCATGAGAGTTCATTGAAAGGATATGGAAATGAGCTCTTCATTGCAGATAAGCTTAAATTCCTCGAAAGAAACAGCTGGACTATAAAGTCAGTCACAAGATCAGCTGGGCTGGGCCCCAAAATGAACTAACCAATGAGATATTCAGGGCACCAAATACTCCAAATCAGGTTTTCAGAAACTGGAGCTAACCAATCAGAAAAAGCAATTTTCCAAGGTCTGTCTAACCCTATAAATGCCCCTGACCCTGGCAGCCACCTTTGGCTTCCTTGCCCCTCATGGGACTTCCCATGTGTGGACTCTGTGAGTTCTTTATTTTCTTTCTCTAATCCTCTTACACAAGAACAGAACATTTTGGAGCAGCTATCAGATGGCTCTTGCCCCTCTCAGAATCAGTGTCTGTAAGATCTGTTCTTAATCTCCTCTAATGAACTCTATTTTAATCTTCTACGTGTGTTCAATCTTCCACTCCCGAACACATTAAAAAAAAAAAAAACCCAGACCGGCACCAATATTAGCCACAAGCCTAGACACACACACGTGCACCCACATACATGCATCCATATACACGCGAACACACTTATGTACAGACGCATACCACAGACACACATAAAAACAAAAAGACAGACAGTGGTGTGCAGGTGGGGGCTTGAGGATAAGGTCATAAAATATGGACTCTTCCTGTGTGGGAACATCTACCAAGGGCTGTAGAGAAAGGCGAGGCGTTGAGAAGCAGGTGCTTGCTTCTGGACCACTAGGCAGTCTGTTCAGATTTTGCCATCCTGACTCCCAGAAACCCCTCCCCTCGCCCCTACTGTCACTAGTCAGATACACTGGGGTAGATTAGATTTGGATGGAAAACAAGACCCAAAGTTCAAAATGCAAGAGAAGCCTTTTTGGGAGCTTCTGTATGCTCTGATTTCCCCTCTGTAAGAGCTGGATATGGGGGCTCACAGCAGACACGGGCTTCCAGCTTCTCCCCAGACATTCCAAACACCCTTCCCTACCCTGCCCTAGCTCTTCCCAAGGATCAGCGATCAGCCGTAAGATGTGAGACCCAGTCACCTCTCCTTCGCTGTTTCCCAGAGCTCAGTCTGATTTCTTGGACCACTTGATCAGAGACAGGTCAAGTCACGTCTCCCAAGAAGAGTTTGACCAGGTTGGGTTTGAGCGAGGATGACACATTTCTGTAGACGCCAGGGTTGCCCTGCTATTGGGAATGATGTGTATGGCTTTGTAGTTTTTATGATTTTGGTATGTGCCGGCTGGGTGGAAAACTTACCCCCTGTCACACAGAGGGGGATAAGTGGCTTGTGCTCAAGGCAGATAGAATCCCCCTGCCTTGCCAGCACACAGAGAAAGAAATCATCTACCATTCACCCTGCTCTGGGGTAGGCCTAGCTTACGTGAGCTTACCTGTTCACAGCACCGCAAGGGTGATTAACACCCTGCTCGGCAAGCAAGAAGCACAGAGCTGCGGAGACACATCCAATCTCACGGGCGAGTGACACAGATGGAACCTCCCTAAACTACAAACCAGAAACCCTTCTGCTCCCAAGCATTGCAGCCAAGAAGGGGTGCTCAGCCTGTGGGAAAGTTAGGATTTACACCCGAGGGGGGAACCACCTAAAAAGAACTAGATGAAAGTGAGTTACTATCTATGAACTTAAAAGTTTTGACCACAGTTCTGTGGGAATCATTCCCGTTTTATAGTTGGAAAGACAACGCTCTGGGAACTGAATAGCTTGCCTGGATGTCAGGGAGCAGGTAGGATTTATGCCAGTACCACACCCATGGCTAGGGCTGGTGAAGTTCAACCTGGGCCCTGGCTCACTTCATTTGGAGACTAGGGGGGCAGAAGGTTCCAGACAGAGAAGTGCCAACTGGAGCTTCATGTGGCGCAGTGGCACCCCTTTGGCTTCCTTCCTCTCATTTTCAAGCCCTCTACTGTCTCTCTTCCAGGAGACGTCCACGCATAGCACTTGGTCACTAGGGGCCAGAAAAGTATATGATCTTAGTCCCCGGTGTGGGCTTGATCCTCACAGCAATGGGGGGGGGGGTTCACTGAGGTTGTCAGCAGGGCCGAGGTGCTGCAGAGAACACGCTGAGAGGCAAGAGCGCCTTTAACCGTCACCCTCATGGCATCCTTCCTGCTTACCTCTGCCTTAAATTATGCAGGCTCCCTGCAGGGGACAGCCCACTCAAGTTGGGTAATTTGAGAGAAGTTTAATACAAAGACCGTTTTCAGAGACGTAGGCAGGATATAGGGAGACTTTCTTTGAGGCTAATGTCATTTAAGGCCTGCAGCCCGAAGTGCCAAGGCCCACAGAGTGGAGAGCTGGGCAGAGAAGGCATTCTGACACAGAAGTCAGCAGCCAGCTGACAACAGGGGCTAGGACAACACTAGGTGACCTCGTAGGGTCACACTGTGCCCCCTCCTTTCCCCCCTCCAAGCCAGGACTTGTGGCCCAGAAGGTGATACAGCCTCATGATGAAATAATCCCTACCAAGGACCCAGAAGAGGGCGGGGTCCAGAAAGGGCGGGGCAGGGGGGGTTAATGGAAGGTATGCAGCATGTCCTGTCCCTTCCCCATGCCGTTAGACCCCTCGCTGCTGTCCCAAAAAACATTGTGACTGCTAAGGCCCACGCACCCCTCTCTCCCCAGAGGGCGGACGTGAAATCAGTTCTTTCTGTCTCAGTGTCCAGCTCTGGGACTGGTCAGTGCACAAGAGGGACTAGGGTGGTGCCAGGAGGTAGGAAAGGAAAAAGGCAGGAGGAAAGGAGGAGAGGGCATGATGATGATGATGATGCCACAGCTGTATCCAAGTGAAGAGGGGGCAGGGCAAAGTAGGGTGCTTTAAGGAATGCCAAAGCCTAGAGAATCTCTAGACGTGGTAGAGGGTTGGGGGGAGGAAGGAAGTGAGAGACACCATTTCACGCCGGTTCCAAGAGCACACCAGCTCTAAGACCAGGCTTTGAGGGGCTGCAATGAGACCCTCGGTAGTAGTCTGTGAGCTTCTGGCACTACTTCATATGACAGGTGGCAGATTTGACTGACAACAGAGGAGTAGAGTTAGGCTGAATCCCTTGGGAAGCAGCCATCAAAGCAGCCCCAGGCCTCTTTTTAGAAACGTCTGTTGCAATATGTACTGAAAGCTCCCTTGCATCATTCCGTCTGTAGGTTCTTACTCAACTTTCCAAGGCCCTTTTCCTGTGGGGGTGGGAGAGAACCTTCCATTGCATGGAGAGCTCCCGATGCATTCGTTCTCGTCTGTTCTTCAAGCTGGCCCGCCTCTTCTGAGCCCTCCTAGTTATGCGCTACATGCTGGGGATACAGTCTCTGCAATCCAGCAACCTTCATTCTGGGAGAGAAACAGATGCATAGGCAGCTTGGGACCATTGAAACGCAGCTCTTTTGTCGTCGGTACTGGTGATTTTTTTGTTTTGTTTTGTGTGTCTCACTGAACCCTAGGATAGCCTGAAATTCACTGTATCATCACTCAGGCTGGTCTTATACTTGTGGCAACCCTCCTGCCTCAGCCCCCCAAGTCCTGGGACTACTATCATGACCCACCACACCTGGCTTTTTTTTTTTAATCCTTTGGGATAGAGTCTCATTACATAGCTCAGGTTGGTCTTGAACTTGGGTCCAGACTCAGACTCCTAAGTACTAGGATGTCACTATGCCTAGCTATCCCAGCTCTCAATGAAATCTTTTCTTCACATTAAACCTTGTTAAATAGCCCAAGACGTGATATGGATGACAGAGGATGGACTAGCTTAGCAAGGGTGGCCCCAGAGGTCCATATGATCAAACATATATGTCCATCTCTCCTGCCCCAATCTCCAGGGCCCTAGGGAGCTCGGTCTGAAAACTCCCACACTGCAGGGCTGGACTGGGAACACACTAAAAACTGGTGGTGAGGCCCATGTTAATATAGAAGGCAGGAAATGCACCTTTGGCAGACTGAACTCTGGTTTAGAACCATGGTATCAAGCATGATTTCTGGCACCGTAATTGGGTCATTTTTATGATAATTCCAAGTACACTAATTAAGACACTTATAATACATATGCACCAAGACTCTGCAGGTCCCAGACTGAAAACATTGTTCATGTCATTGTATCTGTGTATCAGTTTCCAAAGGCCTTATTCATAGGAGTAGATACGCTGTCTCCTTCCTGGGGCCATGAGAAAGAATGGAGTAACACGTGCCTAGCATGGGGCCCGGAGCACAGTTCTTAATGATGTTACAGTAGAAGGATTGCAATTAAAAAAAAAAGAGTGGGCAGGACAGATGTCCCTGCCCGAGGATATAGCAATTTGGCCAAGGGCCTTTGATCAAACATGAAAGGGGAACAGAAGGGTAAAATGCCAAGGGAACCCAATGGAAGTAGAGGGATGAGACGTGACAGCAGCAGACCTCTCACCCTGAGAAAGGACTGTAACTTGTGAAGGAAAACAATGTGGTGGACCCTGGGAGATACTGAGGTCATCTAGGTGGCCTTAGTCAGAGGAAACCAAAATTGCCCTATGATGGCTTCATCAGATCTTTCCTAAGCCGTGACAGGACCTGGGTTGCCTGGTGTACACAGAGGGGCAAGCCTCGGGAACTCGTAATCTAGGGAAGCACCTTTGAGCACAGTTGATGAAACATGGGGAGGAAGCTAGAGATGCCAGTGAAGGTGAAGAATGGTGTCTTGAGTAGGGGAGGGGCATCGAAGCGGAGTGTGTGGGGCTTCACCATACCCACCTTCACGGTGCAATTAGAATCCCCTTCGAAATCACTAGGTTGGGGTCTGGAGAAGCAGCTCAGTGGGCAAAGTTCTTGCTGCGCAAGCTCAAGGGCCTAAGTTTGGATTTGGATCCCCAACGCCCACCTAAGAGCCAGCATGTAGCTATAACTCTAGTGCTGGGGATGGGAGAGACGGGTGGTTCCCAGGGGCTCATTGACTGACCAATGTGGCTGAAATTACAGGTTCAGTTAAGAGACCCTGTCTGAGAAAATAAGACCTGATAGAGTGAGAGAGGATGATAATGTCAATCTTGGGCAAGTGTACCAGCCCACGCATGTTCATGCAACATTATACACACACGCACACGTGTGTGCATACGTTAATTTTTAAAAATCAACAGTTTGCCGGGCCCACTTTCAGAATTTCTAATCTGCATTTCTAACAACTTCCCAGGAGTTGTTGTTCTTGCTGGTTTCAAGTAGGTATCCTGAGAACCATCCCTGAACAGCTCAGGCAGTGTGGGCACGCTCTGCTGCGGTAAACGGCTTTAGTGGGTTGCCAGGGTAGCTATACTGTACTTAGCATCTGAAGGCCCTCGGTTCCATCCCCAGCACCACAATGTTAAATAAATGCCCCAGTGGCGTGCTAGATAAGGACTCTGCAGCAGAAAATCTTTGCTACTGAAAGAACTGTGTTCAGCTGCAGAAATGTGAGGAAAATGGAGTGTCGACTTGTCCCAATGGAGAAACATAGCCGGTGGGAAGATGTACGAAACTCCAGTATTTACTCTTTGCCTTTTCTCTCCTAGGTACTTTCCGTGGGTGGACTCACTTAAGCCTTACAACAACCCTGTGAAGTAGTTATGGTACTTGAGAGGTTGATGCAGGAGAATCACAAGTTCAATGCCAGCCTGAGCGATTAGCAAGACTCTGTCCCAAAATAAAGGTGAAGGAAAAAAAAGGTTCCAGATGACAAATTGAGTGTCCCTTTAGTTGTACAATAAGCATTTTAACAGCTGAGCCAGTTCCCCAGCCCTTCTCCTTTTAAAATTTCACTTTCAACAGCATGGTCTGATCTGGGAATTTGAGGGCTGGGTCACTCTAGAAGTTTGGAGAAACCCACATTGTGAGAAGGCGAAGTCACTGTGGGAATCCCTGCAAGTCCTCCCACTCATGACTTCAGGGAACTGATAAGGGCCAATTGTGAGATCCACGGCTCATCCCAAGACCTGGCAAAAGATATAAGCAAACACCTATTGAATAAAGGCAAGGAATGGATTGTATCACTACATGTCTCCATTGCAATCATGCACTCACATGACTTGGAAAACACAGTGTGGGATCCAGTCTTAGATCTCATAATCCTAGAATGACTGATGATATTCATTTATCCCCTTAGCTGTCCAATTACTCATTCGGCACATGTATCATGTAAGAACAAAGGAGGATCCAGTCCCCATCCTCCTCCACTTCTGAAGTTCAAGGTCAATAAACAGAAGGAAGTACAGTCTGCATTGGAGTTTTTAGAGGAAGGTTCTTGAGGGAAGACACCAGAGATAGGAATTCAGCTCCAACCTTGCATGTGTGACATCAAGCCATTGTCCTGTGTTATCTGACCATCACAACTGCGTTCACGGCAACCTTAAAACAGAGATGAACTGAGGCTTTGAAGATGGTACCTCATTAGAGAAGAGCTGGGATTTGAATCCTGGTTGTTCCATTTCCAAGGCCCTTGCTTGCTGCCATTCACCTGGGACCAAATGGAAAAGGGCTGGACAGTAAAGTGAGGCGTGGAGGGAGGGATTCAAGACTTTTACCACACTACCATTGGGCAATCCCCAGAATTAAGTTCACCACCACAGCTGTCTTCTTGTGTACCTGACATTGAGAAATAGGCTTAAACCTAAGATAAACTCAGGGGAATTTGAACCCAGTCAGCCAGTCCTGTGTGACCTCTGCCAGGTCAATCTTATTCCCTTTGAGACCCAGAGACTTCTTTTAACAGCAGTTTGGACACCCTGTACCCCTTGCTTTCCTTCTGCTCTGCCCCCCAAAACTCACTCGTATGTAAGGCACAATTATGAAAGAAGTGGCCTGGTTACTAGCTTTGAGGACATTCTCCATTAACCTAAAATATCAAATACGGATTGGAGAGATGGTCCAGTGTACAAAACCTGGGACCGGAGTTCAAATTCCCAAACCCATGAAAAAAAGATGTGGTAGCACATGTCTCTGATCCTGGCACACCTATGGCAAGATGGGACGTGGAGAATCACTGCATGTTCACAGGCAAGTGAGCCTGGTGTACACAGTATTGAGGAAGAGATCCTTTCCCAGACAAGGTGGAAGGCGTGAACAGAAGCCCAAGATTGCCTTCCAGCCTTTATATGTGCTGTGGCAATGCACGCCTGCTCTCATGCACGTGCATGCTAAGCAAGCAGTGTGCCTCTCCGCTACATCCCCAGACCCAATTATCTTCTAAAGTGATTAAAAATGGGAACACAGTTATCTCAGTCCCCTTTCTGCTGCTGTAACAGCATGAGATTGGACAGCTTATGAAGACAAGAGGTTTAGTTTTGGTTCGTGACTCTGGATGCTGAGAAGTTTGAGATTGGTTATCCGCTTCAACTCATGACATGAGGCAGGACTGGAAGTAGATGTGTTCTGAATATGAAGAGCTAGTGTCATAGTTAGGTACTGGTGTCAACTTGGTAACTAAGGACTTTGCACTCTGGACACAGTTGTGAGAAATTAGTAGTTAAGTCCTGAGCAAGCCTGCAGGAGATTGGTTGATTGATGGGGACGACTCAGCACTCTCCCAGCAGCCTTGCAGATGTATGGATATGATATGGCCAGTTCCCTCAGCTCCTGGTGTTCATGTGGACCTTCCTGCCAAGTTGGATTAAGAACTGTGACTAGACAATCATAAAAGAAAAGAAAACCCCTTGTTCTCTATTAAGCTGTTTCATCATGAATTTACCAGCAACATTACAAGCTAACTGTGACACCAGCTAATTCCCAAGAGAAAGGAAGCAGTCTGCTTACGAGGGCCACGCTTTAATGAGGAGTGTAGCTTTGTGGAATTACAGTTCTATTGTACATTTTGGGGTCATACTTGAACAAAAGCAACAGTCCTGTCTTTTTAGCCTCTTTCTGTTGGTTTATTTTACACTTTGGGGCTAGAAAGATGACTCAGGAGTTAAGACTGCCTCACAAACAGAAGGTCCTGCGTTTGGATCTCAGGTCCCATATAAATGGTGGCGGAAATGGTGGCAGCCTGCACTTCCAACCCTAGTGAGCAGAGCCTGGGAAATCCCAGAGCAAAGCGAAAAGGAAGTAGAAGCAATCCGGGATGATTCCCAAAGTTACCCTTGGTCCTCCACAGGGCCACACAGTGTCCTATAATACACACACACACACACACACACACACACACACACACACACACACACATTAATAAATAAATAATAAAAATAATATTTTATACTTTGCAGCAGTCTTCATTCATGAACCCAGATTTCCAGCTGCTGCCATATGCATTGCTCCCAAGGAAACCCCCTTTAACTTTTTCTTGTTCTGCTTGCAATATGCTTAGTCTTTTTGTTTTTTTAATGTAGCCATCATTCTTAGAATGATATTTTCACCCCTAATGGAATTTGGGATGACGCTTTTTTCTTTTTAGTGTTAAAGAGGTCGCTCCTTGCTTCTGCCCTATGAACATTCTGCCAAGACCCTGCAGTGAACATTATCTTCTTAAAAAAATAGTTTTATTTTTCTAGTTTTACAAGCATATTGAGTACTCATCCCTGCTTCCCTCCCTCTGTCCTATCTCCTTCCCTTCCCTTCATCAATCCATTCCACTCCCTCCTATTCTCCTGTCTGTCTGCTTCTATGGACCCCAGAATTCCCTCTGGCTTGTCTACTCTTGTGGGGGTTCAGGCCTCTTGAACATTATCTTTGTTCTGCTATATATGATTTTTATTTTCTTTTGTTTGCTTTAACATTTGCTTTCTTTACTTTCGCCTTTGGTAGTTTCGCTACCTATTTAGCCGGTGTGTGTTTTGTATTTATCTCTTTGGGACCCTCCAGAATTCTGGGGTCTGTGACTTGTCTTTCATTAAATTAGGGGCGTTCTCAGCCATGCTCTTTCTGAAGAGGCTCTTGTCTCTCTTTTCCTCCCAGAGCTCCCACTGCAAGCATGCTTGGGCTATTTCTCTTGTTTGAGGTTCTCAGCTGCTTTGTTCCTCTCTCTGCTGAAGTTCCTCATCAGGCCATGCACTCATTCCGCTCATTAATCAGAATGATTTTACAGTTTCTGTCTTGGGGGGGACACACTATATTTCCACTCACCTAACCATCTCGAAGATGGAGTGTCTTTCTTTTTCTTCTATTCCTGATGGAATGCCAGATACCATTTGTAGGAGGCGAAACTGACTTTGAGTAGAACCTATGGCTGGGAAATGAGCACTGGATATTTTTCTCCCAGGCAGTCACGTGACATTCGAGTCCATCTAGCCAGGGACTAGGCAGGGGTGACTCCATTACCATCGCAATAACTTTTTCCACGAGTTGTGCTGAGGATGGAGCTTGGTGAAACAGAAGGTGTACCCTCCCCCAGCATTATTGAGATATAACTCACATGTTGTATAATTCGCCCATTTGAAAGTGTATTCTTGGATGGATTTTAGTATTTCACACAATTGTGCAGTCATCTCCACAGTGTATTTGAGACCATTTCATCATGGCGGGGGTGGGGTGGGGTGGGGGTGGGGATAGAGGGGAGGCAGGGAACCCTGTAGTTGCCAGGAGCTGAAGGCAAGGGAAACTAGGTGAAGAGTTTCTGTTTGGGGAATCTAAAAGGCTCTAAAATTAGATCACAGTGTTGTTTATGCAATGGTGAGTGTAACTAACACAACTCTGAAATGGTTACAATGGTTAATTTGAGATTCATATGCATTTTACATGTGTCATACATACAACACACACACACACACACTCGTGCATACACAATTTAAGAAATTGAGTCAGGCGTGGATCATTGGTGAGCAGAGAGGAGGGAAAGGAAGAGAAAAGGAAAGACAAGGGAAAGAGAGGAAAGACTAAACTAATAACTACTGGTCTCTGTGTGTGTTTGAATTCTGAACATTTCATACACCTTTTGTGCCTGGCTTCTGTCACTTTGCAGGTCTCTGAGCTTCGTTCTTACCAAGCTTTGCCTTGTACTGCAGTCCTCATTAAACCATTCACTATTCCGTAGAATGCACAGTGCCTCTTGTGTGTACACGCTTCAGCTGATGGACATGTGGATTGTATCTACCCCTGGGCTATCATGGAAAATGGTACTATGACCTTTTGTGTATTGAGTTTCACATGAACATGTTTTCACTTTTCCAGTACATATGTAGGAGGAGAAGTGACACAGCTGATGGAAATTGTAGACTTCAGCTTTCAACACACTTCTAGATTGTTTTTCAAATTGTTCGCATCACTTTGCATTCCCACCAGCAGTGCTTGGTGGAGGGTTGCCATTTCTTTACTTTTTCTATTTAATTCTTCGTTTGTTTAGTTCTCGGTTTGTTTTGTTCTAGATGGGAACACTAAGACTTGAACCTAGGGCTTCATACATGGCAGGCAACCACTCTACCACCGAGTTACATCCCCAGTGCTCTTTCAACTTTTTCTTTGAAACAGCTCTTGCCTCAACCTCCTGATAGCTGGAATGACAACCCTGTGCCGCCAGACCCGGACGAAGGTTGCAGTGTTTTCATATGGCTGACTGTACTTACGTCAGACCTTCTGATGAGAGCCATTTAGCTTGGGTATATAGTTACCTAATTATAGGTTTTGATTTGCCATTCCCTTATGACTAATAGCATTGAGCATTTTTTTCATGTACTTTTGGTCATTTGTTCATCTTTGGAGAAGAGTCTGTTTAGAACCTTTGCCCTGTTTTAGTTAGGTATCATTTTATTGCTGAATTGTCAGAGTGTCCTGTAATGTTAATACTAATTCCTTATTGAATCAATGTTTTGTAAAAAGTATTATCCTCCACTCTGACCTGGGTGTTAGTCTGGCTTTCTGCACTAAGATGAATACCTGAGTGAACAACTTCAAAGGAAGAAAGGTTATTTTTGTTTCCAGTGTCAGAAGTCTCAGCCCATAGTGCGCTTGCTCCATTGCTGTGAGCCCGTGTGAGGCAAAATATGTCGGAAAGAGCACATGCTGCCGGGCAAAGGTGCTCACCTCACAGCAGGCTGGGGAGCCAAGGACAGAACCAGAAGGGGCCAGAGCCAGCAAACTACTCCCTCAGACTAGGCTCTGCCTTCCACAGTGCTACTGTGTCTCAAGAGTCACATTCAAAATGTGAGTCTAGGGCTGGGGAGATGGCTCAGGGGGTAAGCTTCTGCCTTGCAAGCAGAAGGTCCTGAGTTCAGATCCTGGATCCCATGTAAAAACACCAGGCAGAAATGGTGGTGGCCTATATTTTCAGCCCTGGAAGGAGGAGCCTGGGAAACTTCAGAACAAAGCAAAGAGGAGATAGCACAATCACAGTGATTTCTGAAGTCACCCTTGGACACACAGAAACACACAAACACACACACACACACACACACACACACACACAGAGGCAAAAATAAAAGGAAAAAATGTAGTCCATTGGTACTGGAGATAAATAGTTCAGTTGGTAGAGTGCTTGACTGGCATGCGTGAAGCCTTGGATTTAACTCTCTGACTTCATAAACCAGGCATGGTGGTGGTGCATGCCTGGAATCTCAGCACTTGGGAGGTAGAGGCAAGAGGATGAAGACTTCAAGGTCATCCTTAGCTACATAACAAGTTCAAGGTCAGCCTGGGCCACATGAAACCCTGTCTTGAGAAAAATTGAATTCACTAATGGATTAAACCCCGATTAAGTCAAGAACCTCATGATCCAATCATGCCCCAAGAGACCCTCCCGGAAGGTCAAAGTTATGTTTTGGTAATTTCCTAAGCTTCTCAATCGAGGTCAACCTTCACAAGCTGCCTTTTATCTTTCTCAATATTGTCTTCTCAAGCAGGAGAGTTTGGATTTCTAATGCAGGCTTGCTCAGTACTCTTGCTCCACTCTTAGCTTCTTGTCATCCCTGTGTACTGCGTCCCACATAGACCAGCGTCCCTTCATGACTATGCCCTTAGCCAGTGGTAGACTGTTGTCAGTCAGCTCTGTGAGAGGGTCATGGTGAGCACGGGGAAGTCTATGTTATACGGATCCAGCTGGGACATTAGTCGGCCCAGCTTCTCCTGCCTTGGTCTTAAAGGTACAACATCCTTGAAAGAAAAACTTTAAACAAAATTTAACAAAATGTATTTGACGAAGGATCATCAGTTGGGCAGCACTCAAAACCAGAGGAGATTCAGAAAGTTCCACCCCAGTCACACGGGTAGCAAACCTGGGGTGCACACAGGGAAATTAAAATTAAAAAGATTTAGCTGTGGGTGAAAAGATTGGCTATGGGTGAAAAGATTGGCTATGGGTAAAAAGATTGGCTATGGGTAAAAAGATTGGCTATGGTCAGGATTTGTGTTTTTTAGGTGCCCCCAGGTAGCGGTTACTTGGCAGTTTCTGATTGCTGACGTCAAACTCGGCTTTTGTTTTTCTTCTGTGGGAACCCACGAAGAAATGCAGTTGACTGTTTCGACAGCTTCTTCAGCTTTCCTGAGCCTGTCCCTGACGCAGCCACCTGCTGCCCCAGATCCACAGTTAATCTGGGCTGGAGACGAGTCTCCCTCACCTCTCCCCAGGGGTAACCATCTCAGCTTGGTATCCGTAAGATCCCAGGATGGAGACAATCCCTTTTACCATAGCCTCTGGTGACAGCCACACACCTGGGTCCTGGAAGACTGCACCTTCTGGGCCTGGGTTATTTCTTTTATCAAAAATGGAGAATAATGAAGCCAATCTCACTGGGACGATGTGAAGATTAAATGGGACCATGTAAAAAGTCTCGCCATATGCCTGGCATGGAACATGAGCTCTGGCCGTGATCACTGCTGCCAGCAGAGGTGGCTGTGGTGGTCATGGTATTGTGGTGGTGGCGGTAACACCGTGAGTTAACGTGGTAACATCATGACTCTTGATGGATGGCCCCCAAGGCTCTAACATCATTTGGGACACTATAGAATTTTTGCTTCATTTATTTTGTCAAGAGGATCTGGTAGGCCAAGTCAGAAAGTGACTCACTTGGGAAGAGGCGGGCAGGTTTCTGTTTGCTCTGTGACCTCTGGCCCAGTCTCTGGCATTTCAGGGCTGCAAAGCCTTGTGTATGGTGGAGGTGAACCAGGATCCTGCAGCTGTTTGGTCTGTATCGGGGAGCAGGGTGGGGAGGGAAATAAGGGACGGCTTTGGAACTGCCAGTCACAGAGATGGCGTCTACCTATTTATTCAAATGGCAAAGTACACAAATGACCAACTGCAGAACGTGGTGATCAGAGTCCTCAAGTTCACGGGCAGCTTCAGCTGTCACCGTTCAGTCGTATTCGTGACCTAACTTAGCTATGACCAGTGTGCGTGGTCAATTCCTATCGCCAGTGAGACCCAGGGAGAGGAGGGAGATCAGGCCAAGGTCACCTAGAAGGTTCTGTCAGAGTTACACCTGGCCTAGGGTCTGAACTCTGCGGGAGGGGGTGGGGGGGTGCGCGCTTCCCTGAAACTCTGAGGTACCTGTTCCCTGACGTTCTCGGTAGTTGCGCTTCTCTTGAGTAGGAGCTGCCTCAGTGGAGTGGCATGGGATGGGGGGGCCCAGATGTTGCAGGTGGCCCCTGCTTCCTTACCAGGCACCAGACAACAGCTCCAGGAAGAGACGGATCGGGTACCTTTCATTGCTGCTGCTTGTCTCCATGATCCTGCTGGGGTAAAGGAGGTTTATTGAATGAGTGAACGACAGAATCTTTTTTAAAATTATTTTGGGCTTAAATTGACTCCTAACCCTTTTTAGAGCAGGTGATAATTACCTCTCCAGTATTCCTGCATTCTAGGCTTTGTACAGCACCAGACACACAGGAAACTATCAGCAAATATTTATTAAGGGATCACACCACCAAGTCCAGTTCTCTTGTGGCTCAAAACACCAACAACAAACCCAGTGGGGTGCAGAGAATGGAAGGTTATTGTTCAGTGGATAGAATTTGGGTTTTGCAAGATAACAGGAGCCTGGGAGACATGGTGGTGATATCTGCAAAATAACAAACTAACTTTACTCTCAAAAATGGTCACGACCTTAAACTTGTGTTATCTTCATTTTGCTATAATTGAAAATTGAGGGCTGCAGAGATGGCTCAGGGGATAAGACTTTACCGTGCAAGCAGAAGGACCTGAGTTTGACTTCCCGCTCTGGAAGGTGGAGCCTGGGAAATTCCAGAGCAAAGCAAAAAGGAGGTAGAAGCAAGCCAGGATGATTCCCAAAGTCACCCATGGACCTTTGAAGGCACACATAATGGCTCCTGACACATACACACACACACACACACACACACACACACACACACACACACACGCACACACGCACGCACGCACGCACACGCCAAAAAATAAAATGAAGCAGCAGACTGTGTCTGAGTGGACATGTTGGGGAAAGAGGAGAAAGGTGAAGACCGCGTGTGCAGCTGTCTTCTGTCTCAGCAGAAACAAGCATGGTTAGCCTGTGCCATGCACCAGGCCCCCAAAACACAGACACACTCAGCCCTCCCCACTCATATGAGCTCGATTGCCCCAAGCACCCACTGACGCTCAGCCCTGCATCTGGAGTCCCTTGGGAATCTACTGCTCCTTTCTGAAACCAAAGACATTCAAGGCAGGACAGGTGGGCCAGGAAGGGGAAAGCCTTCTCAAACTCTGCCTGTACCGGGGTGTCCTTCGACTGTCACAAAGCCCGGGGACTGTGTCAAGTCAGCGAGGCCACAACGCAACGTCCGTTACACAACCCTGGTGCATAACAAGAACAAAAATAGACACCAGCTCCCGGAGCGGTGCCCAGGGCCTGCCTAACTGCTCTACATGTTTTAGCACCTTAATCCTCACAAGAACTCACAAGGTCACGCTTGTGGCCATCTGCATTGGCAAGTGAGGAAACTGCGTCTCAGGCTGGGTAAAATAGCCGGCTCTTCCATTTGAACAGATGCCATTGGACATAGAACTTGGGCCTGTTTTTTTTTTTTTTAATTTTATTTTTTGGTGGGGGTTGTTTATGTAAGTGTGTAAGATGAGAGAGAGAGAACACGAGTATGTATGTGTGTGCCATGATGTCATAATGTCATGTGCAGGTCAGAGGGCTTTTCAGAGTCACTTCTCTCCTTGTTTTTGAGGCAGAGTATCTCTCATTTCTTCCTGTGTATTCGAGCTTCCAGCTGATTCTGTCTCCACCTCCCATGTAGAAGGGACTGGGATTACAGGCAACAGCCATAGCATCCTGCTTTTGTATGTGAACTCTGAGGACTGAATTCAAGTCTTCACAGTTGTTCAGAAAAACTTTTACCTGCTGAGCTACCTACTGGCCCTATCCTGCCCCTCCTCCACTTTTTTTTTTTTTTTTTTTTGAGCTAGCACCTATCTCATTGGTCAGGCTGGCCTCACATTGGTTATGTAGCCAAGGATGACCCTAAGTCCCTGATCCTTCTGCCTCTATCTCTAAGTGCTGAAACTGCGAGCACTGGGCTGCCTTGCCAGGGTTCATGTGGTACCCCATGGAGATGGGGCCTGAGCCCCTTGCATGCAGTGACTCAGCCCAATGAGCCGCAGCCTCAGCCTGCGGCATGAATCTCATGCTCTGAAATGCTATGCGTGGAGGTGGTGTACCTGGGATTCAGCTGGCTTCCTGACACCACTCAGCCACGCGGTGGGAGAGTGGAAATTGGGATCCAGGCTTCTCCAGTTCTTTTTTTTAATTTTTTTGATTATTATTTATTCAATTGTGCGTGTGTGCATGTGTGTGTGTGTAGGTGTGTGTAGACCCACAGGCGAATTTGGGAACCACCATGGACGCCTCCACCTCCTCCTTGTTTACTCTGCCCTGGGATTCACAGGCTCCGCCCTATCAGGACCAGAAACACAGACCGCCCCCGCTTCCGCCAGCGTCTATATGTGGGGTCTAGGATCCGAACTCAGGACCTTCCGCCTACAAGGCAGAGGCTTAACCCCTGAGCCACCTCTCCAGCCCCCAGGCTTCTCCAGTTCTAAGATGATACTTTTCCACCAGATGGGGGGGAGGGGGTCTAGATTTAATTACCAAGAAGCTCAGGTACCCATCTTGAAGGTAATGTGGCAGAAAAATTCTTACTTCAGCTACCCCATCCTCTCTTTCTTTCTTTGCTTGTTTTAGCTTTTTGACTCTGGGTATTTCATTTCCCAAAAGGAGATGATGGTATAAGAAGACATCCCCAGAACTGGGGAACCTTTCTAATTTAGGGTTGTTGGGAGGCGTAGCCAAGAAGGCTTCCAGTTTATCAGAGAGCCTCTCTGAATATTCACATTCCTCTTCAGACTCCGTGTGCACTTTGTACCGCTGGTTACCAGAGACAGGGTAACAGTGCAGGGTCTACCCTTTCTGGTGCTTGATCTTGAGGTAAGGAATATCTTGGGAAATTGTTTTACTTCGGAAACATCCTGGCCAGGCATGGTGGTACATGCTGAAATCCCAGCACTTGGAGAGGCAAAGATAGGAAGATCAGTTCTAAAACAAAAGCATTAAACATTAAACATGGAAGTGCCCGAGAGAAACCTAAAGGAGCCGGGAAAGCGGGAGGGGAGGGGAGGAGCGAGCTGCAGCTCCGGGCCCAGCAGCCTCAGCCCCACAGGGGGCCCTGGAATGTGACTTGTGCCCTAGAGTTTGTTCCTGCTTAAGTGAGGCAGATGCTTTTCACCTCTTAGTCTTGGCCGAAGGTCACCTGGGTGGGAATGAGCGCCGAGTCCCAGATGCTTGCCGTATTCTTTGTCTAGGAAGTGTTTGGTGGTCGATGCCAAGCCCAGGAGGGGGGCAGGGGTTAGAAGCACAGAGTGGAGTGTTCGGTAATGCTGCAAGGCAGTCTGAGCGCTGGGGATGTAGCTCAGTGGCACAGCGTTTGGCTGGCATCCTAGGTGCCCTGGGTTCACTCGGCAGTACCACCAAAAGCAAAAGTGAGCGGGCGTCTGCTGGACCATGCCAGCGTCCCCAGCTCCACGAGGGCTCGCCCTTGCTCTGGGTGCTGTGGTCTCAACATAGCACTGGACTGATAAGGAAATGGGTGAAGGTCCTATAAATGGGGAGCCCCTTGTTGAGATCCTTTGTGGGGGGGATACGGGGTCAAGGGAGCCTCTGAAGACCCACACGTCACTGTTTGGCCAGCCTGAAGGGCTCTGTTCTTACCCACGAATGGCCATGCATGCTCTGACACCTGGGGTAGATGAAGGAGCATACTCCTTGAGTGTGTGTGGAGCACACATGCTGGTGTGCCCGGACACACACGGACTCGTTCACAGGTGTGTGTGTGTTTTCACGCCACTCATGTACACACAAATACTCTTACAGACATATATAGACCTTTTTACCTGCCCGCTCTTGGGCTCCCATCAGAAACCAGACAGCCAAGGTCCTTTACATTCCTGGCTCTTGAGAGAGGGAAAGACTGGGGGTGGGGGGGGAGGGACAGATAGTGTCCAGGGCCAGGCCAGTTGCAGCTGGTCACAGAGGATTGATTGACCTTTGACTGAAATGACCCAGATCATGCCCGACCCAGGGTCCAGCCTCGTGCTTGTCTGGGGTTACCTGTGAGGACTGACAGAAGCGTCTGGAACTCAGCTTCTGCCCCTACCCCAAGCTTCCACTTGGGCCCCAGACCTGAGAACCAGCCCTCGATCCTCTAGCCCCAATCTAACAGATGAGCCACAGCAGTTCAGAGAAGGAAATATACACAGCCTCCTGACATCCAGCCCCAGGCTGGCTCCTTAAGTGGCGAGAGCCAGCAGGAGTTTCACATTGGGAATAGAAGGGTCCTCTATGCAGGATTGGGTCAACTCTGGTTCTGAGGGGCTCCCAGGCATTTAAAGACAGGCCAATGATGGACTGGTAGGAAGTTGGGGTATTGAAAGCCCGACAGAGGCACCTGACAGTCCCAAGGGAGGAGAAAGCAGGAAAGGCTTTCTGGGGGACATGATATATACAGTGATTTGAAAGCCCAAGCAGACTATTCCGACTTCGGTGGTAAGAGGCATCTGAGGGGAGTCATCTCACACAAGAGAATGGTGCTAGGGGAAGCCAAGCACCCCAGAGAACATTAAGATCTCATCCAAGCTGAAAGAAAGGGAGTGGCTGGCAGAGAAGACAGGAACCAATGAGAAATGTGGCCCACGGAGGCGCTGGGCATCCAGGGGCATATGCGAACACCGGAAAATTTGCAGCAGGGGACCGGCCTGGCCAAACGTCATTGGGAAACTGCTTCTGGCTGCACCATCGGAGCAGGACCTGGGATGACTTGGGACAGATCGGAGACGGTGAATGGGCCAACTGACCACACAGGGGCTGGCAGAGGTCTTTGCAGGCCAAGAGGCAACACTGGGGGTGTTTATATAAGTAGACTGCATTCTTACCAATTTTTTTAAATTGACTAAACTCAAGACAAATAATTGCACATAACATTTTGTCATAGAAGCCCACAAATAAGAGTGAAATTCTCTTCTAAAGAATGACATTTTATTACTGGGACCTCAAGTCTTGTCCCCTGTCATCAGATTGACTTCAAGCATTCATTGAGCGATCCCTTAGCTCTCAGCCATTCCAACACAGGCTGTCCTTTGCTGACCCCAATGAGCCTTGGAGATGTGAGTAAGAAGCCAACCTCTTCCCTTTCCTCGTCACCACTAAAGCCACTCGGCCTGTACTGCTCCCGTTGCTGCTGTTACTAAGCATTGCTCAGTTCCTGGGGAGGCATTGAATGGCTTAATCAAAAGGAAGATATGAACATTCTAGGATTGTGACATCTGAGGGCAAAATTAGCAACCATGTGCTTCTTGGAATTGCATTATATGCCATTATAAGACAAACGACGTGCTTGAGGTCACACAAAGCTGCAGGCAAAGCGAGGCTTTGAATTAGGAGTCAGCATCTCTAATTCCTGGTTCCTTTGCTCAACTACTATGTCTTCATATGTATCCCCCCCATGGAGGGGAGAGTAATAAAGACCAGCTGATACTAGCTTTGGGCATCTCTATACTCTTCACCCTAAAACATTACTCGGTGTAACATTTTATATCATCGTTATATTTTATCACAACTAAAAAGCCAAGACTGGTACATTATCAGCTAAACTCTATATTTTAGTCACACTCTTTCCCATTGTTTCTGTTCTGATTTCTCCATAGAGAATACGCTGTCTTCTTCATCTCCTCTAGTACGCGATGATTCTTAGACTTTCCCTGTTTCCATCGACCTTTAGTTTCAAGGGGTACAGGTTAAATATTTGTAGACCATTCCTGGATTTGGATTTATCTAACTTTTTTTTTGTCTTGATTACAGAGGTTATGAGACTTAGAAGGAAGATCAGAGACATAAAGTGCTATTCTCATGACATCATATCAAGGGTACACGCTATCAACATGACTTATCACCGCTGACAGTAACCTTGGTCACCTGCTTAAGCTAGTGTGTGCCAGGTTTTTCTGTTGTAAGCTACTTCCTGTCTGTCCCTCCCCTATACTCAAACCTTTGTACATTCTGTGCTCGGAAGCAGGTTGCTAAAAACATCCCCGTTCAGCTGGGAAAGAGTTAAGTTCCGTGGCCTTGAAGAAATAACTGGCAGGCATTACTCCAGATCTTTCTGTAAGGGAGAGTTGTTTCTCCCATTTACTTATTCAAACATTTCTCTCAAGGGCACTCACAGAGCTCTATTTTATACTTATATGTATTTATATAAGGCAACACCATGATGTTGCCTTATTGTTCAGATTGTCCCTGTTGTGGTTACTGTGCCAGATTGTTTTGTTTCCTGAGCATGTCTTTCTGTTTTCACTCACCCTGATATTCTTAGAGGACAGCAAAGGATGGAAAAGCGAAAATCCAGGCTGGCGCCGGG